>CANTUT010001323.1:97500-202500 GCA_947687605.1 Reutealis trisperma
ACACAAAATCATCTTATATCAGTCAATTTTATGTTAATTCTTTAGTTGAATGTAACCATAATTTATGAAATTTGCATTTTTGGCCTTAACTTATCTTGATTTTTTTTGATGTGTCAAAGGGAATACTACCAGCTATGAAAGAAAAGTTGCCCAAGGCTAATCATAAATGGTGTGCTTGACACATTTTTGTCCATTGGAGGAGGAGACGGAAAGGGGAAGAACTAAAAAAAAAAAAGTTTTGGAGATATGCTTGGAGCACTTATGAAGAGGATTTTGTAGATAATCTACAAGCTGTTGTAAAAAGTGGAAAAAAAATAATGTCTGATCTACTTCATTGGCCTTCAATAAGGTGATGTAGAGCTTATCAAAGTGCTAGATGCAAGTCTGATATGGTTGACAACAACATATTAGGATCATTTAATTCTTGGGTGCTAGAATCAAGAGATAAGTCAATAATATTTCTATTTGAGGATATCAGACACAAAGGCATGCATAGGATAGCAAAGAATAGAAAATTGTGCAAAAAGTGTGGTCGCCTTAGTCAATGCTAAAATTGGAACAAAATAAAGTTGAGGCTAGAAAATGTAGTGTGTTTTTCAATGGCGACCATGGTTTTGAGATTGGAGAATGAGAAGACATTCATACTATCTTCTTAGATAAGTAAATTTGCATTTGTAGATCATGGCATATAACCGGTATCCCATGTAGAAATGCAATTTGTGTAATTTCACACATCAAAAAGTAACCAGAGGGGTTCATCAGTGGGTGATATAACAAAAAAGTGTACTTTTAGGCATACAAGGAATCTATGATGCTTGTAAGAGGCAAAAAATTCTAGAGATGTGAGGATTATCAACCAATACTTCCACCAAAAGCAGTTAGGATGCTAGGAAAGCTTAAAAGGAAAAGAAATAAAGATGTGTTTGAGCCTAAAATTAAGTTGTCTATAAAAGGCATTAAGATGCATTGTAGTACATGTCAAGAGATGGGACATAACAAGAAGACTTGTTCAAAACAGAACCAAAATGTAGTTGTGAATGGAGAAGAAATAGAAGTTCATATGCCAAATGCATCTGATTTGAATGAAATCCAGAATGAGGTAATCTAATGTGACATTTTAAGTTACTTTAATTTTGTTTGCATGGCATAACATGCACATATTATCATAACTAATTTTTTTTTCTTTCTTATTTAGATGGTAAGAGGTTCATGACACAACAGGCCTGGAACATGGTAAGAGGAAGGAAAGAAATTTTAAAGTTTCCATGAGGAGTTATAAGAAAAGCAAAACTATTTTGCTTGATGGGGAAGATGCAAGCCATGCTACAAAGGCACAACTAAGAGGAGATGCTATAATTCAACAATCTCATAATGCATGTTCAATGCTTGCTAAACCATGAAGTGCAAAGGACTTAATGCACATACAATAAAAAGTGAAGGACAAGTGGATATGGAGTCATGATCAATGAGAAAATAAAAAGAATGGTATATGATGTAAGTGTTGTAACCTATTTTACTGCATGTATATGACTAAATGTTTTATAATTGAAACATTATATTAAATTTTTTAGTATGATTATATGTGTTTGTATTTACTTACAGCCTATAATAGCTACTTAGAGAGTCATTGATGAAGGTGACCCACTTGCAGCTGCTATAAAGGAAGATGCGCCAACAAACTACATTCCTCACAAAAGAAATATAAATACTGAGAAGTAAACTAAGAATGCAAGGGATAATGGTGGAATAAGAAAGATAAACATTAAACCTGTTGATGAAGATGGGCACATAATTCCTAGTGAATTACCATTTAAGAGAAAAGGGTTGTAATGGAATGGGAAGATTGTTTGATTGGATCATAACTCCAAGCTTATGAGGAGAAGAAAATTGGCAATTTGAAGAAGAATAGTGGTGAAGGGAGTTCAAGTAGGAAAAACAAAAAATAATCCTTAGTTTTCTTGAGGATGATGGTTTGGAATGTGAATCTTATTTTATGTGTATATGTAACCTAGTAACTAAATAGAACTTATATCCAATTGAATTAGTGTATGACACTGCATTGGAAGGCATAAGGAGGCATATAGAGCCCTAAGTTACTTTTTGTGAATAGTTTATCATCTGTCTTACTTCACTCCACAAATGAAATCCTATTCATTTTTGTTTCTGGAAGAACTAAAGATGTATAGATGACATAGATGATCAAGTCCATAGAATTAAGCTTCTTTTTATATATGCAAAGAATAGGCAGTAAGAACTTTAACATGAAATGTCATGTTATGGGGATATAGAACAATGAAACCTCAAATTTTTGGCCTTGTTATAAGGCTAATATATAATGTAAATTAGTTATAATTATATTATCATTGAATGCTCTAAAAATTTGAGGTTATAATTTTAGATAATTTTGCGTTTGTGGCTTTACTGTGATCTTAATGAATCCAAATTCATTTAAGAACCAAACTCAACTAAAACCAATGAAATTTATGTATAAGCAAAAAGATAAATATATAATAAGGTTTATATTCATAATATCATAAATTTTACAAATGAGCAAGAGGTTTTTCTTCTTTGCCAACCTCTTCCACAAACCACATTACATAATCATCCAAGTACAACATGTTATACAAAATCCTCTTCTAAAACTATAACCCTAAATATCTTTCTATTATCAAAGCTAAATAAAACCAACACAGCCAATTACATTGAAGTTCAAAATTACATTAACTTTGACATCACGTAAATAAGTAAAATGGCTAAATAAACTATCAATAATTTCTTGTAAAACTATGCACTTTTCTCTAATTTGATAACCAATTCCCTATCAACCTCCCCACCCACAACTTCACTTTCATTAAACTCCATATCAGGTAACTCTTCCATCCCAACAGTAGCTTCAATGTTCCTCAGAATTATGTTCTTAATTCTCAAAAACTTCGGCTCATCTCTTAACATGTTTATAACATCTTTTTATCTTGCCGTAAAACTCGGATTAATCCATTTGAAATGTCTACATCTTATTGCCTCATTCTTGCAATTACATTAAACCAACAATATCAAATCAAATGGTAATTAGAACCTTCTACATTCAGGATATATAAATTTCAACAAATAAATTTACAACTACTACCTGAAATTCACATAACTCATCTTCTACCTAGATTTTTGGTTGTCCACGATGTCCCCATTGGAGCTCTCAATTCATATTCACATAATTTGTTACCATCTTTCTCAAGTAACTGATAGTTTCTCCTCCTGTTTATAGATGACCTTGAACTCCACGATGTTGCCATGTTCACCTCTAATGCCAAGTTTTCTTCTTGTGCCTCCTTGAATCAATTTTTTTTCCTTCACATAGAAGCCTAGAGAAAGGTAGGGGGAGAAGGATCTTAATTAGGGATTTGAATAATTTGGGGTCTTGGGCTGTTTTTTTTCTCAATTTATAATTTTTTTTCAATCCTCAACTGCTAAAGTGTAACGATAATAAATGGATCCCTTCTTTTCATTCAATGAGGCCCAATTCTGATTTTAATTTTGATATTAAATGGCCCATTCAGTCATGTGCCACACATGAGGTAATTTGAACTGCATTAGACTAATTTGGTGAGTTCACCAGATTAATTGCTCCAATTTTTTAGATGAAGATGGAATTGAGATTTTATGAAGAGTTTGGAGGTGAAATTGAGTTTTTGGCCTTAAAATTGAATTAAAAAAACATGAATTGGATAAGGACATGTCAATACAATTACTTTCAAAAAATTAGAGCACAATATTATGAGACACGTCATCATATAATTAAAATTGACATTTTAACATATGTTATTTATAAAAAATTAGTAACCAAACTCAGTATTTTTTATATTGCACTAGTACTAATTTTATAAATTTGAAGATCTTAAATCAAATCATACATTATTCTAAAAATAAAATATTTCAGATGTGTTCCAAACATATTTTATATATATCTCATTAATTTGGTCATATTAGTCATATCTTACAATTAAAATTTGAAATGCAAAAAAATTATATTCAAGTGCGTATAATATGAATAATTAAATATTTTTTAAAGTATTGTGCATTCTAGATTAAATTAAATTGAATTAAATATAAAATAATATTAAAATTAGTTATCTTTTCATTTTACTTCAAATTACAAATGAATGAATTTGTTAAGTTTTATTAAAAATTACAAATAAATTATAAAAATTTAAAATAAACCATTGTCGAATTTAATATAATACAATCAATTTAAATTTTAGACAAATTATTATTTAGTCCTAAGATTTAATGTAATTAACTGACTAATCTCCACTTTTTAGAAACTAACTAATTAGGGCCTCAGTTTTGGTTCCCTCAGACTATTTAGTTCTTCTATCTAACTTTAATAAATTTTTTTTCTAAATTTATAAAAATTAACTAAAATATCCTTGTATATAAAATATATATAATTTTAATTTATTTATTTAAAATTAAAAATAAAAAATTGAAATTAATAAAATTAGACAATAATTATATAATAATCATTTAATTATATAATACTCTATCCATTTCATAAACATAAGTTTACTCCTATTTTCATAAAGATTAAGAAAATCTAGTTAATATAGATATAATAGGTAATTTTTACTTATTTTTTCCTAATATCAGATATTAGTTTTGGAAAGTAATCATTATTTAATGCAAGGGTCATGAAATACTATTATTCTTGGAAAATAATCATTCTTGGCATTTAATTTATTATTTCAATTATAATTAAATTATGATATTTTGTATTTGTTGATAACTAGGTAAATTAAATAATGACATAATAGAAAACATAGAAATTAAGTATACTTTTAAAAAAGAAAAAGAGACTATAATTGAGACATATGGAAAAGGAAAATAAGTCTATGTTTACAGGACAGAGAGAATAATTATTTAATTTCATTAATATAAAAAAAATTACTTTTTATTATATGTAATCCCTCTATCTTAAAAAAATTATTCACTTTCTTTTCTCACATAGTTTAAAAAACCATCATTAATTATTTACCATATCATAAATTTTATTATATTTTTCGACTTATATCCTTACATATACACATTTATTATTACTTTTATTATTAATTTTAAGAATACACACATTTCAATTAATAAGAATAAAATGGACAAATACTTATAACTATTTTTAAAATAGATAAATATTTTGGGACATCCTAAAAAAGAATAATGGACAACTTTTTTGAGACGAATAGAGTAATATATAATTATATAATAATAAATAATTTTATAATCTGATGATATTAAATATAATTATTATATAAACAATATAAATATTATTTACTTTCATTAATTCAAATTTTATTTTTTTATTTTTAAATAATAAAATTAAAATTTGTATTTATTATATATAAGGGCATTTTTGTCATTTTTTATAAATTTAATAGAAAAAGTACAAAAATTAGATGAAATAATTGATTAGCCTAATGAAACCAAAACTGAGATAATAATTAGTTAATTTCTCAAAAAGTAGGGACTGATTAATTAATTAGGTCAAACCTTACCTTAGAGCCCAAATTATAATTTATCCTTAAATTTTTAATAGAATTAAACATTCAAAATAATAATTTTTAAAAGTCTTAACAAGTGTCAATTCAGGAGCAAGACACTCTTAAACATTGTCTACATGTTTTTAACTAGGATTGAAAAAAAAAAATTTAATGTGAATTGAAGAGAGATAATAAAATTTCAATATTAATTGATGACAGAGATAAATTCTAATTTGACAGAGAGAGAATGAAATTTGAATGTTAAATGAATAGAGAAAAAGAAAAGTTAGAAGAGAAAAAAATGAAAAATTTACATTAATTGAAATGAAAAAATGAAATTGAATATTAATTAAAGAGAGAGAATGAAGATTTTATAAAGATACATTAGTTTATAGAGCAAAAAAATATTAATATCAATTTTAAAAATATTTAAAATTGCTACATTTCTCTAATTTTTTCTCTCTCATTTTCACGTTGTGATATGTTGTTTGGAGGCCATTTTTGGTTTTTTCAACCAAAAATTTGCCTCTTTCTTTCTTAGGTAGTGTTTGACTATTAAATCTCATATCTATATTTTTTTCTGTTGATCTTGAGATTAGTATATGGTATTTTTATAGGAATTTGGATTCTATATCATTGGCATATGATATTTTATTGTTTGATTAATGTTAAAAGAAGGTATGGAAATTTTTCAAGTATAGTTTGCAATTAGATGATTCATATTGGACTAGCAGAAAAATCAAATAATCAAATCGTAGCAATTTGTCAATAAGTGGAGCATATTTTCCATCGATTGGCTTAATCAAGTGCTCTATCAATTCACTTTTTTTTTTAAAATTTCAATAATCTAGTTTGGTTTAAAAACTGATAAAAATTTATGTAACTGTAGCTTCGTTTAGCATGATGGATTTTAAATCCATAAGTTTATTCAAATCCATGAAATCAAAAATCATGAAATGTGAACCATGTAATTTTGATACATGTCATACTCTCTTTATCCACAAATAATAGTCCGCATTTTCTTTTCAAGATATTCAAAATAAATAGTCCATTTTATTTTTTAAGTTAAATTTATTATTATATTTCTAAATATGTCATTTAGTATAGCTATAATCAATTACATTATTCTAGAATAATTAATGCAATTTGCAATCATAATAAGGATAAAATAGTAAAATAAACACAAATTCTTAATTTTTGTGCCAAAACAAAAGTGGACTATATTTGTGGATAGAGGGAATATTTGTTTACAAAAATAAAATTCTAAGATTTAGTATTGAAATCAATAAGACTTATGTTTAGATAAATAATTATAATTCCACAAATTTTACGTGTAGGTCTCAAATCTACTCTCAACATCCATTAAAATAACTATAATTTTAGTTTTAGTGTAAAGGTTAGTTTTGAAATATTAAAATGTTAGTATGCATAATTTTGACATATTAAAATGTTAGTATGGATAATTTTTGGAATACAAATTTTTTTAGTAGAATCCATCATTTATTAAAATCCATGATTTGGCCAAAATCCACTTCTCATATGAGTTTTCAAAACTCTAAAAAATGAAGTATTTGGAAAATGATGGACTTTAAAACAACTCAACATGAGCTCCTTTACTGAATCGAGTTCTAAATTACTTTGTACTCCTCCATATCATCAGACTTAGCTAAATTTTCTTGAGCATTGATGCCTGTTGTTTCTTGAATAGAATTAGGATTTGTTGTTTGCATGGCTCCATCATTTTTATTGCTACAAATTTTGCGTCCCCCTAGAAAATTCTTGGAAGCCATTTTCAAGTGGAGAGAGAGAGGAAATTTTTAATTATTATTTATTTATTATTTGTTTAGCTAAGGACAATAAGTTTGATTTGGTCCCATATTTAGTGGGGCCATGGATTGTGAAAGAGAGAAATTTTTAGGGTTGTTATAATTGCATATGTCACATCCCATTTTTGGAATATGACGGTCCTAGAACATGGGTAACCATAAGAGCACCAAAAAACCGTAAAACCCATTATCACTATCAAATTCAATAAGGCATCATGCTACAACTACCCAAGATCTCAACCGGCATTATAAAATTGCACTTCCAATAATACAACCTTATATCCTCAATTCACTACCATTAATTCTTGACTCACATGTACATAATTATTTTTATATATACGTAGATATAATAAATATTTAGTTTACTCCCATGGAGCTCTACAATGACTAAAACTATAATTACATTAAAAGAAAACATTATGTTTTTGACTTATTCTTAAGAGAAGTACAAAACTTGAGGCTAACTATCAACTGCATTCCAAATCTTTCACATTCTTGATTCAGCTTAAAGTCACAGTTTTTATATACCTACAAACACTGGTGAGTGGAGAGGGGGTGAGCTTTTGGTAAAAGCACAATGAGTAAAGAAGGCATTTGAGAATGTTGAGGTAAATATTAAATATTATAATATCTTTTCAGTTGATAGAAAATCATTAAATGATCTTGAAAATAATATCAAATGCAACTAATTTGTAATGCTTTTGAAAACTAAATTCATATGACATATAACATATATGACTTTAAAAAGAATTCATTTAAATACGAACAACTCATAATATGATTCAAATACAGATTCAAGTAACTAATAATATATTTCAAATACTTTTTTCAAATAGCAAATAGTTCATACTATTTTTTAAAATCTTATTACACTAGATGAGGACTTTTTCATCAACACTGCACTAGTGACAGCTCTTCTTGTGGAGCATTAGTCACACAACTTATTTTACCTTTTAAATTTAAATAGCACTACATATATAGATAATTCAATTAAAACATATATTTAGTAGAAATCTATATATACTAGATGAGTGCGGAATTTATCATCGCTTCTTATCAACACTACACTAGTGGCAGAGGCTCTTCTTGTGGAATAATGCCACAACATAAGGTTAGCTAAGCCTTAAGGCTAGGACGTTCAAAATTTCTCCTAGCAAGGGTCACTTCAATATGCACAAAGTTCGGTGCTCCCCACACCAGAAAAGGGAATCTCTACTTGAAAACTTGAAATTCTAATAAAAATAATTCATAGAACATGTAACATTACACTAATACATAAATTCACGTATAGAAAAAAATAATAAATAATAAATTTTATATCTCTATTCACTAACAACTTTTAGTATCAAATTAAAATAATCTCATAATAGATTATGTAAATATCAATAATCTCAATACAAATTTCAATACTTATAAATTTATAAGAAACCTTAATAAACTTATAAATTCGTATAAAAGGCCCCATATGACTTATAAACTTATAAATTAAATTTCCAGCAACATATTTAGTTTCATAAAGAAATATTATTACTCATAAAGGATTTTATTAAAACATCAATAGAGAATTTCAAATCACAATATTGTCACTCACCTCATTTTGCAACTTTCCTATACACCTTCCTTATTTGACATTAAAATTAAGGGTGTCCTTCAATTCCTTGGATCTTGCCTCCTTTATGTCTTCCTTGAACCTCTACATATAATCAATACACAAATAACTCATTGGTGCTAAACAACAATACTAAAACACTTAAACATTTCAATCTAAGTATGGATTCACCACTAACCCAACAGCTTTGTTTCTACTATATTTTGAGCTACACTAATCCAATTGAGATGATTCTTTTTCTGAATGAAACTACACTCATAGGATAACAATTTATCACATTTTTTCTCTAAGGTTCCCAAAACTTAGACTAAACCTCCTACAATCCTGACTATCCTGCCTACTAAGATAACCTTGATAACTATTTAATAACTCTCTATCTTCTTAGAATTTAGCTACCAAATTTTTATATCACTTAACTAACACCATAAGCTTCATTTTATCTATTTTGAGTCAAGTCCAAATCCCATCTTAGAGTCCTCAATTTGAGTCCCAAATTCCAATAATATAGTCTGACTTCTATGTCAAGCAGCCTTATTTCCACTCCCATAACTCTCAATGTATTAGGAATTAAATCAAACCCTTTTTACATTACCAAATTCGCATCCTAAGCCTAAATTTTTATATTTTGATAATTATCAAATTTAGACTCTAGGATTCTCAAAATTGAACCTAAATTTCCAAAAGTTTGGTTGTCTACCAAACCCTGGCCATCTCATTCCTTTCACTCTGTCTTACATATTTCCTCACTAGTTTATCTTCATATAACTACTCCCTTCTCTAATCAACACTTCCCTTCATTTTCTTCTCTTTCCCAACTTCATCCATCATCAATCAAACTAACAAGACTAACAAACAACCCCACATAATCACATCATACTCAAAACTACAAGTATAACATTGTTCTTACCTTGGTTGGAGCTAGATTTGGGATATTTCTTAGATTTTTTTCTTCTTTCCTCTTCTCCCTCATGTTTTCTCTCTTCCTTTGGCTGTCCACTTCTATTCTTTCTCAATATAGGCAGATTTTTAAGTGTTAGAAGTATAAAATGATGTTTATCTTCTCCTAGAATTTCATATAGTTTTTATTTTCTTTTTCTTTTATTTTATTCACTTGAAATTTTTGGCAAAATCTTCATCCTCCACATCTCCTGCCTAGGCAGTAGCTTTTTTGGATTTTTTTTTTAATTTATTGATGAGTTGGATGGTGAGTCATCACATGATGATGACAATTTTGTTATTTATTACAAAGTTGCCATTTCCAATCCTTAATTATTCTATTATTATCTAATAATATTTTTAATCACTAATTTAGGTCTCTAATGTTATCTTTATTCATTTGTCTATCCACTTTCCCCAAACTCAAATTTTAAAAATTATGAAAACTGTAATTCGTCAGTTAAGCGCATAGCGCACTGATTTCGCTTAGGTATTTTCTATACTCAACTCCAACTTCATTTTTGAGTTTTATCACTTTTAATATTGTCATATTTGCCTAAATTCTCCAAATAAAATGTAAAAATCTATTTCATTGTTGGGATTTCTCAACTCACTCTATATGTCTCAATTTTCGGAGCACGTACTCTTTTTAGGTCATTAGCTCCTAGCTTCTTATTTTCTTTCTTACACATTCCATTTCATTTGTTTTTATATCAAATTCATTTCCTTTAATACTCTTCTAATATTTTTTTACCTTATTTCATACAATTAGAGACTCAATTTCTGGACTGATACTCGTTCAATACTTTGATTTTTCGCAATTATCATCTACACTGTTTTGCTCTTAATCCAATTACTTTCCTTACAACTTCAACACTCACAGTAAACTCAGAGTTAGGGTGTTACAGTATGAATTGTTGACCTCATTTAGTGTAGAAAAGAAGAGTAACATTACTTCTTGTTTTTCTATTTTTTTTTTTCAATTTTATTTGTAGTGTCTAAGTTTTGAACAAGTCCATTGACTAGTGGCACTTATGCTTGCATTTTTTTATAGTAATATTTAATTATAACTTAATTTATTATTAGATATTTTATACATTCAAAATAATTGCATTAATTTTAAGAGCCATTTCATATTTTTTTAGAAGGAAATATAAAATACATTTGAATATTAATATACCAAATATACACGAAATAATATATTTGTGCTATTCCAATTTTGTATAAATATATAGCAAATGTATATCAAATGTTAAATATATACTAGACATATACCAAATATATACATAATGTATATCATTTATATGTAAAACATATACCAAAAATATACTAATTTTTGGGTCTATTCTTTTTGTGAACAAATTGAAAAAAAAAATACCAAACATGTACCATTTGCTAAAAAAATATATATGTAATGTGTATTATATTTTCATATACTTATACCATTTACTGATATTTTATCTTTTTAATTTTTTAAATTTTTAATATGTATATATTAAAGTGATTGCAAATACCAAATATATATTTAACGTATACCAAATTTTGGTATACGTATACCATTTACTATTAATTTATCTTTTTAATTTTTTCAAATTTGCAATATGTATATATTAAAGTAGTTGTAGATATTGAATATATATACTTAACGTATACCAAATTTTGGTACACGTATACACCAAATATATATGTAATGTATATTATATTTTCATATAAGTATACCATTTATTGATATTTTATCTTTTTATTTTTCAAAATTTTAATATGTATATATGAAAGTGGCTGCAGATACTAAATACATACTTAATGTATACCAAATTTTTGTGTATGTATACCATCTACTATTAGTTTTTCTTGTTAATTTTACAAATTTTCAATATGTGTATATTAAAATAGTTACAGATATCGAATGTATACTTAACATATACCAAATTTTGATACACATATACACCAAATATATATGTAATGTATAATATATTTTCATATACATATACCATTTACCGATATTTTATCTTTTTAATTTTTAAAATTTTTAATCTATATATATTGTGGTTACATTTACCAAATACATGCTTAATGTATACCAAATTTTGTTATATGTATACCATTTACTGTTAGTTTATCTTTTTAATTTTTTCAAATTTGCAATATATATATATTAAGTAGTTGTAGATATCGAATATATACTTAACGTATACCAAATTTTGGTATATGTATAACATTCATTGTTAGTTTATCTTTTATATTTTTTTTAAATTTGCAATTTTTATGCGTATAAAGTAGTTATAAATTCTAAACATATACTTAACTTATACTAAAATTTTCCTAAAATCTTATTTTATATAAGAGGAACTTAATAGATTGAGTTTAAATAATTATTTAAATACTAATGGTTTAAAATTTTGACGAACACTTATATTCCAATTCTAAAATCAATATTTAATTTTAATTTTAAAATTTAATCATAATTTTATTTATTTTATTAAAATTATCCTCATATTTTTAAGAATTAAGAAGAGATTTACATAAAATTATAATAGAATTGTGATTTAATGTTGAATAATAAAAATAAACAATAGAATTGTGATTTAATGATGAATAATAAAAATAAACATTAATTATATAACATATTATTACATACTTTAAAGTTCAAAAGTGGTCATTATATATCGATCTCCACACC
Source organism: Reutealis trisperma (assembly GCA_947687605.1). NCBI lineage: Eukaryota > Viridiplantae > Streptophyta > Magnoliopsida > Malpighiales > Euphorbiaceae > Reutealis > Reutealis trisperma. The sequence goes on from CANTUT010001323.1 coordinate 110,077, forward strand.
TCGTTGGGACTCAAACTTGTGCCAAATTATAAAGGCAAAATATTAAATTTTTTTTTTTTAAGGAAATAAAATTTTTGATTAAGATATGAATTTTGATTTACAATTTTTTCCCTTTTAGTTCTTAAAATCGTTCAATTGAATATTACAAGATTTATATATTATTTAACTCCATAAAAAATTCTAAGTTCTTTACAATTCTGTATTATAAAATATAGTCAAAACAATGGCTGAGAGTGATTCCTTGCAAGTCATTTCCCTTCTAAGCTTGGATCCATTCTTCATGACATCTCGAGCCTCTCTCATTCATTCCACATCACATGATCTCTTAGCATCATGTTCGAGGTGGTGGTAAGTAGGACCATAAGTAGGCTTATGAGTTGACTGTGTTAGCTAGGCAAGCAGGATACCACTTGTGAAATGAAAGCGAGAGTGAGAACAAGAGAGAGTGGGGTATATTACTGTATAAAAGATAATTTTCCTTATTTCTTTTTTCCATAAAAAATATTTTAAATTACTGATAGAACTCTATTGGTCTGTATTGTATGTATCAATTTCGTATTAATCTAATCAACAGGGTCCATATTTATATATCTGTCTGGGTAGTTGGAAGAATTTATTTTAACATTTCTTTTTCGAATTCGTTGAGCAAAGTTGTCCATTAATCTATTATCGTGCAATTAACAACCATCGATTTCAAATCAACACATTTTAATTTGGTCCACATCATATCTGGATTAAATAAATATAAAATGCATTTTATTTATAAATAAATTCTCATACTAAATATATCTCCTAAAAATTAAATATAAAATTTATTTGCAAAATCGATTAATTTTAATCAAATCAAATTTATAACCTTATTTGTTTAAGTTCTTCAGGAAATTTTACCAAATAATTTAATATAATTTGATTCATATAAAATTAATTATATAGAACTAAAAAGATGAAATTTAAAATAAATTTTCATTTATAATAAATATAAAAATACGAATTTTATGAAATTTATTTTATTTATTCCAAAATATTTATTATTTTAGAAAAATTTTTTATTTTAATTTTTTATTGTTTTAGGATTCCAATAATTTATTTATTATTTTTTTAATTTTACACTTCATTTATTTCTTCATTAAAATTTGCATTAATTATTTTTATTTATCTATATCAAAATTAATAAATGATATTTTACTTTTTTACTTTAGAATTATGATAATTTAATAAATTTTTAATCCATGTGCCAAAATTTTAAAAGATAAATATTTTAGAACATCCCCAATGGTAATATTTATTTTAAATAATATATTTTGTTTAATAAGGAGTATATAATTGATAAAAAGTATAAAATTTTATTTAAATCTAATAGGCTCTCTATATTTTACTCTTTATTTAACTTTATCCTACAAACATTAATTATTTTAATTTTTCATTATTTAAATTTATCAAATAAGAAAAAATAATACTAAAATTATTTTAAATTAGCATTAATTAAAGTTAGAATAGATAATGATATTTAGCTCTCTTGATATTAAGAATCAAACTAACTCTCTTTTTTATTTTTTATAAATAAAGAGTTTATTTAAATTTTATTTTTTGAGATAACTTTTTATTATAAAGAGTTTAACATATATAAAAAATATATTAGAAATATACTTAAAATGAAGGAGCATTTAGCAATATAACATTTGTTTTCATATAAAAAAAAAATTATTCTAATATTAGTATAATTATTCTATGTACATATGGATCTATCATTAATCTTAGTCAATATTTTATTTATTATGCTAGATTCCCTTGGCTTCCAAATCAACCATAATTAATTATACTGTCAGGAAGATAAGCATCAATCTAAATATGATTGCTACTCCCTCAATCTCAAATTGATAGACAAACTTTTCTTAATAGACATTTTATATTTTAGGCACATTTTCATTTTACAAAAGTAATTTAAATAGTAACTAAAATATTCTTATTTATTTAACATTGGTATTAATATATTCATTATTTATATTAATAGTGCTTTTTCAATTAATTTGATTCGGATCAATAAAGATAATTTAGATATTTTTGTTATTTAATGATGTGAACTCTCATTTCAGCACCTTTACAATTAACATCGAACTTTCTAGAATTGACTGAAGCATTCTTGGCACAACTTGATGCTTTTCTAATCCTGACCGGACCTTCTGTATGAGACTTTTTTTTCAAAATTAACTAGATTTTATCTTAGATTGACTGTTCAAATGTTCTAAAATTAATTTCAATCCTAACGATACTAACCAATAATTTTTCTGAGCTCTATAACTCTCAAAAACTGACCTGAAAGTCTCAAAAATTGACCTAAAAACTTCTAAAAAATGGGCCAAAAAAATCTCGGGAAATATACCATATCAAGTGGCGTGCCGCACGGAAGGCGTGCTGCGCCGCATCAAATCTGTACAGCGCTACATAGCCTTCTTGTGGCACGCCACAAGAGCCTGACGCGGCACTGCACAAGCCTAGTGCAGCACCGCGCTAGGTCCTGCATTTTCTGCCTCTAATGGGCCCCACACACAGGAAATGAATCTTCTACCCTTTTTAGTTCAGTTTTCAGTCATTTTTTACCCTATCCCCATGGTCTTTTCACATTTTTATTATCTAAACTACTCTCAACTCCATTTGCCCATAAATAGGCTCCCCCATTTCCTCATTTCTACACACCAAGATTGATATTGATAGCTATCTATCAACCTTCTCTTCTCTTCTCCATCCATCTACTCTCCAATTAATTAATTAATCATTTTAATTAATTAATTTTCTCACCCAAACCAAGTTAATTAATCCTTTTAATTAATTAAAAAATCTTTTTTTTAATCACTTACAAGCTAATTAATTAATTAATCTTTTTAATTAATTAATTACTCTTTTTTAATTAAAAATCTCTTTTTAAACTCATCTCATATTTTAATTAATTAATTAATCATTTTAATTAATTAATTATTCTTTTCTAAAATTAAATCAAAAATCCCTTTTTCAACTCATCCACTATTTTAATTAATTAATTAATCATTTTAATTAATTAATTTACTCATCCATCATTTTCTTTAATCATTAATCAACTCATTTGTCTGATCCGATAAAACAGAACTTCGGTCCGAAAAATTCTTTTTTCATCTCATCCATCAAAATCCAAGGTATTTTCATCAAACTCGTTCTGCAAACCAAAAATCATTTTAATCAATTTGTAAACTCCTCTATTTAATAATGGAACTAACTACGTTGGTTTTGATCCCTATTCAAACAGGGTACGTAGGCATGTTTGGAATTTAAGTCTAAATCTCAAATCCAATTTTCTTTTTAAATTAAGCTCATTTCCCTTACTTTCTTTAAATTAATTATCTTTTTACAATACTTGTACAAGAATATGTGGTCTTTCTAGAATCCCATAAGAGCTAGAGAAGACATCCCATTTTTCTATCAATGCAATTATCTTAATTAAGAAATGATCATGTGGTTCCCCTAAATTTTTAAAGATTAGAGGAAACACTCTCCTTTGTTTGTAAATGTTTATTGCTTCATTAATTTTCATGCTTCCATCTTATGCCATATTCATGCATTTTATTTGCAATTATTAATGTCATTTATGAAATCAATTTTTAAGTCAAATTAAACTTAAGAGTCAAATTTTGATTATTTAAAACCAAAAATCTAATCCCCAAACCCAACTTGGTTCGAGGCTAGTGATTTTATCCATGGGCAAATTAAAGTAAAAAAAAATATTAAATTAGAGTCAAATTGGATTTTTTCTTAGTTTTCCCATTTAAAAATAAGTTAGGGTGGCGACTCTCAAAATCATTTTCAAAATCAATCAAATCCAAATCCAAGGATTCCATCGTGAGTCTAAACCCGAATGAGCATCCTGGTTCCCTTTAGCGGACCGGGCCAGTGCTCGGACGAGGCCTCACAGCTAGCGACTTCACTAGGGACTGGTTGCCACCTCTTTCAATAAAAAGGAAAATAAGAGGATTACTATTTGGTTAAGGAAAAATTTTCTAAAATAATCTCCATTTGGCTCATTAAATATAATTTAACTTTCATACATCACTTTGCATAATAAAGACTCATTGCTTAAACCTTAGTTTTAGGAAAACTGTTTGGATGGCGAGTAGCATTGGCTCAACAACTCTCTTTAAGCATGTTAGGAGATAGCAAAAGTATTCCACCCCGCAACGAAACTCCGATCATTTCGGTGGTGTAATGAGCAATTAGTATTATTGGACCCACGCGAGGGTCCTTGCCACACATGTGGTTAGGTATATCGATGCTCTAATGGGACGGGAACCCTTAAACCAAACCACCCTTCACCTTTGTGCATATAGTCGCCTTAGCCTTTGACCTTAGGTTCTATGTATCATAATAATCGATATTTTTGCATGTTCATGAAGCCTTTTTTTGTAGCACTGATCACGCCATGATCATGCGCAAATAATATGAGAAACTCGACAAGGTCAAAACACCTCAAAAGAAACCCAAACCGGTGGTTCGTCACCTCAAAGCACCTCACACACTCACTTTGTCAACATGTAAATCTGGAAACTATTCCCCTGTCCTTTTCCCAACACACCTTTGCATTTGTGCCTTTTTCTTCATAATTCTATTTTCTTACTCGATTTTCTGTTTTCTGTTTCAAGGTATCAATGGCCCACACCTCCAACCCTTTTGACCAAGACGCGATGGGCGCCTTTTTCACCAATCTCCTCAAGAAGCAAAAGGAGGCTTTTCAGAACACACTCACCATTGCCCCCAAAACCCAAGCTGACACCTTCACCAATGCCCTCAACGCCCAATCTGCAACTTTTATCAATGCTCTCAATTCCCAGTGTCAATCAATCATTAATGAAGTAAGGGAAATGACTAATGCTCCTATTGCTCCTCCTCCTGCTCAACATACCTCCACCCAAGCTAGGACTAACCATACCCCCACTTTTACTACTCCTGTTATCGATCTCATTGATAAGGGAAAAGCCCCCGAAACACCTACCTCTCCTCCTTTGGATATGAATGCCATTGCTCCTACTCCCACTGCGAATCTTTTTTAAAATGGAGATTTTTCCAGCTTCCCCGAAGCCAAAAGACTGATGGACAAGTTTGAAACTCTAGAACGATCCATCAAGAATATCAAAAGACATGAGGACATGATAGAGGTTGACTCACTTACTCTCTTCCCAAACACCAAGGTTCCGCCTAAATTCAAAATGCCTGTGATGGACAAATTTAACGGTACCACTTGCCCCAAGACCCACCTTAAAATATACATAGCTGCCATAAGACCTTTTGGTGTGGACGATGAGCTCCTTGCTCAATTATTCCAATAGTCATTGACCGAAACTGTCATTAAGTGGTTATTAGATCTAAACAAAAATCATAAGAAAACTTGGGATGACATCTGTGATGCTTTTGTCAAATAATAACATTATAATATCGAGGTAGATGTCACTCGATGAGACCTAGAAACCACTAAACAAGGCCCAAGAGAATCCTTCACTGCGTTCCTTACACGGTGGAGAGCAAAATCGGCACAAATGGTGAACTGCCTGTCTAAGAAAGAACAAATTGACATCATTGTGAAGAATCTCCTCCCACAGTACCAAGTTCACTTGCAAACCCAGTATCTCTTGGACTTTAATGCTCTCATTGCTATAGCCTCCAAAATCGAGGATTTGATTCAGGCTGGTCAAATTAAGGATGAATCCTTGAGTTTGAGATACCGCAAGAACACCAATTTCACCTCCAACACCACTCATTCTGTACCTCAAAAGGGAGGAGAAATTAATGTTATTTCTTACCATCAACCCATGAGATTAGAAAGAAGGAGTTTTTCTGAATAGGGAATGCCTTTAAGTACTATCTATAAAAAGGCTTTGGAGGCCCACCTCGTCAAATGCTTAGAGCCAAGACCACCCCCAAATCCTTTACCCAAGAACTATAATGCCAATGAATGATGTGATTATCACCAAAGGCCTGGGCATAAAACAGATGCTTACAAGGCTCTAAGGCATCGAATCCAGGACCTAATAGACAGTGGGGATATCATTGCTCAAAGAGTTAAACTCAACATCACCACTAATCCTTTGCCTAACTACCAGGCAAATGTCAACCTTATTTCTTCTGACGAACCAGGGATTGATCCTCTCTCCCTCATCTACCCCATTTCGAGTTATTATTGCATACTTGATCTAAATGACTTTGTCACTGAAGTCGATGCAATTACTCAGAGTGGAAGAGTCCTCCCACCACCTCTACAACCCACAGATTCAAACTCGGTAAGTCATGCAATCCCTCCTCCTGCTAAAAAATTAAAACCCCATAACGAACCGGAAGAGGACTCCATTCTCAAGCAATTGAAGAAAACCAAGCAAACATATTAATATGGAGTCTCATTTAGTCTTATTACCCTCATCGCCAAGCTCTTTGCAAGGCTTTGAATCAATGTTAGGCTCTCATCGACATCTCACCGGAGACTCTCGTGGCATCTTTAACTAATATTGCCAAGACCATGACCATTTCTTTCAATGATCATGATATCCCTCATGGAGAAGAAAGCCACAACCATGCTATCTACATCACAATGATGACCCAAGACAAAACTGTGCCTATGGTATTAGTAGATAATGGGTCTGCCTTAAACGTATGTCCACTAAAGGTGGCCAACTACCTAGGATTAGAGGCTTCAGATTTTATTCCATCAAACCAAGTGGTAAGAGCATATGACAACACTAAGAGGGAAGTTTTAGGAGCGGCAAACCTTGATGTCACAATTGGACCAGTGACAATGCCAACACCATTTCAGGTGATTGACATCTCGGCCTATTTTAATCTCCTACTTGGTAGATCATGGATCCACTAAGTGAAAGCAGTTCCTTCCTCCTTGCACCAGAGGTTGAAATTTTTCCATGGTACAAATATCATAACTGTCTAAGCTGATGTACATGGGAAGAGTGACTTTTCAAGATCTATGCCAATCCTGAAAATCAAGCCCAAACCATCTACCATTCCTCTGTCTGGCTTCTCATTTGATACCATCCAGTTCATTCAAGGGGAAGGTAAGGAGTTTGTTCCTTTCGACTTTGATCCATATAGTAATGTGGCAGTAGCTAATATGATGAAGAAAATGGATTATTTTCCAAGTTTGGGACTTGGAAGAAACCAACAAGAGATCACCCAATTTCCCCAGTATCCCACTGCCACTCCTCCTTTCGGTATTGGCTATGTGCCTAAACCTGAAGATATTGCAGAATTGGAGGAAAAAACCAAGCTGAGGGTTGAGGCCAAAAGGCAAGGTGAGACTTTTGATTGGCCTATGTGCCTCTATTTCAAAACTCTTAATGGGTATTTTATGAAAAAAGGACAAGAATTCCCCTACTGTGGCTTTTCTAAACCATGGTTCTGTCCCATTTCTAAGAAACTGATCCCTGATTTTGAAATTTTCTTTGATATCAGGCTCAACCTAGAGGAGTACAAGCCTATCTATCAATTGGAGGAGGATTGGGAAGCAAACATGGAGCCCTCTCTTTTCGAGACCATCCACATGATCGCCAACCACCAAGAACTTGACCCCACCAAGCTCATTCAACCATCCTAAGCACCACTGAATAACTAGTATTTCAAGAAAAGCACTGGTCCTGTTATGTCCTCATCTGAGTCTTCCGAGTCTAAGTCCTTTAAGTCTAAGTATGAGTCTGTGGAGACCTTTCAGTCCTTTTCGTCTGATTTTGTAACCCATCTCCCTAGCTTGTCCTTTCAAAATGATGTAACCCATGATGATAAGACCTTTGTTTTTAATAAAATTAACAAGTTTTCTGCTTACTTTCATGACTATCTATGCTCTACTTCATCTGACTCATCATTAAATGAGAAATCTGAAAAAGAAAATAAAAAAGAAATAAAACATGAAAAAAGCAAAGAACCAATCAATTATGGCACAGAGGAGAATCCAAAAATTACATACATTGCATCTGCATATTCTGACACATAAGCATTAGTTGAAAAAATTCATGAATTCATGGACTATTTTGCATAAGAGCCCAGGGATATAGTGGGGGTAGATCCAAGTATAGCAATTCACAAGATCCCAACTTACGAGCACATGAAGCCTGTAAAGTAGAAGTTAAGGAGAATGAAGACAGAATGGTCTTAAAACATCAAGGAGGATTTGCCAAGTTATTAGATAATGGGTTTATCGAACCTATCACTTACCCCTCATGGTTGGCCAACATAGTACTTGTCCCCAAGAAGGATGGAAAGGTTCGGATGTGTGTTGATTACAGGGATCTCAAGAAAGCTTGCCCAAAGGATGATTTTCCTTTACCTCATATCGATTTACTTGTGGACCGCATGGGTAGTGCATCAATGGTCTCCTTGACTGACCTCTATGCGGGCTACAACCAGATCCAAGTCTATGCTCCTGATAAGGAAAAGACATCCTTTGTGACAGGATGGGGCACCTATTCCTATCGAGTAATGACTTTTAGTTTGAAGAATGCCGGGGCAACTTATCAAAGAATGGCCACTACTATATTCCATGACATGATGCACAAGGATGTCGAGGTATATGTGGACAACATGGTCATAAAGTCTGAAACTTCTGAAGGCCATTTTAATGCTCTAGACCAATTCTTCATTAGGCTCAGGTAGTATAATCGCAAGTTGAACCCAGCTAAGTGCCTTTTTGACGCCTCTTCGGGTGTATCTCTGGGGCACTTAGTCAGCCAAAGAGGTATAGAGGTGGATCCAGCAAAGTCAAAGGCAATTATAGAAATGCCTCCCCCTAAAATTGAAAAGGAGATTAGAGGTTTTCTGGGTCGCCTACAGTATATCAGTCGCTTTGTTGCATAACTAGCAGATACTTATGGGCTGATTTTCAAACTATTAAGGAAAAGAGCCTCTAAACAATGGAACGACAAATGCCAAAAGGCCTTTGATAGAATCAAGGACTACCTCTTGAACCCGCCAATATTGCAACCCCCAAGGCCAGGTCAGCCATTGTTGCTTTACTTATCGGTAACTTCAGAAGCCATAGATGCAATTTTTGCTCATAATGCTTCAGATTCACACAGAGAGAATGCCATTTACTACCTAAGTAAATGTATGCTGGCTCATGAGCTTAAGTACAATCAGATTGAGTAATTATGCTTAGCCTTAGTCTGGGTATGTCATAAACTCCAGCACTACTTATGCTCATACATAACTCATGTGCTAGCTGACAAGAGCCCCTTGAAATTCTTTATGAAGAGGCCAGTTCTTGACAGCAAGATGGCACGATGGATGGCAGTTCTTACAGCATTTGACCTAAAGTATGTCTCGAGAAAAGCGGTTAAAGGAAGTATAATCGCTAACCAGTTGGCTGCTGCCCCTGTGAGGGAGGAAATGTTTGAGCCTAAGTTCCCAGACAATGATATCTTGATCATAGATCCTGAGTTATGGAAGTTATTCTTCGACGGTGCCTCAAATAGTAAAGGCTATGGAGCTAGCATAGTTCTAGTTACCCCTAAAGGAGATCATTTGCCTATGGCGATCAAGCTAGCATTTGAGGTGACCAACAATGAAGCAGAATATGAGACATGCATAGCTAGTCTAGAGGTGGCCATTAACATAAGGATAGACTATTTGGAGGTCTATGACGATTCTAACCTCATTGTTTTCCAAGCCCTAGGTAAGTGGAAAATTATAGAAGAGCATTTGGTTCCTTACCATCAATGCTTGAATGACTTGGCAGAGAATTTTTATGAACTCTCCTTTCACTACCTGCCAAGGGCAAAGAATCAATTTGCTAACGCTCTGGCCACTTTGGCCATGATGATCGATATGAGTGATAATGAGATACACAGGCCTGTTGTTATCAAAGTAAAATAGCAACCTGGATATTATACCATGTGCATGAATCTCTAGTTGGCTAACACTAAACCTTGGTTTTGGGACATCTTCAATTACATCTAGAATGGTAAGTATCTAGAAGGAGCCTCAAAAGCATATCGAAGAACCCTAAGGTAGTTGTCTACTAGTTTTATACCTAATGGAGATGTGTTATATAAGAGAGCCTGGGACAACATCCACCTGTGATGCATGACTGAAGAAGAAGCCCAATAAATTATGGAGTGGGTCTATGGTAGAGAGGAAGGCCCACACATGAATGGTGTAGCCTTGGCATGAAAGATAGCAAATCTGGGCTACTTTTGGCTAATCATGAATGAGGACTGTGCAAAGTACGTGCAGAGATGTCACAAATGTCAGATCTTTGCTAAGCTCCAACATCGGTTCCCTGTTCCTTTGAATCCAATAGCAACACCATGGCCTTTTGCTACTTGGGGCATAGATGTCATTGGGAGGATTTCCCCAAAGTCCTCTAGTGGACATGAGTACATTCTGATGGCTGTAGACTACTTTACAAAATGGATTTAAGAAATGCCATATCAAGTCCTAAACGAAAAGAAGGTGGCACACTTCATCCAAACCAATATCCTTTATCAGTTTGGAACCCCCTTTGAGATAATCACAGATAATGGCTCTCACTTTCAAAAGGAGGTAGTCTGCCTACTTTAGATGAAGACGATTTAGCATCACCACTCCTCCCCTTATCAACCACAGACCAACGACGCAGTTGAGGCTGCCAAGACCATAAAGACTATTTTATAGAAGGTTATTGAGAAGTATAGGGACTGGCATGAGCGACTACCTACTACCTTATGGGAATACAGAACTACCATTCATACTTTGATAGGGGCAACCCCATATGCCTTGGTTTATGGAATGGAGGTTGTCCTTTCCATTGAGATGCAGATCCAATCTGCTAGGGTAATGAGGGAAAGCTAGTTGAATGAAGCAAACTAGATCAAAGGATATCATAAGCAACTGAATGCTATTGATGAGAAAAGAATGGATGCCTTATACAGGATCCAAGGCTACCAATAGAGACTAGCCCGACACTTCAATAGGAGGGTAAAGGACAGAGGCCTAGAGGAAGGAAACTTAGTTTTGAAAGAGATTAGGGCCCCAGTCCATGACCCAAGGGGAAAGTTAAAGCCGAATTGGACTGGGCCATATATACTAAAGAAGATTTTATCTAGTGGAGGTGCCATTCTTGTAGATGTGGATGGAAATGAGTTCTTTAATCCCTGCAATTTGGATTAGCTGAAAAGATACTTTGTCTGAATCTGCATTATTTCTATCTTTTTTTCTTTCTAAAGCAATGTAACCAAAACTATGTGGACCTGATTCTCTCTGAAAAATAACAAAAAAAAATGGTGACAACAATTGTAAGGGATATATAGGTAGTCCAACTTGGGTGCGGTCCAAAGCATAATCTAAAAATATTTTGTTTGCATCACAATCTCATCTCCTCTGTGCCTAATGTATCATTTGGTTCTTTTGTAAAAAAAAAAAATAAATAATAAAATATAATAATAATAATAACAATCATAATAATAATAAATAATGAACAAAAAAAAATGCTCACTAAGTTGAAAACCCGCTATGATGGCTTAGGCAAAAATTAGAGCAAAAATAAAGGTATCTCATATAATGATGATCAAATTTTACAAAAAGCATACAATCATCATCACAAAAAAGGACAACCTCTATTTGTATCTACAGCTTGTCCTGTGGTCATGTCAGCTTATAGGAGTGTACAAAAAAGAAACCTGTAGCTCATGTTAGAACAACCACCAAAAAATAGGCAGATAACTACCTCTACCTAGTCAATAATCCTCCTCCTCCTCCTCTTAGGATGAACGTCTCCCTCAGAATCAAATCCCGCCACTATCTTCTCAATTATCACCCCTCTGATCCTGGTCTCTAAGTCCCCCTCCGTAACGTCAGTAGTCAGAGCGCTCATAACACTCGAACTACTCTCAGTGACCATTTTGGCCTGCCTGCCCTGTGTCTCAGTAACTCCAGAACTGCTCCCTGAAGTCATATCTAAGACTCTCCTCTGAGGGCTCGTACCTCCTGAGCTACTAGCTACAATCCTCTCTTGTGTCGAAGTCGGAGTCCTCCTCTATACTCTAGCAATAGCAGTCCTCCTTAGTGCACTCACTGCTATGGTCTTCTTTTGTGCGACCAAAGTAGTATCACCCTAGTGTCTAACCACAGTGACGATCCTCTGAGTCACCTCTACTGTAGTCTGAGTCACCACTGCAGCCTGTAGAGTCAATCTTCCTATGGAACTTCCACCCTCCCTCTCAAGTTGGGACACTTCCCCTGTCTCGACAGCATTCCCCTGGTCGCTGATACCCTTGGCGACTACCTCCTCCATCTTGTCACTTTCAGTCTCCTTGAGTAGTGCAGCCTGGTGCTCTCTCTTGACCGGCTAGATAGTCTCAATCAACCAACTATGGTACCTCTCAGTAGTACCAAAACCAATACCTAGCCTCTCTGCGTGAAAGCTCCTCATCCACCCTCCTCTGATGGCCTTAGCAATAGGAGCTATAAGCTACCTCAAGACCCTCGTACCATGATAGAATGATGTCCAGGCCAAACCAAGCAGACAGACCACCCGGTACCCATGGCTCATCGTCATGAAGGACCTAATCCCATACCATTGGCAGTGCCAAAGTATGTCCTCCGAGGCAAGCTCTAGGAGCCATCCCATCCACTCTCTAACTAATCCATGTCTCACCAAGATGGGCCACATCCGATACTGAATAGCTATATACAGACTCCTTACTGGAGCAGCAACCACCCTCAAGTGGTCCATCAACCACACCTATAAAATGAACTAAGATAAAATTCAAATATACACAAAATATCCACTCTTGAAAGGATAGAAGCCAACAAATTTCTTTTTCTCACCTAAAGCACCACTGGAGATGCAGTCCACCTCTCCAGTCCTCGAACATAACAGTCAAGGCTTAATAGTGTCTCCGCTAACATAACCCTAATAATAGAGCAACTCTACTCCATCTGTAGTACTAGACCAGCTGCTTTGGCATCTCTCCAATCGATGACCAGAGAAATAGATATCCAGCAGTCAAGCAGAAAATCAAGGCTCACATCCTAAGCCTGTGCACCCCTACATCACCGTAGTTGTCGGAATTATGAAACTCCTCAATAACCGCAATCAGGTTCACCTGCCCCTCTACCACTATTCAACTGGCAGTGTCCGCTGGCAGAGCTAAAAACTCCTAGAAAACTCTATAGTGCCTAACTTTGAACTCGGGCACTACTAGGGCTGCCTCCGGATCACTGCTAAGTATGGCACAAAACTCCTCAAATGTGGGGCATAGCTCCTCCATACCCACACTAAACTGAAAGAGTCAGGTGGCCGGGTCCCAAAATTGAGAACACACTCTCAAAAAATCTTAGTCCACCAGAACCCCTCTCAATGCCACCATAGCCAAAATCTCATACCTACCCAAGTTTGTCCTATCTACTTTGTGAAGTTTTCTTGCCCACATGTGCATGTAATGACTAAAATACGGCTTTATGTGAAAAAGAAAGAAAAAAAAAAGGTGATGAAAAACCAAGCAAAGAAAGAGAAAGTTGACAAACGGATAGAGTTTCAACTCTCAAATGAAAAATGGATGAATTTGCTTCAAAAGATCTGCATTTATATAGGCCCCAGAAGTCACATCAAGTCAGAAAACACAAAAAAACTGTCAGCCAAATGGATCTGCCACGGAAGCCTGACATGGTGTCGCAAGGACTCTGTGCGGAGCTATAAATCATTTTTGTGGTCAGCTGCAATCAACATGTGCAGTGCCGCATAGAGCTGACACGGCGCCACATGTGCTCCGCACAGCACAACACTGTAGCAGTGTTCCGACGTTCACTCTTTCTCTCTTCCTTAGAGCGAAAAGGCTAGAAAAGTTATATATTCTCTGAACGATGAAGGGGAGGGAGAGAAGAAAGGAGCCGTTAGAAGTCAAAACAAGCATACATCACATTTTATTCATACATCCATAACACAAGCATGCATGATAGGAAGCATTAGAATATTTAACATAGTCGTAACATACATAACATAAGCATAACATATCAATACATAGATATCACCCGTGCAAGAGTACTACTTCCCACCAGGGGAAACAGGTGACATGGCTGCCCTAAAAGGCTACAAAGAAAAGTTAGAGGCAGCATTGTGGTCGCTGAATAACTGGCGCCCTCCTCTCTTGCACCTCTGAGGAGCATCCTCATCACTAGCCTCACGAGCATCGATAATGTCTAAACGTGTCAGCATCCCATCGAGAGCGACCTCTATCCTACGAGAAACTCTGTAAGTCTGGCAAATGAAACTCTGGGGTACCTGTTGCAAACAAGATGTCAAGAACCCTGGGCATAAGTGAGTATAAATGCCATCTTTACATGAAGATCATTTCTAAATGTAAGACAAAATCATACCTCGACGTCTTTAGGAATGTCTCGCACGTCTAGGCGAACAACATTAAGAAGCCGCCACATCCTCAATGAGCCATCTGCGCCATAGTATGAAATATGCTGAGGGATGTAGAAATCCATGTCCTAGTTTATCTCACCGATATTCAAGCTTAGCCCAGCGCTCCCGCCTGTATCAGGAACAGGTCCCTCAAAAGTGCTCCCTCTAGGTGCCTTAGAAGTCGTATGGATGATTGGCTCCTTTGGAGGAGCAGACCCAATGGAAGAGCAACCCCTCAGTGTGATCTCACACTTCAGGAAAGCAGAACAAAAATCATGATAGCTCTGGCCGGGGCATTGATGGATGCACCCTTCATCGCCATTACAAAGCACAGGGGAAGGACAGATCGTGACCCATATCTCATATACACTAGGGGGGCTTGGGGATGCATCAAGAGCTGATGATTTGGAAGTACACTCTCTCACCCAGGTAAAACAAGCGGTGATAGGGTGAGCCCAACAGAAGCCGCCTCCAAGAGATGTGCTCGGCAAATATTATTCTATCAACGCCGAGACATCGCAACTTTCTGAAAGGCCTCGAGATTTGTCATAGTGAACGATGAGCAAAATGGTTTAAATACTAAGATAATAGAGAAAGCGAAGTAATGAGTGTAAACCTCAGGCTCAGTCAAATTGTCAAAGAAGGCTTAGAGTGTCAGGACACTGTGACTGTCAGAGCCAGAACTCTAATTAGACTCCACCCATCTCCTCCTAGTAGGAAAATCCTCTGGCCTCTATCTAATCAATTCAAGAGTTATGAAAGCAAAATACTTGTATGCCCAAAGCTGCATGCAACAGACAGTCAAAAATCATCAACATTGAAAATTAAAATACAAGCCAGAGTATGGGAACGTACCTCCTAGAGAGGTGTCGTACCACTAACAGAAAAGATATTTCCCCAAGACAGCTCCACCATGTCTTGGTATATGGCGTTAAGCACTGCACCGCCCTAGTCATACTCCCTCCAGGCACTCAGATTAACTAGGCTAGCCAAGATGTTGAGATCCACCATGTCTCTCAAGGAATGGGAGAAAGTATAACCTATGACAATCAACAGACACAGTCGGGTCACTGCTACATCTAGGACAATCTCGCCTGTAGCTGCCACCCATTCCAGCTTATCTACTAGCAAGGTACGCCTCACTTGAGTGCTATCGCGAGGTAGGTCAAAGCCAAGAAGAGCCTGCGTCTCTTCGACAGAGAATGTCTATCTCCAGTTGTTGCATTTGTCGAGAGTCCAAGTCCTGAATCAGATCTCAGACAACAGATGCAAATCAAGCAGCGTGCAAGTCAACTCCCCTCAGGCGAAGTGGAAGGTGCCTATGGTATCCCACCATCTCTCTGCTAAAGCCTTAATCAAGCTAATGTTCAAGTGGTCTGGAGTTTGCACCCCAATAAAATCAATAAAGCCGGTAGGCTTTAGCATGGCCCTGACAGCACTGCCTAGGGAGGCACACTTGATCACCTCCCTAAGGTTACTGCGGCCACCCCTATTTCTGATCATCTGTGCCTGTAAGTAAACCAGTAAAAGCACAGAATGATTTTGCGAAAACTATGAAAAAAATTGGCTTTCAAAAAGAGTAAGCAAGACTACTGACTGTTAGTTGACTGTCATAAGACATATGATCTTCGAGGTCCTGTAATAGGAGGTCGGGTGTGGATTGTCTCTGGGCACTTCATACTGACGCTCCCAACCGCCTGTAGAAGAAGAGGAGGTCCTCCTTGAGGAAGCAGTTCCATGGTGGGATGTGGATGTCATCTTAATCAAATGCCAGACCTAACAGACAAAGGAAGCAAATAAGAAAAAGTACACATTACTATTGTACACATTACTATTGTAGTTATAAAAAATATATATGTGTAAAAAAAAAAAAAGGGAATTTGCATTATCATTGTTACTATTATTATTATTATTAAAAAAAAAGAAGGGAGAATTTTCATTATTATATATATATATATATATATATATATATATATATATATATATATATATATATATATATATATATATATATATATATATATATATATATATATATATAAGGGAGAAAGGAGGAGCTTACGTTGGAGCTCAAAGGGATGAAGAGTTTGTGATTAAGTTTGGGGTATTTATAGAGTTTTGGGCATGTGAGGACGAAATAGCGCATAGTAAAAAGTGTCCTACAATTATTTAGTTGCATGAAAGTAAATTTTCAGCTAGTATTAATTCGAAATCAAAATCTGAAAGTTTCTACGTGTTCGAGAGATTTTTATTTACCCATAGACGTCTCATTCTCCTATCTTCAGATAAAAAATGTAGCCCTGGCATCAGAAAAATCAGAAAATTATAAACCTGAAAATTCACTAGTATCCCAAAAACAGTCAAATCGAATTTCAAAATTCATGAAAATTATCTCATCACAACCGGAATTATTTTTCAAGCTCAGATCTACCGATATTTCGGGGTTCACTCTCATCAAAACTGTCTAACTGATAGGCAGCTTTGATGAGGGACAGCTGTGGACTCTCATTTTAGCACCTTCAAAATTAACACCGGACTTTTCAAAACTGACTGGAGCATTCTTGGCACAATCTGTCGCCTTTTTCACCCTAACCAGACCCTCTGTATCAAACTTTTTTTTTGAAACTGACTGGATACTATCTCAGACTGACTGTTTAAATGTTCTAAAATTAATTTTGATCCTAATGACATTGACCGATAATTTTTCTGAACTCTATAACTCCCAGAAAATAACCTGGAAGTCTCAAAAATTGACTTAAAAACTTTCGAAAAATGGGCCGAAAAAGAAAATCTCGGGAAGCATGCCATGCCACGTGGCATGCGACACTGCATCAGATCTGTGCGACACTGCATAGCCTTCTTGCGGCATGCCGCAAAAGCCTGAAGCGGCGCAGCACAAGCCTGGTGCAACGCTGCACCACGTCCTGCATTTTCTACCTCCAGTGGGCCCCACGCGCAGGAAATGACTCTTCTACCCTTTTTAGTCCAATTTTCAGACATTTTTTGCCCTACCTCCCATGGTCTTTTCACATTTTCATTACCTAAACTACCCTCAACCCCATTTGCCTATAAATAGGCTCCCCCATTTCCTCATTTCTACACACAAAGATTGATATCGAAGCTATCTATCAACCTTCTCTCTTCTTCTCTCTCCATCCACTCTTTAATTAATTAATTAATCATTTTAATTAATTAATTTTCTCACCCAAGCCAAGTTAATTAATCCTTTTAATTAACTAAAAAATCTTTTTTTTAATCACTTACAAGCTAATTAATTAATTAATTTTTTTAATTAATTAGTTATTCTTTTTTAATTAAAAATCTCTTTTTAAACTCATCTCTTATTTAATTAATTAATTAATCATTTTAATTAATTAATTACTCTTTTTTTAAAATTAAATAAAAAATCCTTTTTTCAACTCATCCACTATTTTAATTAATTAATTAATCATTTTAATTAATTAATTTACTCATCCATCATTTTCTTTAATCATTAATCAACTCATTTGTCCGGTCTCATAAAATAAAATTTCGGTCCGGTAAAACACTTTTTCTATCTCATCCATCAAAATCCAAGGTATTTTCATCAAACTCGTTCTCTAAACCAAAAATCATTTTAATCAATTTGTAAATCCCTTTGCTTAATGGTGGAATAAATTACATCGATTTTTATCCCTATTCAAACGGGGTATGTAAGCATGTTTAAAATTTAAGTCCAAATCTCAAATCCAATTTTCTTTTTAAATTAAGCTCATTTTCCTTACTTTCTTTAAATTAATTATCTTTTTACAATATTTGTAAGGGAATATGTGGTATTTCTAGAATCCCACAAAGGTTGGAGAAGACATTCCATTTTTTTATCAATGTGATTATCTTAATTAAGGAGTAATCATGTTATTTCCCTAAATTTTTAAAGATTAGAGGGAACACTCTCTTTTATTTGTAAATGTTTATTGCTTCATTAATCTTCATACATCCATCTTATGTCATATCCATTTATTTTATTTGCAATTATTAATGTCATTCATGAAATCAATTTTCAAGTTAAATTAAACTTAAGAGCCAAATTTTGATTATTTAAAATCAAAAACTTAGTCCCCGAACCCAACTTAGTTTGAAACTAGTGATTTTATCCATGGACAAATTAAAGTAAAAAAAAATTATTAAATTAGAGTGAAATTAGGTTTTTTCTTAGTTTTCCTATTTAAAAATAAGTTAGGGTGGCGACTCTTAAAATCATTTTTAAAATCAATCAAATCCAAACCTGAGAGTTCTATCGTGAGTCTAAACCAGAATGAGCATCCCGGTTCCCTTTAGCGGACCAGGCCAGTGCTCGAGCGAGACCTCACAAATGATGGATAATATTATCTTTTCAATGATTTAGTAAAAATATATTGTCAATAATACATTTGATGAAAAATGAGAGTTTTTATATTTGAAATTTGAATTTTAAGTATTTTTCTTAATTAATGGACTTTGAAACTTACAAACACCATTAATTGTATTAAAGTTTTTGAATTTATTATTTATCTACAAGATAAAAGTAAATTGTTTTGATTTATCTTTACTTTCAAAATTCAATTTTTTAACATTTGCGATTCTAATAAAAGTTTTTAAGTCTTAAATTGAGATTTGATTGATAAATAATATTAATTAAAATTCAATTAATTAAAATTGAGATTTGATTGATATACAATATGATGTAACATTATATATTATTTTAAATTTAATTTAATCAAATTAGTCTAATTAATGAAAAATTATGGTCTAATCAACATAGGATATGATGTGACACTATTTATCAAAATTGAATTGATTAAATTGATTAAAATTGAGACTTAATTGATATATAATATAATGTAGCACTATATACTATTTTAAATTTAATTGAATCAATATAGTCTAATTGATGAAAAATTGTGGCTTGATTTACATATGATATAATATAACACTGTTGGTCATGGTCCAATATTAATTAAAATTCAATTAATGAAAATTGAGATTTTTAATTGATATATAATATGGTATAATACTATATATTATTTTAAACTTAATTGAATCAAATTAGTCTAATTGATAAAAAAATTATGACTTGTGATTAATATAAGACATGATATAGCATTATTGGTCCTAGTTTAATATTAATTAAAATTCAATTAATGAAAATTGATATTTTGATTGACATATAATATTATATGGCAATATATATTAATTTTAAGTTTAATTGGATCAAATTAGTCTAATTGATAAAAAATTTTGACTTGATTAATGCATTACATGATGTGGCATTATTTATTATGGGTCAATGTTAATTAGAATTCAATTGATCAAATTTAAGACTTGATTGACATATATTATGATGTAACACTATATATTATTTTAAGTTTAATTGAATCAAATTAGTCTAATTGATGAAAAATTATGGATTGATTAACATAGGACATAATGTGATACTATTGGTCATGGTCCAATATTAATTAAAATTCAATTGATAAAATTGAGATTTTTAATTGAAATATAATATGATATAATACAATATATTATTTTAAGCTTAATTGGATCAAATTAGTATAACTAATAAAAAATTGTGACTCACGATTAAATAGGATATGATGTAGCATTATTGGTCATAGTTTAATATTAATTAAAATTCAATTGATGAAAATTGATATTTTAATTAACATGCAATATGATAAAGCAGTATATATTAATTTTAAATTTAATTAAATCAAATTAGTCTAATTGATAAAAAATTTTGACTCCATTAATATAGGATATGATGTGGCACTATTTGTTAGGGTCAATGTTAATTAAAATTTAATTGATTAAATTTGAAACTTGATTGGCATATAATATGATGTAATACTATATATTATTTTAAGTTTAATTGAATCAAATTAGTCTAATTAATGAAAAATTATGGATTAATTAACATAGGGCATAATGTGACACTATTGATTATGGGTCAATATTAATTAAAATTTAATCAAATATCTAGATTTTAATCTATATAATTATCATATCATAATTTTATTTATATGTTAATGACCGTATATTCAATAGTTCAATATTAATATAGTCAATGGTTCAATAGTTGCTATTAATTTAATATCAAGTTCCAATACTTGAAGAGAGAAAGAGAAAAAAAAAACATTGGGTAGGAATCTTTGAAGAAAAAATTGGCTCCAATTTTTCCTTCCTTTTTCATTGCACAATGAGCCTTTCTAAGTAGGATTATTTTTGTATTTAAACTTTTGATAGTGAAGCATTTATTACTATTGATATAAATCAAATTGATCCAAATAGTACTACTCTATTTTTATTAGTTTTATTTCTATTTTCAAAAATACATTAATATCACTATTACAAGAGTTGGGTTCCATGAAATTAATCTCTTGACTTTTAAGTTTCAATCACATTTTTTTACGATTGTCTTTAATAACCTCTTCATCATCTACATTGAAGAATGAAAAATGTATTAGAGAATGAAAATTTTATTCCACAAATTATTTTTTTTTTGTTGTGAATTACTGCAAGGGTAATTTTTGGAAAAAGATTTAAATTAATGATTTTAACTAAATTAGTTCTTAATTCATGTGGAAAGTTAGTTGTATTTATCATTTCAGGAGGAGTGGAGTACTATTATTTTACTACAATTCTTAATTGTTTAATAGACCTTGCTAAATGTAGGGATGACAATGGAGTAAGGGGGGGGCGGGGTGCCATCCTCCATCCCCATCCCCATCTCAGCAGAGAATCCCCATCCCCTTCTCCATCTCACATACGGTGACTATTTACTCCCTATCCCCGTTCCCCACTTGAAAATTTTATTTTATTTTATATCTTTTAAATTTTATATACTTTTAGATAGTAAAATATAATGTATAGAAATTTAAAATTTAGATTTTAATTATGTTTAAACTGATTCCAATATATTTAAATTAAAACTTATTAGTATATGTACTATATATATTAATAAGTAATATATATATATATATATATATATATATATATATATATATATATATATATATATATATATATATATATATATATATATATATATATATATATATATATATATATATATATAAAATTCATAAATGCTGAAAAATAAGAATAAATTAATGTAAAAAATATTAATAAATTCAGACATACAAAGTATGAAAAGATGAATCAATCAAATATAAAATTCTTTAAAATTATCATGATATGAAAGAATTATAAAAACTGAGTGACAAAATTAGAAACTCTAATATATATGTATAAAGTTAATCAAGTAATATATATTTTAATATTAAGAATAATTATGTAAATATAATATCGGGTCCTTACGAGGACGGGGATGGAGACGAGGATCACTGTGGAGTGGGGAATGCACTTCTCATCTCCGCCCCATCCCCGCTAGTGGGGAAGAAATATCCCTCATTCCCGTCCCCATGAAGATAAAAATCAGGACATTCCCGCTTCGTTCGGGGCAAATCCCCATGAGAATGAAGATTCCCTACTCCATTGCCATCCCTAATATAGTTTGCTAAAATGGCAAATTTGTAATATTTTTAGATCAGTAAATGAGTTACAGCTAATTGAATTGTCTAAAATATCCTAAAAGATTAGTGAAAATTTGATATGTTTACACTCTCTCACTCAACTTTAAAAATTTGAATTTCAAATTTCATTCTTTCACATAGCATTTAATATACTTGTAATTTCCAAGTAAAAATAAATGTGAAATTAAGTTAAGAAAAGAATTTAGTCATTAAAGTTAAAAAAAAAAAAAAAAAAAAAAAAAAAAAAGAGCTTGACCATGCTGTTGGAATCTTTTAGTCATGAAATAGGTTTTATTTTTTTCTTTTTCACTTGATTTTTTATATTATTTTAAATATTAATATTTCGTTTTTATTAATTCTGTATTTTATATATTATGATTTGCGTGTTAATTTAAAAATTGAATTAAATCTACTTGTAATGTACTAGTATAATTATGAATAGTAAAAACAACTTTATTTATGAATATTATTTGTAAAGAATTCATTTTTGAATTTTTGAAATAAACCTTTGATATTCCATATAGTGTAGAATACAATAAAAGTGATCATGATTAAATTGGGATGAATTGTGTGATTTAGTCAGTAAATAAATAATTAAAAAATACATAAACATCATAAAAAAAAAAAAAAAAAAAAAAAAAAAAAAAAAACTACTAATAAAGTCATAATTTATGATGTACCTTATGTAAGGACTATATAATTTGAATAACATATTTCGCAAAATAACAAATCACATTTTAATGAGTTAGAGGCGTAGCAACACCTTCAGGGTGTTTTTTAATAAAAAAAAGTATTTAGTAGATTGGTATGATTCAATCCCATACAGTGACTATAGTTTTTTTTTTTTTTTTTTTTTACTTTCCTTGATTATTATATTATTTTAAATATTAGTATTCCATTTTTATTAATTCTTTATTTCGTATATTATGATTTGTGTGTTAATTTAAAAATTGAATTAAGTCTGCTTGCAATGGATTAGTATAATTTTATGAATAGTAAAAAACTTTATTTATGAATATTATTTACAAAGAATTTATTTTTTTATTTTTTAAAATAAATCTTTAATATTCCATATAGTCTAGCATATAATTAAAATGATTGTGATTGGATTGAGATGAATTATGTGATCTAGTAACTAAGTCAATAATTAAAAAATTATATACTCTTTTCATTCCAATTCAAGTATTGTATAAGAATTAAACATACAGACCAAAATAATAATAAATAACTATAAATTTTATAAAAAAATCATAATAATTTACTTAATTACCCTTTTTCAAGAATATTACAAAAGAGAATGAGTAAATTAACTAAGATTAGCGGGATTTAATAAATAAAGACAAATTTTAAATTTTTTAATTAATACTATTTTGAATTTATAAAAACAACACTTGAAATGAAATATAAACTTTTTTCTAAAATGATATTTGAAGTGAAACGCAGTAGTACATTATAAGAATAACTACTAATAAAGTCATAATTTATGATGTACTTTATGTAAGGAAGATAATTTGAATATCATATTTCTCAAAATAACTAATCACATTGTAATGAGTCAGAGGTGTAACAAGATCTTCATCAATACTGTATATGTATATATTGGAGTGTTTCTTTATAAAAAAAAAAAAAAATTAGTAGATTGATATGATTCACTTCAATAGACCTTATAGATCATTGGTTCAATTCCATACAATGACTATTTTTTTTTTTCCTATTTCACTTTATTATTATGTTATTTTAAATATTAAGATTCCATTTTTATTAATTTTTTAAATTAAAAGTGGTGTGTTTAATGTTAAAAATTGAATTTTCATATTAATAATGACAATTACATAAGATTTATTTTTATACTATTAATTAGTGGAATTAATTCATCGTGGACTATTATACATATGAATAATCTCTAAACTTTGGTTACGAATATTGTTTACAAATAATGCCTTTTTTTAACTATCAAAATAAATTTTTACTATTCCATATAGCCTAGCATATAATTAAAATAATCGTGAATGAATTACGATGAAGTGTGTGAGTATATTCAAATAGATTTAGTTAATAAGTAAATAATTAAAAAATTATATACATCATATGAATAACTACTTGTAATTATATTATATGACAGAAAAATAACTTCATATT
This sequence comes from Reutealis trisperma, assembly GCA_947687605.1. Lineage (NCBI taxonomy): Eukaryota > Viridiplantae > Streptophyta > Magnoliopsida > Malpighiales > Euphorbiaceae > Reutealis > Reutealis trisperma. The sequence continues at coordinate 134,167 of CANTUT010001323.1, forward strand.
TTTTATTTTTTAAAATTAATTATCTATCTGCCTTAATCTTTTATAAAAATAAATTTTATAACATATATTCATTTTTTAAAATTAGTAAACAAATTTTATAACATATACTCATTGGAGTTGTACGTGACATAGCTTTATAAAATATTGCCAAGTGGAGTTTTACGCGAAAATATTATAGATTATAGATGTTGGAGTGTTTCTTAATAAATAAATTAAAAAAAAAAAATTTAGTAGATTAGTGTGTCCAATACGATGACTTTTATTTTTTTTTTTCCCCATTTTCACTTGATTTTTATATTCGAATCTAGCTGTCATATTTACACTTGTCTTTTAATATGCTGCTGTTTTCACGTTTTCTAATGTTGTTAATTAAAGCTTTGGAAATATGAAATATGAGATGAGTTTTTAATGCTTTATTTATTTGATTTTGGGGGAGATAAAAAAGGAAGAAGAGGGAAAAATTTTCAGCATATACGGCATGCTGTATTGTTGCCTAAATGCAAATAAGGGTACATTAGTCTTTTCCTAAAATTTTTAAAATCTAGATTCTGGCCAAATGATTTTATCTTTATTTAATAAGTCATTTCTATTTTTTTAAGAACTTTCTTTATTTTTTGTTTTTTGCCAAATAAGAACTTTCTTTATTAATTGATAATAATCATTATCTATCACTATCCCAATTTTGAAAAAAATGACCATTAAAAAAGTTAGTTTTATTCATAAATAAGTGGTTATTTAGCAATCTAATAAAAAAAAAGGTAAAATGACTAATTTACTATTTTATTTCTCAAATATGAGAGATATTTTTCTAATTTATACTGCAATTAATAAGGATCTTTTTGGCAATTTATGATAAAGTTATTACTACCTTAAAAATGATGATTTTTTCTTAATGACTACTGTTTTTTACAATGAATTGAGTAATTAGTAGCCAATGTGTCATCACAGTTAGCTTAAATTATTGAAATTAATTTTCCTTAAAAGGAAAATGAAAAGTTAATGACATTAATAAAAAAATGAAGAGTGTATAGTTTCAATTATAGTTGACAATGAGAATGACAAAGACAAAAGTGAAAGAGATAAGAGAAATAGACTTCATTCATAATGCCATTAATCAAATATGAAGGGCAAATTAATGCTATATATATATATATATAGTTTCAATTATAGTTGACAATGAGAATGACAAAGACAAAAGTGTAAGAGATTAGAGAAATAGACTTCACTAATAATGCCATTAATCAAATATGAAGGGCAAATTATATATATATATATATATATATATATATATATATATATATATATATATATATATATATATATATATATATATATATATATATATATATATATATATATATATTCCAATGGAAGTTTAAACTTGAAATTTTGAAATTCTATAATTTTAGAAATGATTCTGTTAGCACCATATTTATAGTGGGTTGAGTATTTTTGGGCAAAGTAATGGTTAATTAATTTGAATCCTATAAGTTGAGGATTTAACGCTCATGACAAAGAGTATCTAGCAGATTTTTGGGAGACTTAGTCAAATTCTCAATAAAATTTAGAGACTTCTAGAAGAATGTGAAGTGATGAAACGTGGGACTAATAATCTGTGAGTAAAAATAGCTATTACCGTAGAACATGGGATTAAAATGCAGCTTGAGACAAAAAAAGGAGGGATAGTGGCTTTGTGGAGGAAATTGAGCTGAAATTTAGGAGCTAATTACCTGCCAAACACTATAAAAGTAAGAAGACTCCACAGAGGAAAGTCAACAGAATGAACACACAATCAATCAATCAAATAAAAAAAAATTTTACAACTTTTATTTACTTTCAAATTGTTCAAGCCTCTGTGGCTTTTATTTTACATTACTTGCAAATTATATCTTAAAACTCTTGTATTCAATATACTCTATAGTGCAGTAATACAAACCAAAAAATTACAAATTATGTATTCAGTGTATTTTACAGTGCAGTAATACAAACAAAAAAATTTCAGAATCTTTGTATTCAATGTACTTTACAGTACAGTAATACAAAACTAAAAGTTATAAATTTTATATTTTCTCTTAGTTTTGCGTGAGAATTGGTGAAACTGTATTATCAGTGAATCCAAATTCCTTAAGAAACTACCATCTCTTTGTTTTTTAAATAGTCGTTTCGATTAAAAGTCAAATATGAGTGAGATTCTCAAAAATTTATGGCAGGCTCATCATCAAATTTCAATCAAAGGATAACTGTCGACAATAATTATTTTGTCAACAATATTTTTGGCATATCTAGTGAGATTACTTTTATAATTCTCACTCTTATCATAATTCTTGACCAAATAATTGTCAACAAATTCTAATATTATTAAGCTAAAAATTTAAATTCTACTCTAACTGATATTATGAATTTTTCATTTAATAGCGACATAATATCACAAATTAATTTTATTGTAAATCAATTAATTTCTATGTATCATATTAATTTTTTAATCTAAGCAAAATATATATTTTTAGTTAATAAATAACTTGGTCATACCCTCCCCAAAACAAAAACTTCATCACATTTGAGGAAATTGAGTAGCCACTAAAATTATAGTATTTTAATTTTATGCATATGCAATAATCATATGAAATGAATTATTCTATCTATTTTAAAATATTTATTATTTTATTTTTTTAAAAATCTTTGGCATTTTAGAATATCGTTAAGATATTTATTATTTTTTTAACTTTACTCTTTCATTATTTTTCCATAAATATTTGCACTAATTGCTTTTTATTTATTTATATAAAATTAATTTTTTTTGATATTTTTACTTTTGAATTTTGATAACTTAATAATTTTTTAATTTATGTGTCGAAATATTACATATCCCTTCCCTTTTAAAAAAATTGTTCCCTATTTTTTTAGGGTGTCCAAAAAAAATTTGTCAACTCTAAAAATAAATATAAGTATTTATTTATTTTATTTTTACTAATTGAAAGATGCGTATTTTTAAAATTAATAATAAAATAATAATAAATAAGTAAATATAAGAGTATAAGAGGGAAAATATAATAAAATTTATATATTGATAAATAATTAATAATATTTTCTTAAATTATATCAGAAAAAAAAAGTAGATAATTTTTTTTGAAACGGAAAGAGTATATTTTAAATAAGAGGAGTGATAATTTTTTAAGAAATTTTACTTTTAAACTTATTTGCTGGTGAAACAAATGCAATCATTGTGATGATTGACTAGTTGTACCGACACCAAATATTTTCTATTATTACTTTTAAGCTTAATTATATAGCTGAAAGGGAGGGTTGTAAAATTATTAAGACTCACCGACACAAGATATTTTCTATTATTAATAAATTTTCTTTTGATAATTAACCCATTAATTATTTACAAGGATATCATCAATCTAAATTTTGTTTATTATATTCATCTCATGAATTGATACAAAAGCACTGGCCTATATATGCAAATGGAGAGGAGATTTCTTTTTTCAGCCTTTTTGTAGATCCAGTCATAAATTTTAATTTGTAAATATATATATATATATATATATATATATATATATATATATAGATTGGAATTTTAAAAAATTTGATATTTTTCTAATACGGGCTTGACTCATCAATAAGTCTATTTCAATCCACGATACTTTGGGGTTTCTTTTTCGCATTACCTTTTTTTATCTATTCTCATTTGATAAAACTTGTGTTGTATAAGGTGGAAATATATATTGGAGCATTCCCGAATTTTTTGCCAGGTTTATAAGAAAATTTTCAAACACTCTTCCTTGAATTTAAGGCATCATGTAGCATGAGAAAACAGAAAAGATTTCCAGCAATCTAAATTTCAAGATTAATTATAAGTTAAAATTAATGGTTTGATTTTAATAGCATAATTAGGCTCTATATTTATTTTGCAGAAAATATTTTTTGAAAAATATTTTTTGACGTTTGGAATAATTTGAAAAATTAGTCAACAAAAAATATTTTCCTAATTAATAAAAATTAAGTTATTTGTAAGGAAAATGACTTCTTTTTTTTTTTAAAATGCACAGTCATTTTTCAAATTTTGAGAAACTTATTATAATGAAATAAAAATATATAAATACAAATTCATTAATCTACCGATTACTGATACTTACTATTAGAGACCATTGATGATCACTGCTGGCATCAAACGAACTCCGGCAATTACCATCGGTTTATGGTGTTTACCAAATTTATAATTTTTATATATTTTTCTCATATTTAGTAATAAAATTTTTTAAAAATATGAAATTTTTATAAGTTTAAATATGTTTATACTCTTATAGATTAAAATATTTTTAACTAATTTTTAATATTGTAACCAAACAACAAGAAATTAGTTCTTTGGAAAATATTTTCCAAAAATAAATTATTTTTTGCGAAACAAATAGTGTCTCATTGAGCAAATTAGTTAAGAATATGATTTATTTAATAAAATTTAAATTTAAATTTTTACTATATCTATTTTTAGAAAAATAAATGATTTAAAAATTTCAATAATTTTTAACATATCTAAAAGTTTTTATTGAATTTGTCATGTTGCACTTTTGAGGATTTTTTAAATTTTTTGAAATGATGCTTCTTCTTATGAGACTTGCAATCACAATTTTTATCATTGCATTTTATTTCCAATTAAGACTTATTACAAGCCTTTTTAGCAAGTGCTTTGTTGATACGGATATTTTGCAAAAAATTCTATTGTTCACAAAGTTTTTCAAGAGCTAACTATGTAAATTGATGAATTTCTCCAAGAGAGATGTTTGAAAACTCCTTTCTTGATTGAGTATTCTCTGAATTTCAGGTTGCAACTCAAAAGGTAATAAAGAGATATAGGTATATCGAAGATTAGGATCATTATAGCCATTCAGCAAATAATACCTTTTAGACATTTTCTGATAATGAAAATCATGATCTTTCTACTTCAAGGAACAACATTTCATATTAAAGATTTCTTGCTTCATTCTTTTCTCAAAATGAGAAAAATCACTAACAAATTACTAGTGAATTTCTCCCAAAGCATTGCTAGCACTAGGAAGATTAAGGAAGGCCATCATCTTATAAGTGCCCATATTTTGGTACCACTTTCCAAGAGTTCTAGTGAATATCCCCCTTTAATACTTCTTTGAGATGTGCACTAGGCCTTGTCATTTGAAGATTAATCCATGCACCCATTTCATGAATAACATCTCTCCATTTATGTAGAGATAATGTATCAAAAGAAAACCAAGGGCTTGAAGTAGGCTTGCTAGGCAAATAATCATTTGGATCATCCATATGATAAGTTTCTTCTTGACTTTCCATAAGAATCGGAGTGGTAGTTTATTCTATTGAATAGGGAGTCTCTTCAAAAGTGGTTCCAGTATTTCTCTAAGGGTTATTGGAAGAGTTTCTTTAATTGCTAATGTTGGCCAGTTGTGAGTTTGAAGTTTTTGAAGAAAAGTCATCATCGGAAGGTTCTTCTGAATCATCACATTCTCCTTTAACTAATGAGGCCATGTTTTGAAAGAATATAAACTATTTATCCTTTCATGATTGTTTTGGTCTTAGCAAATGTGTTTCTACTTCAATTGGCTCAAAGGATGAAAGACTTTTTGTAGATCGAGTTTGATGAGGAAGGGGCTAATGGAAGACTTCATAAGTCATCTTGAAAGGATTATAAGTATTAACATATGGTGGATAAGAAGAATAATGAAATGGATTTGAAGGCTCAAAGAAAGGTTTTGGAACATGCATTGGTTTAGTTTTAGCTATATTGGTTTCTACTTTAGCCAATTATGCTTTTATCGTCCTTCTTTCTGCTTCTTTTTGCATGAATTCCCTGCTAAATTTACATTGATCAATAAGATAATAAAGTTGTTCACCAAGTTGCCCAAACTGAGAAGAGATTGAGTTCTTTATGAATTTGTTGAACAAAAGTGGACAGGTGATTTTATTGCAGGGTAAGTTGATCCAATTTTTGGTCAATTTTTTAAAAAAATTTACTTTGAGTTATGGCATTATTAGTGTGCTAGTTCAAAATAGTTTTAAAGGTTTTTGGTTCTTCATGTAGACCAGAAGGAGTGACAGTTTGTGAAATAACGTAAGGAGTATAAACAGTTTTTATCTAAGAATTGATTGTCTTTGTTAAATGAGGAAATTCTTCTGGATATGTAGAAGAAAACATCATACAGGGCTGAACTGTTGGGACAATTGGAGGAGGAATAAGAGACTTGCATCATTCTAACTTAAGCTATTGAAGCGCCTTCTTATAGATAGGTAAGGGTTTCATGTAATGCTCTGAACTCTTGAAACTAGAAAGTTCCTTTACTTCTTTTTCTAAAACCCAATTGTGGATTCCAATCCATGGGCTATCATCATCATCTTTGTCTCTTGGCTTTCTAATAGGAAGATGAGAAGAGAGGCACTTTCTCTTGTTAGACTTGAAATTTGAACATTCATCATCATCATCATCCTAGCAGGTGTATGATGGATCACACATTCCACTTCCTAGTGCATCCCATATAAAATGTCCTTTAATTTTTGAGACATAAATACGGTATCCTTTAGGAGAGAAACTGTAAATGGAAATGTTCTTTTTTTGAGGTCGAGAAACTGGATTGATCATCATGGATGTGGAAATTCTCGGAGGTTTTACAGTTCCATCTTCCCTCCTCTAAAAAGAAGAGGAGGTAGTCTAAATGGGTTGAGAGTCTTGATGAATTTTTTCATAATTTATAAGCCACTCAAACAGCATGAGCTTGATAAGCTCATCTCTGAAAATTTGACGAGGAATCATAACGATGTTAGGAATATCATCATCTCCGTCAGCTAAAAGTAATAAGACATCTGAAGAAGTTCCATGAGAAGGAAGATCAAAAACATGGTTTTCTACTCAAAAAATAAGTTGATAGTGGAGAGTAACAACTTTGGAAGTAGAAATCTATACAACACCAGTGATTTGGACTTGAATCTTAAAGGATGTAGGAAGATTATTTCAAGTTGTAACAACTTTGGAAGTAGAAATCTATACAACACCAGTGATTTGGACTTGAATCTTAAAGGATGTAGGAAGATTATTTCAAGTTGTCTACCACTTATGTACTATTATATAATTATGTGTGTTTGTAATAATTGAAGGACGTTTATCCTTTTTCTCTTGTATAATTAATATCTTTTGTCAGTTTGTATAAGCCTTTCATCTATATAATGAGGCTTTAGTTTAGTTGTAAGTAAGTTTAATTTTTCTCCTAGCCTTCCTTTGTAAAAATAAATCTTACATAAATAAAATGTTCCTCTAAATTGCTCCTATCTCCTGAACTCTAAATAATATTAACTTCATGACATCATTTATCTATAAAAAGATTAAAGTATGCTCTCCATTTGCTTTATTAGAGGATCTTGTGCATCAGAAAATAATCTAAGGAAAATATCCATACAATGATCTCAACAATTTCTCAATAATATTACAAAAGGATCTTTGTCATTGATAAGCCTATTAAGAATTAGATGTTGGCTTTTTTGGCATTTGATATGAGTATTATTGTTGATGATTTTGTTGTAGATGGGCCTATTGAACATTTTGGAGGTTTATAATGGGCTTTATTCTATATGAGTCCATTCACTTTGAATGCTGATTTTCACATTGAATTTTCCATTTTCAAACATGTATATGTCAAGATATATCGGATGTTAATATGTTTGTTTTCCCAGTTTTTTTTCCTAACTTTATAATTCTTTTATATATATATATATATATAGTTTCCGATGGTTACAGTTGTATGAATAACCATCATAAAAATTAGTATAGATATACAATAATTATAGATATTAGGTTATATTTGGTTCATAAAATAGCTAGAATAGCTATTTCATTTGAAATTTTTATTTTAAGTTTTGGTTCAAATTTTAGACAAAGAATATCGATTCTATAAAATAGCAATTTCATAATTTTTATGAAATATATATTCGACAAAAAAATAAAGAATTAATATTTTTTAAACTATGAAATAGAGCATTTCTATTTTTACCTTTAAAAAAGTTGGATAATTCAAGCTCAACATTATTGCCTTATTTTTTTTATTTTCAGATTTTCACTTTTATTTTTTGTTTTTTAAATTTTAAGTCAAATAAAAATTTTATTTATTATGCATTTAAATTATTTCTTGAATAAAATTTGGTAAAATTATATTTAATTTCAATATTAATAGTGAAATTAATTTATAAGGATATTATGGTCATTTATAGAAATAAAATATTTATTCTATACTATGAATCAAATTATAGAATTAGAATAATTATTCTATTCCTAACCTATTCTATTTTTCAATAATAGTTATTTTATTCTTTGTATATTCTACTTTGCAAACTCAACATAGCCTTACTGTAAGTATTAATTATTAATTATTTAAGCATTAACAAGTTTAATAGGTTACTATTAACATTAATTATGAAAATTCTTTTTCTACCATTAATATTAATTATAGATATTCATCTAATTGTAGCTATAAGAAAACGAATTGTTTAAAACTTTATTTTGAATACATTAATATTAATTTAATTAATAAAGTTAAATCATCTTAATTAGTAATTTTTAATTGGATTAATTATATTATCAGTAGAAAAAAAATATTTTAGCAAATTTTAATGGATAAATATTTAATTAATAATTTTGCATCTCAAATACAAGAAAAAAAAATATGATAAATATGTTTTATAAGACTTGTTCTAAAATTTTGTTTTAAACCCTGATCTTGTTAAGATGGCAATGACAAGTTTTTTTTTTTTTAATTTTTTTTAATTTTTTTTTCATATTTTGGGTTTTTTTACTAGAATATTTTTGATTTATTTTTTTTTCTTAGTTATGTTTTTAATATGAAGTTGGTCTTGATTAAAAGTATCTTGACATGTAGAGTGATAAAGTTAGACGTAATAAAAATATTTTAGTTAAAACTATATTTTTGAGAAAGTCTTTTATATATATAAACACTAAACTCTTAAGTTGTTTAGAAATTTTTTTGACATCTGGTCCATATCCTCTTAAAAAGACTTAAAATTTTGCCATGTGTCAAAAATATTATTGTGTCATTATATTAATATATTATATTTCAATTTTGCAAATAATTAAACAATGACTCTAATCTTACAAAATAGAAATGTTGCTTTCCTAATTAAATAATAACTCTAATAAAAAAAAATAGTATGTTGATTTTTATAAATATAATTAATATAATAAATAATAAATTATTTTTAATTAAACAATGATTCTCAATCCTAAAAAATAGCATATATATTTTTAATGTTACTTTTATATATATATATATATATATATATATATATATATATATATGAAAATTAAATTTCAAATAAGAATAAAAATATGAAAAAATAAGTAAATAAATTTTAAGTTTATTCACTTAAGATGTACCTTATCAATATATATTAGTCTTAAAAATCAAATTCTAATCAATGTTTGTATTTTTTTTTTTCCATATAACAAATGGACTATAGTGTGATTTTTTATTTTTTTTATTATTTTAAATCATAAATATATTATCATCCAAATCATTTTATAGGTTACGCTCTCATGTATCATTTTTAAGAATTCATTATTCATTAAAAATTATAATATCAAATAAAATAAAAATAATACTCTTTATAAATTAAGTTTCATTTCCACTAATAATTATAGAATTCTAAAATATTGAAATTTTTGTTAGGTTTAAAAAAAATTTTATAATCTACATTAAATTGTTATTATTTTCTAAAACATAGCATAAAACTTAAAATATTAAACTTTTTCATTAATTAATTTTAAATTATTATTTATAATTAAATATAATAACAATATCTGCACACGCTTAGATAAACTAGATAATTATTATAATATAGTTCTACACCTTTTCATGGCAAATTGTTTTTTAGTTATTAATGAGATTTCGCTCTAATACTGGTTCGATCTGTCAAAAAAAATCGAAATATTCATTTGGAAAAAGCCTCACAATGAAATCTTTAGATTTAAATTAGTTGATTTTGAAAATTGATTTAGAGCTGCTGCCTTATTTATTTTTTATTTGGGAAAAGTTAAGAGAAAAACTCAATTAAATTACTTTAATTTTATTCTAATAGAAAAAGTGCATCAGTTCTTGATTAATAAAGAGGATTTGAGAATTAGATTTTTGATTTATTCAGGAAAAGACTTGTTTGGCAAATTTAATATAAAAAATGACTTAAAATAAATTTTATGAACAGTTTACATAATACATGAACAATTTAGGATGACATGTGAGCAATAATATTCGTGCAATGCATAATAGTTATAAAAGCAATAAACAAAATAAAATCTACTTAAGAATTATTACAAACTAAAATGCATTAAAAATAAATAAACGAGAAGATCTTTTCTTCAGCTCTTATGGGTACTAGGAAAAGCACACATTTCTCAACTAATTGCAAGAATTTAGAAACTAGAAAGAGATTAGCATCAAAGAAACAATATAATTATACATAAAAAATAAAAATAATCTCATTAAAGAAAGATGAAGGAAAGGGGAAAATTATTTTTAAAAATATTTTGGAGTTGATGCCTAAAAGACTGGCAGGCCTACGTATTATTTTGAATGGAAATCAAACCCTACACAGTTCTTCTTTTTTACAAAGGAGGGGTTTTGGAAGAGGTTAATTTGATTTGTTAATTTAGTTCAGATTTAAAATTAACAACTTTATATTTTTTCAGTTTTAGACCTAAGGAAATATATAAAAGAGAGAATTCTAGATGTGATTTAAGAAAAATATATATAAAAAAAAGAAATTATACCTTGGTTTTGTGTTTTCTTTGTACAAATGAGGCAAGTCTTGCACTGGATTTAAGATCCACCTTGGATTGGAGTCTTATAAGATGAACCTTGCACAGAAAGAGTTAAATAAAAAGAGAACAAAAAAAAGATAATAATAGAAAATAAAAATAAAAATTTGAAATTAGATTTGAAAATAATCTTAGTAGAGATTAATTAAAGAAAAGAGATTTTTGGTTTTGAAAATTAACATAATTTTTGGCTTAAAACTAACAGAAATTGGATATTTTTATATATGAAATTGTGTGTCAAATGACTAGGAGTGGACTTGTATTTATAAGAGAAAATATGAGGCAAATCAGGAAAAAAGGAAGGCTAGCAGCACAGGCAGCACCAATGTGGTGATGACCAGGTCGGCAGCACTAGGTTGCATCTAAACTCGATTTGACATGCTTTCATCTTGTTTTGGTTCGTTTTTTATTTGATTTGAGCCTACTTTGATTCTACGAGTTTGTAATTGACTGCTAATCATTTGGAGGTGCAAATATAAGGAAATCCATTTTTCAACGGGGTGATTCCCTTCACCCCTTAAGGGGCACTCACGCTTTGACTCTTGCTTGCTAACCGGCTAGCGAGACCACCGTACTAGCTCTATGTAATGCACTAATCTTTGCAGGTGTCAAGTTATGGCAGGATCATAAGGGTACAAATTTGAGGGTTTATAGTTGCCCCCTTATCAGAATGGGCTTAATCAAAAGGCAATTCTGATAATAGTAAAATCAGGGATGAGGGATGGAAAAAAGAACCAAATGGATGTCTAAGTTAGGATTTAGACATATTTAGTTGAAAGGCATGGTTTAATTTTAGGGTAAAGGGTAGGTGAGAAAAGGAACCATAGAGATGTTTGAGTGCTTATTTCTAAACATTTATGGGTGGAGATGATAGATGGATTTAATAGAGGTGAGAGAATGAACCATAAGGATATCTAAGTAATCGTTTCCTAAATATTTATGGGTGAAATATCCAAAGGCTATCTTAGGATGATATGACTTTCAAATAGAAACCTAACTGATCCTAAGGCTGTCTTAGGATGGGTTGATTGTAAAGAAGATATTTAATTTAGATTTAAGGTATGAATCTTAAGGTTATACTATGATAGGTCTAATGTTGGAAGAGAAACCTAACCTTATACTATGTTGATGATCCTAAGGCTATCTTAGGATAGTCTGAAAAGTTCTGAAGAGAAACTTAACTTTATGTTAGGTTGATGATCTTATGGCTATCCTGGGATAGTCTGAAAAGTTTGAAAGAGAAACCTAACTCAATGCTAGATTAATGATCCTAAGGCTATCCTAAGATGGTTTGATAAGTTCTAAAAGAGAAACCTAACCCTATGTTAGGTTGATGATCCTAAAGTTATCATAGGATGGTCTGATTTTAGATGCTAAACCTATCCTTATGCTGGATTGATGATCTAAGGCTATCCTAGGATGATTTGATTAAAAGAGAAACCTAATTTAGATTTAAGATATGGATCTTAAGGCTATCCTAAGTTAGGTCCAATGTAATGGTTCTAGCCTTGATTTAAGAACTTTGATTGATGTTTTGTCGGGTTGATGATCCATTTTGCTTTGGGAACTTGGATTGATGATCCTTCTTGACTCAGATTGGTGATCCATCTTGCTTAGTGAATTTTGACCTGATAATCTGTTTGGATTCAAGAGTCTATTTAATGCAAAATGCATATGATTAGATACCTTAAACTTGTGAAGGGTCATTTTAGTAGGAGAGTATTGAGCTTTTGGGAGAAAGATGCCCCCATTTAGGAAAGGTAAATAGAAGGAAGAGAGGTACCCCCACTTTTGAATGATAAAGAAAGTGGTTAGGTCATTTTATTTGAATAGACTAATTTGGGGATGGTAGGGTCACACTTGATTTGGGCTAGGTATGAGGTTGGTCGAAGGGTTGGTCAAAGGCTATTGGTTCAGCCTTGGTTAAAGTCATTTAAGAAAGCTAGGTCAAGTATGGAAGAGATCAAGCTAGTCAGCTTGAAAGGCTTAATCAGGCTGTTAGAGGGTATGCCCTAGAGCAATGTATAAGTTACGTAAATGTAAAATATTATCCCTAAATGGCAATAAAATATATGTTTATAAATGAAATTGTTCCATTGTATTAAATGTATATTTGAAGTCCATAAGTATTTTTCAAAAAAGGATCTATTATCAAGTGTTAAGAATATGGATGGTAGATCACTCTTAAACAAATACTTTAAAAGGTTCATAGTCAAAGGATTAATGATTAGGCATCATTAATTTTGGAAGACCATTACCTGTATTTATAATCTATAATCAGTATGTGATACTTATGATTATAGAGATAGTGAGCATCATATTGTTTGACAAATGTTGTTGATATAAATATGTGTATATTCATATGATGAATGATTGAATTGTGATACTAAATGATGATAACATTGAGTTTTATTACTAGTCAATAAATCATCATCTAGGTCATAATTGTACATATAGTCCTTTGACTTGAGGGACACTGTATCTCATTCATCAGTAGTTGGAATTTATTACTACTTACATAGTAATGCTATTCAATTATTGGTATCTAGTATATAATAGTTCTAACTAGTTATGTATGGAGGTAAGTAATCACCAAGAGAGAATTCATTAACTTGAATAAACAAGGAAGAAATTCTATGCTATTTGATTATTCTTGATAATCAAGTCCTTGGTCAATGTAGTAAAGATTCACTAAAAAATGTTTCTAGTAGGAATTGATTTTATCAAGAATTAGAATTGAGATATAGACAAATTATCAAAGCATATCAGGATTTGACAAATCTATGACCCTAGCAAAGATTGGGATTTTGTAATGAAGGGATTTTAGTGTACGTTTATTATGATCAATGGTCCATGAAATGAATAAGTGATTAAACACTCATATTCATTCTAATTAGGTGGTCATGATATGTAATGCTAGGCATCACTCATGACCTATGTGACAAGGGTGAAATAGAGATTTCACATTAGTAGAGAAAAGTGTTTTCTCAATCCCATTGCTAATTAGACATGAACCTAGAAAGTCACACACCCAAAAGTATTCACCTTTCAAGTATAAAAGGTTTACCATAATAATTAATTAAAGTGTTTAATTAATTAATTAATGGTAAAAGGATTGAACTTGTAATTAAATTTACAAAAATCCTAGCATGTCTTGAAGTTTAAATCCAAAATGATTTCTTATTAATTAAATCCTAATTTATAAATGATATAAATGAGAAGGATTTAATTAATTAAAACTATGGATGAGTTAAAAGAATTAATTTTGAGCTTTGGACAAACCCTAAATAGCCCAAGCCTAAGCCCATTTGACAAAAGGAGAGAGGCAATTTAAGGGGTTAGAGAATTTTTGTAACCCTAAAGCCCATATAATGAGTTTAGGAGTTAGAGAAAGTTTACCAAGATCAAAATGGTCTTTTAACTATATAAGGTTTAATTGAAATAATCATAGAACTGTAAAGGGTAATATGGTCTTTTGTATTTAACCCTAAGGCATAAAGCAAATTAAATATCTCATTTGTCCCCTAATTAACAACATAGTAGTTGGCTATATAAAAGGCAAATAATGTTGTAAAATGGAGGTGGCTTTATGCACATCTTTTCCAAAAGGAAACCTTAGTAACTAAGTATTGAGAGAAAAGAAAAGGAAGAAGAGTCCTTTAATTTTCTTGCTCTTCATTTTCTTGTTCATTGTGAAAGCACAAAGGTTTCTTGTGTTGAAAAGATATATCAATAGCAATTAGAAGAAATCAAATCACCAAGGATTTGTGTTAGAAGATCTTGTATTCAATTGGGCTACCAAGGGAGAGAATTAAGAAGATCTAAACAAATCAAAGTGTGTCTTGGAGATGAAGCTTGGTGTGGATAATATAAAGGCTTAACATTTGGGGAGCTTTTGGAGAGGAAAGAAGAATTAGTGTTCATATGCTTCAAGAGTTAATATGATTACCACTTGATCCTCTTTCTTTCTTATTTGTTTTACACACTAATTAGTAGATTGCTTGAATGTTTATTGGACTCATTTGGGTGATAGTGAAATTTTAAATTATTTGAAATTTCACCCACCTTGTTGCATCCGCTTAATTTGTGCCCAATATTCCTTCTATGTAAAACCATTGTATATGTTGTTATAAATGTTTTTGTGTTGATTGAAATTGAGTTGGAAAAAGTTTTGGGACAAACCTATATCAGGCCGTGATTCTGCTGTTTATTTTTCCATACTTTTTTATTTTCAAAATTGTTTTGGACTATAATTTCAATCAAACAATTTTTATGACTTTAAATATGATTTTAAGTTATAAAACCCTGAATATATGATAGTCACAGTGATTTTGGAAAAGTTCCAAAATTAAACAACATATCGATAATTGCAATTGTTGTATTTATCTTTGTTGTTTCTTTAAGAGGCATGAATGGTTTATCATGGACTAGGAAATCATAATGTATGTTTTCTTTTATGGAAATGTAATTAAAGGTTAGTTACTTATTTAGATTTTAATTAAATTCATTGAGCCTTATAAGCTCTTTTGTTATTGTAATTCTCACTTTAGTATGCCAAGGATACAAGTGTACATATGGTAATATAGAGATATAAGAACAAGAAGAGGTTCAACCTACCAAGATGCCTAGTGGGAGCATGAAGATTCAATTGTTGTAATCTCATGTTTGTAATTTGATTAACCTAAATTTTAACTCATTCCTTGTGGCTAGGAATTGAGCCCATAGCTAGTCCATGATTAAACCTATGTTTACATTATTCTTTTAGTGATATATATATGTGAGGCCTCGCCCAAGTATTGGTCTAATAGTCTAAAGGGAATTGAAATGCTCATTTGGGAAAGAACTCATGAGGAAGTCCTCAGGCTTATCTTTGATAGATTTGAAAATTATTTTTTAGAGTCGCCACTTTAATTTTTTTTTATTTAGGAAAATATAAGGAAAAAACCCATTTGACGCCAATTATTACCCAAAGGAAAAAGATCACTAGCCTCGAAACCAAAGAGGATTCGAGGACTAGGTTTTCAGTTTAGCAAAATATGTTTGGCCAAATAATATAAAAGTAACTTAAAATATTTTTCATGAACAATTTAAAATGTACGAATAATTTATAATATGCATGATCACTCAATCCATAAAGTTTATACACAATTAGAATTTGAAATAAAAGAGAGTTAATATCACAATGAAATCCCAAACTTAGGGGATACGAGGTAACTCTTATGAGTTCTAGGGAAGTCACACATTCCCTAAACTAAGCCTAATAACAAAGCAAAAAGACAATAAAGTAAAAGCAAGTGAAGAAGGTGATAGAGTAGAGAGTTGGTTAGTTTTAATTCAATTTGATGCTTAAACCAAGCATGCTTGTGTATCCATTTGAATGGGAATCAAAACCCATATAGTTCTTCCTTCTCGCAAAGGGGTTAGTTTAGCCTATCTACTTTATTATGTATTGATTGATTGATTAAAAGAGGGTTAAGTTAATTAATTAACTTAATTGACTACTGAGTTGATTAGCTAGCAACCTAGATGAATCAATTTAATTAACTAACTAAAAGAGGCAAGAAAATTTAGACAAAAGAAAATTAAAGAAAAAGAAGCCTACCTTAGATGGTGGGCGATGACTGGCCTTGGATGGCAGGCGGCTGGTTGGCTTCAGATGGTGAGCAAGGGCTAGCCTTGGATGGTAGGCGATAGCTAGCCTTGGATGGTGTTGTGGCTAGCCTCGGATGGCATGGCAGCTCACCTCGGATGGTGGGCGGCGGCTAGTCTCAAACTAGAGAAATGAGCCTTGGGCAATAGACTTACCTTGAATAGGCTGGCAGAAAGCCTTTAACTAGTCAGGTAGGAATCAAGGAGAAACCTTTCAACACGAGCCTTGGGCAATGGACTTGCCTCGAATAGGCAGGCAGAAACCTTTTAACTAGTTGAGTAGGAATTAAGGAAAAATCCCCCAACTTGCTTTGCAAAACAAGGAGCAAATGCAAAGCAGTTTGCTTGAAGTTAATGCTTTTCAAGCTTTGAAAGTTGGTCTTTTGAAGTGTGGAGAAGTCCTCTATATATAAAGGGAAGGCTGGAGCCATAATGCATAAACTTTAGATGTGGGACAGTGCAAAAATAGGGAGAATCGCGCGAACTACTGCACAGGTCTTTACGGCATCATAGAGATCTATGTAGCACTACTGCAAAAGCCTTTATGGCAACTGCATAGGTCTATGTGACATCGCAGAAGGCTTTACAGCAGCCACATAGTCTTATGCGGCAACTAGCTCTATTTGGCCAACTTCGCCAGTTTTTGCCCATTTCTCATCCATTTTTCATGATTCTAGTTGTGTTGTATTCATTACTTAGTCTCATATGATTTGAAATGGGTTCAAATGTCAAAAAGACATGTTTTGATTTTTTAAAATTTTTCTATTTTGAGAGTTTTCGGCTTCCAGAGTATTTACCAAGCCTAAGTGTTTCTAAGGTTCAAATGCATGCTGGAGGGTGCAAAATTAAGGGTTCATAACTGCCTCATCATTAGAATTGTCTTTGTTTGAAAGGTGATTCTGATGATAGTGAACTTAAGGATGAGAAATGGTAAAAGTAACCAAATTAATGTTTAGGTCAGAGTTTACACATTTGGATGAAAAGTGTGGTCGAATTTGAAGGAAGATGCTCCTAGTATATTTTGAAGATTTGGCAGCTGGTAGCATTTGGTAGTTGTCCTTTTTGGTAGGAGCTAAAATGATGTTCCTGTATGGTAAAAATGATAATCTTATCTGGTAAGAAAGAAAGTGACCCTGTCTAGTAGGAATTGACAAAATAGTGATCCTGTTAGATAGAAATTGATAAAGTGGTGATCCTATCTACTAGGATTGAAAGTGACATTGTCTGGTAGGAATCGACAAAGTGGTGATCCTATCTGCTAGGAATGAAAGCGACCCTTTCTGGTAGGAATCGATAAAATGGTGATCTTATATAATAAGAATGATGAGATGACCACCCTATCTGGTAGAAATGGTAAAGATAACTATCCTATTTTGTAGGAATTAAAAGTGATGATCCTGTATAGTAGGATAAAAAAAGATTACCATCCTATATGGTAAGAATGGCAAAGATAACTATCCTATATGGTAGAAACAATAAAAGTAATGGTCTTTTCTGGTAGGAATGAAAAGTGATGATCCTGTCTAATAGAATAAAAAAGATGATCATCCTGTTTAGTAAGAATGGTAAAGATAACTGTCTTATATGGTAGGAATAGTAAAAATGGATCCTAAGTTTAAGATTGATTTTTGAAAAAAGATTGATTCAAATTGATCTAGTTGATTATTTGTCTTACTTTAAGAGTTTAACAATCTGTCTTGATTCATGGGCTTGTTTAATACAAAAATGTTGGATAATTATACAATGATTGGATACCTTGAACTTGTAAAGGGTCAGCCTGATATAAAAGTATTGATCTTTGGGAGAAAGATGCCCCCGTTTTAGAAAGGTGAGTATTTGGAAGGAAGGTGCCCCCACTTTAAATTGATAAAGGAAAATGGTTTGGTCATTTAGTTTTTGGTTGATTGGCTAGCTCAGAGGTGAAATGGGCATATCAGGTGTGAGACTAATTGGTCAATGGCTATCAGTTTGGCCTAGGGGGAAGTCATTTTGTAAGGTCAAGCAAGGGGTGGTCTTGGAAAAGATCAGGCTATTTAGTTTAAAAGACTTAGATAGGTATGACTTTGGAGAAGATTTGGTTTGAGGCTGGATTGGAGAGCTTGACCAGGAGGGTCAGGTCTTTAGATATGATTAGGTTGGAAGGTTTAAGGAAGGTCAATGTGTGGGGCTTGTCCTTGAAGAAGTTTTATGTGAAAGGCTTAGTCAAGTTTGGCACTTTGGCTTAGTCAGGTTGCGACCTCTAGGGAGTTCATTTGGAAGGCTCGATCAAATATTTCTTTAGGACTAGGCTAGGATGCTAGACTTTATAGGAGGTCATACTAGGAGGCTAAGTCTGGCTTAGAGGAAAGGTCAGGCTAGGAAACCAGCTTAGGAAGGCATGGTCAGATTTGGACTAGGAGGAGATTATGGTATTTATAAATGAAGGCATTTTAGGATTGATCTTTATGGTGAAAGCTTTCAGGCTCAGGCTTCATGGTGAAGGCTTTTGGTTTGGGTTTCATGGTGAAGGCTTTTTAATTTAGACTTCATGGTGAAGGCTTCTTAGGAGTGGGCTTCATGGTAAAGGCTTTTTAGGAGTGGGATTAAAGGTTGGTTTGTTAGCTTGAGATTTTCTATAAGGGTGCTTTGGACCACTTTGGAAGATAGTTGGCTTTATCTTAAGTATGGTGCTATAGATTTTAGTCATAAGGATACTACAGACTCATGGATAAGGGTTTGCCCTTTCACATGGCTTCATCAGATTTCAATACCCATCAGATGGTTGGTAGGCCTTGACTCGGTTGGACTTTACAGGTGATGTCATTCGCTAAAGAGGCTTGGTCTTTTAAGAATGATGAGATTTTGCTAAATAGGCATGGGATGGGCCTTGATTGGTTCAAGCCTTTCTTTTGTAAGATAAGACTTGATTTTGGTTTGCCAAAGAAAACTTGCTTTAAAGATGACGAGTCTTAAAAGACTTAAGATTTTTGGTTTTGCACATAGGCTTGACCCTTAAAAGATGATGAGACTTTACCTAGGAAAGGATGGTATAAGGTTTGAACTTGAAAGGATAGAATGGTACATTTTGAAGTTGGGGAATTGTTCAAAGGAGGGTTGGAAATTTCAAAAAGGATCAAGGAGGTTGTATGATTTTGCTATTTGTAGCATGATTCATGGAAAAGAACAAGCCAAGTTAATCTTCTCATTTTGAGACTGAAGAGACATTTGGGGTGGTACTCTATTGGCTTGAATATAGATGACAAACTGGCTGAAAGGAGGTGTCCTAAAGAGTGGCTGAATGACTGATGAGAAGAGACAACTTAGGGATCATGCTCCCTAATGAGAGATAGGAATATGATAGATTGGCAATGTGAGAGATTGTGCCTAAGCTCTTTGACCTAAATGATGAGACGGATTGACAAGTGATGATGATGACCTAGAAGGATATGCCCCCATCATGAGCTAAGGGTATAGAAGACAATATCACTTTAGAGAATGAGCCTCTAATGTGGAAGGATGACTTTAGAATATATGAGATGAGATGGATTGATTGAAGATGATTTGACAAACTTTGAATGATATGAAGGAAGATGACTAGGATGAGCTCTCTTTCTCTCTCTCTCTCTCTCTCTCTCTTTTAATTTTTTTTTAGCTTTAAGTTTTGCCTAAGCTGTGCTTTCGGGTTTTCATTTAGTGAACATGGAACAATGAAATTTGGAAGAAGACATTCCACCATGATTTGTTACTCTTTTTTTCTTTCCTTTTCTATTCTTTGAGGGGCTCTAACCTTTGAATTTTGGATTTAATGCACTTGTTACCCCTTGTTGAGGTGTATCATTTGATTTTGTGATGTACCTATTTAATGAGAACTTTATTTCTTAACCTTCTTTGGTTAGAAGCTGATAAAGCAATTGTTGATGGCACCTCAATTCTAGCAAGTGCTAGCTATGGTGGATTTCTTTTTTTCTCTTTCTATCTTTTTTTTTTCTTTTTCTTTCTTTTTCTCTTTCTTTTTCTCTTTTTTTTTAAAGCTTACCCTTGTTTAAAATAAGAAAGACAAGTGTATGAATAATTAAAAAAAAGTGGATGTTTTATTACAATGAAAAATTTTATTACAAGATAACAAAAGGAGACTGGCATGATTGATAAAAAGAAAATAAAATGATAGACTTTGAGATTTGGACTTAGCCTTAAACTCAAACTTGGAATTCAATCTCAGATAGGTTAGATTAACTAGACTTGAACTCTTCCATGTCATACCACTTAGGACTAAGGTAAAGTGGGGTTGAATTGGGCTCAGGTTCTTCATTACTGTTTGAGTTGGTGGTGGGGAATTCAAGTCCTTTGATGCAGTTGCAACCAAAGCTTTGAAAGTGGGTAAGTATTGGGTTAATTAATGGACTTGGTAGGTCAGAAGTAGGTTTTTGACAAGGATGTCCACTTGCTCTTGCTCTGTTGGTCAGATTACCATTTGAGCAGCTTTAGCCCTCCACCTTGTAAGGAACATGGAGAAACACTCCTCTAGAAGCTATTTGATAGTTTCCAAGTCATGCTTAGTGACATCTATTTCATCATTGTAATGATATTGCTTAATAAAAGCATGACAGATATCATCCCATGTCCTTTTTTGGTGTTGTTTAGTGAAAGGAACCATCTCCTGGTAGCACTGGTTAGTGATTGTTGGAACAGTTGAGCAAGGAGCTCATCGCTAACTCCCAAAGGTTTCATTGCCCCTATATATATCTTCGGATGAGTCTTGGGGCAAGTGGTTCCATCAAATCTTTTTAGTTTAGGCATTTTGAATTTACGAGGAAGCTTGGCATCAGGGAATAAGGTTAAACTGTCTATATCAATTAGATCATTGTAGTGCTTTAGGGATTTGATGGTTCTTTCCATGGCTTCAAGTTTTTGTGTGAGCAATATAGTGTCTAGATAAGAGAAAACTTCCCCACCTTGGTTTAGATATGGGTTGGTTTGGCTCAAATTTAGACTAGGATTGGTCTAGTTCAAGATAAGGGTTGGGTTAAGATGGTTAAGGCTAGCTTGGTTAATCATAGCTTAAACTTCCTCAATGATGAATTGCTTTTGTTCCTTGGATTGGGCTTGTTGAACAACTAAGATAACTTGGAAATGCTCTTCTTGCTTCTTAAGGAGTCTAGTCACAAGTGTGGTAAGGGAAGCCATGTCAAGTAGGTTCGCCATTACTACCTTCAAATCAAAGCAACAAGGTAAGTGACCGGTTATAAGTATGCAAATCCTAAGAGAAAGGGTTTTCCTATTGTGTCATGGGCCAACCATTTTTTGGGCTTAAGGTAAGATGGGGCAAATGTTGGTGAGATGGGGCAAATGTTTTGGGTTTAAGGTAGGATCAAAGGTATTGGGTTTAAGGTAGTGTGTTGGGCTAAAGTTGTTGGGTTTAATGGTAATAGGATGGTTTTGAAGGTATTGGGCCTTGGGTGTTGGGCTAAAGGATAGTGGGTTTGATTTTGAACAAGGGATAGGATCAAGATAATGGTTTTGGTATGAAGAACCTAAGGTGTCTAGTTTTTTTTTTTATTTTTTTATTTTAGGGATAAGGATAGGGGCTTATGGTCAAGTAGCAGGGTTTTTAGAGTTGGATATAGATTTTAGGGTTTTTGGTTTATGGCTTAATGTCCAAAGGTTTAAGGAGGTCTAGGTTTACATTTAAGGTGTGAGGTTCAAGCATTTATTAGGGTAAGGCTAGGGCGAGATGTTTAAGGTATGTGGTTAAGGTGATGGTGTTTAGGATAAAGGCTAGGGTGAGGTGTTTAGGATAATGGCTAGGGTGAGATGTTTAGGATCAAAGGTCAAGGTGATGGTTTTAGGCTTGGAAAGTGATTGGGATAAAAGTAGGTGTGTTTAATGTTTAGAAGTGAGGGTGTTCAGATGAAGTTGAGAGTCTCTGGGGTTTAGGGGTGAAAATGCTTTGGTTAAGGGCTAAAGTAAAAGGGTAATGGTGTTTAGGTCAAAGGTTTAGTGTGATGGTCTAAGGGTTATTGGATAGGGCAATGGGGTATAGGTGAGAGTGTTTGTGGTGGAGGTGTTTGAATGGAGGCAAGAATGCTTGACCTTTCTTTGGTTTAAAGTTTGACCTAGATTTGATATGAATACATGTTTTGTTGTACAATATGGATGCATGATATGCATGGGGAAAGCATTTTACGAGAATGCAAAGATGCAAGGTTTTAATTATGGTACATACAACCTAGGGTTAGGATTTAGGTTCATTATATGATAGGGTAAGGATGGCTTGGTTTGGGTACTCGTCACACTAGAGCAGCGATATACCTAACCGCATGTGAGTGAAGGAGTCTTGTATGGGTCCAGCAATACGTGCGTGCTCGTTACACCTTTGAAAGGATCAAAGGATTCATCATGGGAAGGTTGATTTTATTATCGGTGAATAGACCCAAGGAGGGTTACCCACTCGATGCTACTCACTATCTATTGTTTTCCTAAAACTAGGTTGAATGGGAAAGAGCTTCTGTAAGTGATACATGCAAAGACACAATCATATTAAAAGGCCAAACTCTTTTTAAACTAATTAGTAGTCCACTTATTTTTCCTTTTATTAAAAGAAAGTTAGTCCTTAGTGGAATCGCCAGTTGTGAGGCCTCGCCCGAGCACTGGTCCAATCTGCTAAAGGGAATTGAAATGCTCATTTGGGAAAGAACGCACAAGGAAGCCCTCAGGCTTATCTTTGATAGATTTGAAAATTGTTTCTTGGAGTCGCCACCTTAATTTCTTTTTATTTGGGAAAATATAAGGAAAACACCCATTTGACTCCAATTATTACCCAAAGGAAAAAGATCACTAGCTTTGAAACCAGAGAGGATTTGGGGACTAGGTTTTTAGTTTAACAAAATATGTTTGGCCAAATAATATAAAAGTACCTTAGAATATTTTTCATGAACAATTTAAATGCATGAACAATTTATAATATGCATGATCATTCAATCCATAAAGTTTATACACAATTAGAATTTAAAATAAAAGAGAATTAATATCACAATGAAATCCTAAACTTAGAGGATACCTCCTCTAGTCCTTATGGACTTTAGGGAAATCACACATTCCCCAGACTAAGCCTAATAAAAAGCAAAACGACAATAAAGTAAAAGCAAGTGAACAAGGTGATAGGGGAGAGAGTTGGTTAGTTTTCATTAGATTCAATGCTTAAACCAAGCATGCCTGGGTATCCATTTGAATGGGAATCAGAACCCACATAGTTCTTCCTTCTCTCGAAGGGGTTAGTTTAGCCTAGCCACTTTATCATATTTTAATTGATTGATTAAAAAAGGGTTGAGTTAATTAATTAACTTAATTGACTACCGAGTTGATTAGCTAGCAACCTTGATGAATTAATTTAATTAACTAACTAAAAGAGGCAAGGAAATTTAGACAAAAGAAAATTAAAGGAAAAGAAGCTTACCTCAAACAGTGGGTGATGACTGGCCTCAGAGGGCAGGCAGCGGCTGGCTTTAGATGGCGAGTAGCGGCTAGCTTTGGATGGTAGGCGACAGCTAGCCTCAGATGGTGTTACGGCTAGCCTTGAATGGTAGGCTATGGATAGAATCAGACGGCAGGCAACTGCTAGCCTCGGATGGCGTGGCGGCTCACCTCAAATGGTGGGCGGTGGCTAGCCTCAGGTTGGAGAAATGAGCCTTGGGCAATAGACTTGCCTCAAACAAGTAGGCGTAAAGCCTTTAACTACTTAGGTAGGAATCAAGGGGAAACCTCCCAATACGAGCCTTGGGCAATAGACTTGCCTCGAACAGGCGGGCAAAAAACCTTTAACTAGTTGAGTAGGAATCAAAGAGAAACCCCCTAACTTGCTTTCCAAAGCAAGGAGCAAATACAAAGTGGTTTGCTTAAAGTTAATGCTTTTCAAGCTTTGAAAGTTTGTCTTTTGAAGTGTAGAGAAGTCCTCTATACATAAAGGGAAGGTTGGAGCCATAATGTATAAACTTTAGATGTGGGATAGGGCAAAAATAGGGAGAATCGCTCAAATTGCCACATAGGTCTTTAAGGCACTGCAAAGATCTATGCGACATTGCTACAGAGGCTATTGCATAGGTTTGTGCAGCAACGCAAAAGCTTTGCAGTAGTTGTACAGCCTTGTGCACCAATTAGCTTTGTTTCACCAATTTCGCCCATTTTTGCCCATTTCTTATCCGTTTTCTGTGATTCCAGTTGCATTGTATTTGTTACTCAGTCCTTGAATGATTTGAAAGGGTTTAAATGTCAAAAAGACATGTTTTGATTTTTCCAATTTTCCCATTTTGAGTGTTTTCGGCTTCTAGAGATTTGTTTACCGAGCCTAAGTGCTTATAAGTTTCAAATGCATACTAGAGGGTACAAAATTAAGGGTTCACAATATATGATATATATTATACATGTGATGTATGCTAATATGAATAATGTGCCAAGTGAGACCTAAAATTAAAGCTTAAAAATCTTCCAAACAAAATATTAAGTCATGGTTCTCCATTGGAATGATAATTTCTTTGAAGTTATTGGATAACATGTGATGTTGCAAGTATAAGATGTATAGCTTGGCAATAATGGCAAAGTGTACCTGAGCCTTGCAATGTTGAATTCTCTATACTTATTGGTCCAATGGGTTTGACTTAACTAATGTGTATGACCAATAATGACAATGTGTATCTAAGGTAAAAAACTTTAGGAACTAGAATGATTGAGTCTCATAAAGAGTTATGATAAACAAGTGTTGTTCACTTATTAGATATCAAATTCTCAATAATGACAATGTGTCTCTGAGAGTATTTGATAGTCTTATAAGAATTCAATTGCCCACTAGAAATCTACCCTAATAGGATTCCCGTTTCCTATTTGGAAGTGTAGGAATCGCAAAGATAGTGGGAGCACTATTATGATTAAAGACCAAATCATTATGGAAGTTACTTTTTACATAACAATAATAATCTTTTTATTTTCTATAGTGTCTTATTAAAATGAGCAAATCCTATCCCATCTCATGCATTCTTACTGATAACAAACTCACCGGACCTAACTTTATAGACTAGCATTGTAACCTTAAATTGGTCCTTACTTATGAAAGGATTGCTCATGTACTTGATTCTAATATTCTTGGACCCTTACTTGAAGAGGCCTCTATTGTGGAACATCCTACCTTAAAGAGGTGGAAAAAAGGATCATACTTTGGCAAAGTGTATCATGTTGGCTTCTATGTCATATGATTTGCATAAACAATATGAAAATTATGTTGAGGCTAAGGACATTCTTATCTATTTGCATGAGCTATATGGAGAAGAAAGTAGAATTGCTAGATATGAGATATCGAAGTAGTTGTTCCAAACTAAGATATAAGAGGGAGAGAAGGTTGTGCCAAATGTTCATAAGATGATTAGGCTTATTGAGCAATTGGAGAATTTAGATTTCACCATGGATTCCAACCTTCAAACGGATTTGATCCTATAATCCCTACCTAATTCCTTCTCTAATTTCATTATGAACTTTCATATGAATAAGATTGATTGAACTTTTGCTGAATTACATTATAGTCTTATGACTGCACAAAATTCCATGAAAGGCAAAGGTAAGGAGGTTGCTCTAGTTGCTTCTTCTAGTAGTAAGACTACTAAGAGGAAAAGCAAAAAGAAAGACTCCAAACTTAAGCCAAGTGGTGGAGTAAGCAAAGACAAGTCCACAAAGGTAGCTTTAAATGGTAGTGGAAAGTGTTTCCATTGTGACCAAAGTGGACATTGGAGAAGAAATTGCCCAAAGTATTTGGAATCCTTGAAGGGGAAGAAAAAGAACAAAGGGAAGGGCAAGCCTTCTGAAGGTATGTCTTTTAATTGTTCGATTTCCAATATTTCACATAGTTCATCAAAGGCTTACATACTTGATAGTGGTGCAAGTTGTAGGGAATGACAAGTAGTAGAAGCTTGGAAAAAGAGGAAGTGATCCTAAAGCTCAGTAATGGAGCAAGTGTTGCAGCCAAAGCCATTAGATCGACTTCTATTGATCTTTTTGATTATGTATTACTATTAAAGGATGCTTTGTACATTCCTAATTCCTAAAAGAACATCACTTCTGTAACTAATATGATGAGTATGGGTTATGAACTCTTATTTAAGAAAGATGTTTGTATTATCTATTATTATAATAGAATCATTGGTATGGGTTATATACTTGATGGTCTTTATTATTTAGATAATGGTAATAATAATACAACTCCAAACATAAGTAATATTAATGCCATAATAAAAATAACTCCTAGTTCAAAACATATTTGGCATTTTAGACTAGGTCATATTGCCAAAGAATGAATATCAAAATTGGTGAAAATAGGGATCTTTAACCCTTTGGGTGGTGAACGTACTTCAATTTGTGAGTCTTGTATCCAAAGCAAGATGACTAGGTCACATTTTATTTGACAAAATGAAAGTTGGAACTTATACATAGTGATGTATGTGGTCCATTTAGTGAAATGGCAAGAGGTGGATATTTATATTTCATCATATTTACATATGACCTTTCAAGGTTAGGTTATGTATATTTAATGAAGTATAAACTTGAATCCTTTAAAAAGTTCAAAGAATTCAAAAGTGAAGTTGAGAAACAAATGGGAAAAGGTATTAAAATCCTAGATCAGATCGAGGAGGTGAATACCTAAGTACTAAGTTTAAAGATTTCCTTGAAGAACATAGCATTATATCACAATTAACTCCTCCCATAATGCCATAGTTAAATGACATGTCCGAAAAGAGAAATCATACTTTATTAGATATGGTGCATTCTATGATGAGCTATACTGACTTGCCTATCTCCTTATGGGATTTGCATTACAGACTGCCATTTATATCCTTAAGAGAGTTCCTTCCAAATCTATTCCTACTACTCCATATGAGATATGGTATAAATAGGAAACCAAGTCTTAAACATGTAAAGGTTTGGGGGTGTCTAGCACACATTAAAAAGCTAAAGATAGTTAAATTGGAAGAAAGGTCTGCAAAGGGTAGGTTTGTTGGATTTCCTAAAAGTGGTTTAGGATATTATTCTATCTTCCTTCTAAGCAAACAATTATTGTTTGTCAAGATGTCATATTTCTTGAGAAATAGTTTCTTCAAAAAGGTGGCAAAAGAAGAAAGATAATATTGGATGAGGGGTCATCTGATGAAATCTAACAAAATGATCAAATGGAAATTGATCAATCTTGTGATGAGTCAACACCAGTTAATGATATCTCCATACATGAACCTTGGAGATCTAATCCACTAGTGAGATATGGATTTTTTCATGGTAATGTGCAAGGTTGTTCATTCATGAAGAAGTTAATCATGGTGATGATCTTGCTAATTTTGAGCAAGCTATATCACATATAGATTTCTCAAAATAGCTAGAAGCTATGAAATATGAAATGGATTCCATATATGCTAACCAAGTCTGGGAATTTGTTGATCCACCTGAAGGTATAGTACTTATAGGATGCAAATGGATTTTCAAGCAAAAGATTAGCATAAACAGAAACATAGAGACGTTTAAAGCTAGGCTAGTAGCGAAAAGGTTTCATCAAAGGCAAGGCATTAACTATGAGGAAACTTTCTCGCCTGTAGCCATGCTTAAATCCATTAATATTTTATTAGCTATAGCAACACACTGTGATTATAAGGTTTGGCAAATGGATGTCAAGAACGCATTTCTTAATGGTAACATTGAGGAAGACATATTCATGGAACAACCTAAAGGTTATGAATCTAAAAAATGTTCCAAAGTGTGTAAGCTTAAGAGATCCATTTATGGTCTTAAGCAAGCTTCGAGGAGCTGGAAACATCATTTTGATGAAGCAATTAAATCGTTTAATTTCATCAAGAACGAAGATGAGCCTTGTGTGTACAAGAAGGTTAGTGGGAGTTCACTCACTTTTCTTATCTTGTACGTGGATGATATACTATTAATTGGAAATGACATTGGTATGTTAACAACTATAAAAGTTTGGCTATCCAAAACTTTCTCCATGAAGGACTTAGGAGAACCTACCTATATTCTTGGAATTTGTATCTATAGAGATAGATCAAAAAGAATGATAGGGCTTTCTCAAAGTCAATACTTGGAAAGGGTGTTGAAACAGTTTAATATGCAAGATTCTAAGAAAGGATTGTTGCTTGTGAGGCATGGTATCCACCTTTCTAAGGCTATCTCTCCTAAGACACCTAAAGAAGTGGTAAATATGGCTAGAGTTCCATATGCTTCGACAATTAGAAGCCTAATGTATGCTATGTTGTGTACTAGGCCGGATATTACATATGCTATTAGTTTGACTAGCAGATTCCAATCCAATCTAGGATTAAATCACTAGACTATAGTCAAAGCAATCCTTAAGTACTTGAGAAGAACTAAGGATTTAGTTTTGATATATGGAGGAGGTGACTTGAGGATAGATGGGTTTACAGATTTTGACTTTCAGTCAGATATTGATGATAGAAAGTCTATCTCTAAATTTGTTTTCACCTATAATGGAGGAGCAGTATGCTGAAAAAGTTCCAAGCAATCAACTACTGCATATTTCACCACAAAAGTTGAGTATATTGCCGCATTTGATGCTGCAAAAGAAGCTATTTAGATTCAAAAGTTTGTAATAGAACTTGGAGTGGTTCCTACCATTGAGTTAGTGGTTCCTCTCCATTATGACAATAATGGAGCTATAACTCAAGCAAAGGAACCAAGGTCTCACTAAAAATCCAAACACGTAGAAAGGCACTATCATATTATTAGAGAAATAATTGGGAAAGGTGAGATGGCCATGTAGAAAATAGCATCAGCTGATAATACAACAGATCCACTCACTAAAGCAATGAGCCAACAACAACTAGAATTTCATCTCGAGAAGATGGGACTTAGATATTACACTGATTAGCCCTAGTGCAAGTGCGAGATTGTTAGAGAGTATGCCCTAGAGCAATGTATAAGTTATATAAATGTAAAACATTATCCCTAAATGACAATAAAATATATGTTTATAAATGAAATTGTTCCATTGTATTAAATGTATATTTGAAGTCCATAAGTATTTTTCAAAAGAGGATATATTCTCAAGTGTTGAGAATATGGATGGCAGATCACTCTTAAACAAATACTTTAAAGGTTCATGGTCATAGGATTAATGACTAGGCATCATTAATTTTGAAAGACCATCACCTCTGTTTATAATCTATAATCTGTATGTGATACTTATGATTATAGAGACAATGAGCATCATATTGTTTAACAAATGTTGTCAATATAAATATATGGATATTCATATGATGAATGATTGAACTATGACGTTAGATGATGATAACATAGAGTTTTATTGCTAGTCACTAAATTATCATCTAGGTCATAATTGTACATATAGTCCTTTGACTGAGGGACACTATATCTCACTCATTGGTAGTTGGAATTTATTACTATTTACATACTAATGCAATTCAAGTATTGGTATATGGTATGTGATAGTTCTAACTAGTTATGTATGGAGGTAAGTGATCGCCAAGAGAGAATTCATTAACTTGAATGAACAAAGAAGAAATCCTATGTTATCTAGTTATTCTTGATAATCAAGACCATGGCCAAGGTAGTAAAGATTCACTAGAAAATATTTCTAGTAGGAATTGATTTTATCAAGAATTAGAATTGAGATATGGACATATTATTGAAGCATATTAGGATTTGACAAATCCATGACCTTAGCTAAGATTGGGATTTTGTAATGAAGGGATTTTAGGGTATGTTAGTTATGATCAATGGTCTATGAAATGAATAAGTGATTAAACACTCATATTCATTCTAATTAGGTAGTCATGATATGCAATGCTAGGCGTCACTCGTGACCTATAGGACTAAGGGTGAAATAGGGATTTCACATTAGTAGAGAAAAGTGTTTTCTCAATCCCATTGCTAATTAGACATGAACCTAGAAAGTCACACATCCAAAAGTATTCACCTTCCAAGTATAAAAGATTTACCATAATAATTAATTAAAGTGTTTAATTAATTGATTAATGGTAAAATGATTGGACTTGTAATTAAATTTACAAAGACCCTAACATGTCGTGAAGTTTAAATCCAAAATGATTTCTTATTAATTAAATCCTAATTTATATATGATATAAATGAGAAGGATTTAATTAATTAAAACTATGGATGAGTTAAAAAAAATTAATTTTGAGCTTTGGAGAAAACCCTAAATAGCCCAAGCTTATTTGAGAAATGGAGAGAGGCAATTTAGGGGGTTAGAGAATTTCTATAACCCTAAAGCCCATATGATGAGTTTAGGGGTTAGAAATTTTCTATAATCCTAAAGCCCATATGATGAGTTTAGGAGTTACAAAAAGTGCACCAAGGTCAAAATGGTCTTTTAACTATATAAGGTTTAATTGAAATAATCATAGAACCATAAAGGGTAATATGGTCTTTTCTATTTAACCCTAAGGCATAAAGAAAATTAAATATCTCATATGTCCCCTAATTAACAACACGGTAGTTGGCTATATAAAAGGTAAATGATGTTGTAAAATTGAGGAGGCTTTATGCACTTCTTTTCTAAAAGGAAACCTTAGTAACTAAGTATTGAGACAAAAGAAAAGGAAGAAGAGTTCTTCAATTTTCTTGTTCTTTATTCTTTGTGAAAGAAAAAAGGTTTTTTGTGTTAAAAAGATATATTCATAGCAATTAGAAGAAATCAAATAACCAAAGATTTGTGTTAGAAGATCTTGTATTCAATTGGGCTACTTATGAGGCCTCGCCCGAGCACCAGTTCGATTCGCTAAAGGGAATCAAAATGCTCATTTGGGAAAGAACTCACAAGAAAGCCCTCGAGCTTATTTTGAAATTCATTTTAGAATCGCCATCTTAATTTATTTTTATTTGGAAAAATATAAGGAAAAAACCCATTTGACTCCCATTATTACCCAAAGGAAAAAGATCACTAGCGTCGAGACCAAAGAGGATTCAGGGATTAGGTTTTCAGTTTAACAAAACATGTTTGGCCAAGTAATATCAAAGTAACTTAAAATATATTTCATGAACAATTTAAGATGCATGGACAATTTATAATATGTATGACCATTGATTCCAATAATAAATACAAGTAATAGTCCAAAATAAAATTAACATTACAAATTAAATTTCAAATGTAGGGGATACCTCCTCTAGCCCTTATGGGTTCTAGGGAAATCACACATTCCCCAAACTAATCCTAATAATAAAGTAAAGGAACAAATACAAAAGTAAGTGAAGAAGGTGATAGGGGAATAGTTGATTAATTTTAATTGGATTTGATGCCTGGACCAAGCATGCCTACGTATCCCTTTGAATAGGAATCAAAACCCATGCAGTTATCCCTTCTTGTGAAGAGGATAGTTTAGCCTAGCCACTTTATCATGTTTTTATTGATTGATTAAAAGAGGGTTAACTTAATTAATTAATTTAATTGATTACTGAGTTAATTAGCTAGCAACCTAGATGAATCAATTTAACCAACTAACTAAAAGAGATAATAACCAAATAGAAAGGAAAAGAAGATTACCTTACACTTTCGTGGCTTGGAGACATAGGGCGTATGGAGCAGACAATCGAATCACAATTCCACCTTCCCTACACAAAAGACACGAGCCTTTGGACCACCAGAATGCAACTTCACCCTCTCCACACGATGGACACGAGCCTTGGGCAATGAGCTTACCTCGAACAGGCGGGTGAAAAGCCTTAAAATAATCGAGTAGGAATCAAGGCGAAACCACCCAACTTGCTTTATGAAGTAAGAAGCAAAAGCAAAGCAATTTACTTGAAGTTAGTGCTTTTTAAGCCTCCAAGTCTATCTGCTTTAAGAGTAGAGAGACCATCTCTATATATAAGGGGAAGAATGAAGCATAGAGGCTGAAATTTCCAATGTGGGAGTAGAAACACACTGCTGTTGACACATAAGCCTCTACTGCACCGTAGAGGTCTCTACGATAATGCCATAGAGGGATTTGTGGCATCGTAAGAGGCTTTGAGGCAATGCTGCAGAGCTATGCAGCAATTAGCTTTGATTTGTCCATTTTGCCTGTTTTGGCCCGTTCTCGCTCGTTTCTCATCCGTTTTCCATGATTACAATTGTGTTGCACCCATTACTAAGTCCCAAATGATTTGATGATGATTTAAGAGATTGATTCCTTTCTTGACTGAATGATCTATAATTTTGAGAGGTGCAGAATTAAGGGTTCACAGTTGGCCCCCTCATCAGGATTACTCTGTCTAGTAGGCAGTTCTAATGAGTGTGAACTTTAGAATGAAGAAGATGCCCTTGGTATATTTGAGAGAGTTAGGATGAAAAAAGGCAGTTTCGGTCTGGTAGAAACTAAAAGTCGTGTTCTTGTCTGATGGAAATAAAGATAATCCTGTCTGGTAGGTTGTGATGACATTGATGATGGTGATCCTGTCTGGTAGGATCTTAAAAGCAAATGTTCCTCTCTGGTAGGATCTAGAAGCAACTTTCCTATTTGCTAGGAATGACAAAGTATTAGTCATATCTGGTAGGAGTGATAATGACGATCTTGTTTTATAGGATTTAAGAGTAATATTCCTATCTAGTAGAAATAGCAAAGCATTGGTCCTGTCTGGTAGGAATGATAATGATGATCCTGTATGGTAGGATCTAAGAGTAATATTTCTGTCTGGTAGGAATAACAAATCACTAGTCTTGTCTGGTAGGAGTGATAATGACGATCCTGTTTGGTAGGATCTAGGAGTAATATTCCTGTCTGATAGGAATAGCAAAGCATTGGTCTTATTTGGTAGGCATGATAATGATGATCTTGTCTGGTAGGATCTAAGATTAATATTTATGTCTTGTAGGAATAACAAATCACTGGTCCTGTCTGGTAGGAGTGATAATGAGATCTTGTTTTGTAGGATCTAAGAGTAATATTCCTGTCTGGTAGGAATAGCAAAGCATTGGTCCTATCTGATAGGCACGATCATCCTGTTTAGTAGGATTGGCAAAATTATTAGCCTTGTTTGGTAAGAGCAGAATATCTATCTGTAATTATAAAATTTTTTTGTATGTTGAATCTTGTGTAACAGTGGTCAGATGCTTAGGGGAGACTATTGTGATCATATAGAAACTTGTTGTTCTGAATTCTGACTTGAGACAAGTTCACTACTACATTCCCGCGTGAAAAGTTACTATACACCAGGTACTATATAAAGGCATGCCACCCTTCACTTTTTGCAACTTCTCTCATTTGTCAAATTTTGGTTCTCTCTCTAGGATTCATTCTCTCTGACTTCTCTCTAAAATGGATTCCCCCTTTAGTAGTCGCCATACCAGGAGCTACCAAGTACCAAAGCATGATCCCAACCCAGCGGACTTATTGCAGGAACCAGAGTACCATATGTCTAGTACCGGCATCATGGAGGTATTTACCATTTTTCCCTTCTTTCCTATTGCAATGTTAGTTCATAGAAAATATATGCATACAAAATAAAAGTTTTTTTTTTATTTTTTTACAAAGACTAGAACCATTAGATTGAGAGGTGGTAGATCAAATCTATCTACTGTTTCTACTTACCTGGAGATTCATCCTCGAGTCTGAGGGTTGATTGAGCCATCTGGATTGCTAGGATTTCTGTCCCTAGATTATACCTGAGAGGGTAATATTCCTTTACTGTGAGCATTGGCAGAGAAGTGGTGGGATACCATAGATACTTTTCACTTTCCATGTGGGGAGATGACCGTGACCCTTTTGGACTTGACGATGTTAGTTGGTCTGCCATTTCGGCCTCGAGTCTTAGAGCTTTATCTTGCTTGGACCTCTATCTCATTAGAGAATATGTTTGACTTATTGGGTATTGACCCTCTCTGAGGCAATCCACATGTCCTTCATTCTTGGTTCTGAGGGTAGATTGACATTTATACTTATGATGTGGGAGTCCTTTCGAATGAGTAGGTTGCCCACTTGCTGATTTTGATGATATTAGGCTGCTCATTCTACCACATACAGAGGGATACCATTGATTTGAACATTCTGCGCTCATTGGAGGATTTATCCATTATTGGAGAATTTGACTGGGGAGGAGCAGCTTTGTGCATGATGTACCGAGAGATGTCTGACCTATCTCGAGGTGTGTTCGTTGCTTTAGGAGGGACTCATATCATCTAAGAGGTATGCTTCTATCTTTCCACTTCTGTCTTGTACCCACTATCCCTGTGTCTTATGATTATTTCCTTTGTGCAGTATTGCGCCACGAGCACTTTCCTTTTCTAGCTCCTGCTTTGAGGGATCGTACAGTAAATCATATCCTGCGTGACTATCTTTGGCGAACACAGAATCGCTATCATCAGGAGAGATACAATTTTCACCATATTGGAGATTTCTTCTCTCGTTTAGTATCATCACAAGTATGCACACATGCTTGACACATCATCTTCATCACTTATTCTGATATTCTATTTTTCCCCATTGTTCTTTTTTTCATAGGTTCGATGGTTACCTTTCGCTGACAGACTTCAACTCATCACTCCATACCATGAGTCCAGTGTGGTTTTATCTTCCCACTGCCTTCTTTTACATTTTTGCACTGATTCCATATTTTACCTTGGCAAAAAAGTTCACGGCCAGATTACAAGAGAGAGGATTGTCCCAACTGACCCCCCTGTTGAGATGCGATATGGATCGTGCATCCTTGATCAGGATTCATTAGTAGCAGGACTTCCAGTTGAGCCTTTCTTGGACCTTACAGGTGACTATAGGAGTTTTTGCATGAATCGCCTATTACCTTGTGTCCCATTTCTTCCAAGCTGGGCCCATTTTAGTTATAGATCTTTTGCCATAAGATCAATTCGTATTTTTGCTGCTAGAAGGAGTGGTGGTCTGAGGTTTATTGCAGATGCCCTTTTTGATAAGGTTGGACTGAGTGAGCAGGTGAGTTTTCCCGCCTACCTATGGGCAAGAGAGGACTTCAATTATGTTTCTCCTAATCATGGCTTGGCTCAATATGAGATCCCTCATGACCTTCCAGTTGATTTTATCCCATTTCCATATCATGTAGGTGAGGTATGTGCTTTTGCCCCTTTTCTAAGCTTACTCTTTATCACTTAATACAGTTTCTTACTCATCTTTTCCTTATGCAAATCCCTGAGGATTAGGCTCGCCATAACTATGAGATGGTTCATCGCTTGAGGACAACATTGTCTATGACTCTTACTTTGAGTGGTCGTGAAGAGGGAGATGATGTAGATTGAAGGAGGAGACATAGGCGAGGCCAATGTTAGCTTTTCTCCTGTTATGCAGATGTTATGTTGACTCTATGTATGATTATGTATGCATGTATGCATGTTGACGCAAAACTTGACTCATGTTCTACTTTATTGGTATGACGCATGATGCAAGGATTTGAATTATGTATATTATGAATGCACCTTTTCTATGAATGAATGCGTGGTAGGGCTCCACCATCTTTCTCTTTTGCTCTCTCCTCTTTTTTCATCAAATTCTTCTCAAATACTGCATGATTTGTAAAAAGGAAGGGTTGCGGTAGCTTGCGGCAATATGCGGCAGGGGATGCGGCAGCCGGTTGTCATATGCGGTGCCGCACAGCCTTGTGCAGCTGCCTTAGAGCATATGTTTACAATAGTGCTGCAAAGACACTTAAGGAAACACATGCTCTTCTGTGACAATCCTAGCAAAAATCTTTAATTTTCCCCTATATATAGCCCCCTTATGGCTTAGAAATCCTTACAACTGCAATTCAACTTTTATAGCACTTTTCTTGCTTTCTTCTATTTACTTTTTCTCTCATCTTTTCCTTTAGTTTCCCTTTTTCTTTTCACTCATGGAGCCCTATTTTAGCCATTTAATGCATTTATGGACTAAAAACCTTGAGCAAGTGGAGTGCATTAACTTAGGGACTTTTAGGATTAGTGCCATGCCAACCTGGAGAGGGGTTTGAGTGGATTGGGACTTTTTGAGGGCTTGTTTGAAATTTTGAGATCTTGAGGCATATTTTTTTAGATTTGGGGCTGGTATGGATGAAATGTGCCCTACTTTTGAAGAATTCAATGTGTTACTAGGATCTAATC
This sequence comes from Reutealis trisperma, assembly GCA_947687605.1. Taxonomy (NCBI): domain Eukaryota; kingdom Viridiplantae; phylum Streptophyta; class Magnoliopsida; order Malpighiales; family Euphorbiaceae; genus Reutealis; species Reutealis trisperma. Next base: position 170,769 of record CANTUT010001323.1, read on the forward strand.
CTGAAGCTGACTTGGCTACCCCCACATTGAGAGTGGGGTACTTCAATTCATTTCTAAGGCTTTTGGAATTGGACACTGTAACTGCTAGCCCTATGGTCATGAATGATTGGGTGGACCTAATCGCTGTAATTACCGAGTACTGTGATCCTCAAGGCTTTGAAGACAAGGAATGGCAGGATCGTTGGATGAATGCTTTAGCTTTTTATCTGACTGCTGGGCATCTCTTCACAGGTTCAATTGGTTGGGGGGACATTAGGATAACCAAACTAATTTTTCAAATGGCCAAAGGTCACTCTATTGCTAGGATTATCTTAGCAGAAATAATTCTTAGTTTGGATCGAGCTTACAAAAGTGATGGGCCTTGGTCTGTGAGTCTAATCATTCTGCAGGTATGCTTTTCTTCTTCCTTTTCCTTTCTCTTTCTCCTTTCCTTTCTTACTTAGCTATCTTTCTGCATAGATTTGGCTAAGGGATCATCTGAAAGGGGTTGCTCCTCCTACTAAAAGGGACTACTCTGTTTTATGGTATCAGTCTCGCACTATAGTGAGGAAATTTAGTTCTAAAAAAGAATAGACTGAATGGATGTTTGAGCTCGACCCCCAGGAATTGCTGTAGCTTTATCCTTAGTATAAGATCAAGCAATTTATGACTATGAGTTATGGCTATAGGATGGTTTATTTGCTGGGTTTGAATATGGTGACATTCTACCAAGGAACAAGGGTGATGTGCTAGATGGGTCACCCGCACGGAGTGCCCCCAGACAGAGCTATCTTTGAATATGCTTTCATCACTCCCACTATGGCTAGGGCTGTTACTAATGGATGGGCTCATAGTTTTCATGTTGTTCTTCCATCTTGTTGCTTTGATAAGACAGAGGCTTACACTTTATGGTAGATTACTACATCTTGGCCATCAGAGAAGGTAAGGAGGGTAACTTTACTTAAGGAGATAGAAGATGACACTTCTATAGAGGGACTACCGACAGTTAGGAGATTTATTATTTGGGACTTTAGGAAGAATTTTTCATTTTTTTTTCTTGTTTTAGTGAATAAGACTCTTAGTTTCGTCTTAAATCCAATTTTAAATAAAACACCATCATTTTTTCATTTTATTTTATTATTATTTTATTATCTTTTTTTTTCCATTAAAACAACAAAATTTGGCACAAAAGAAAATATATTAATGATTTGGACTGCACCCAATAAGGGCTATCTACGTATCTCTTTACATAACTTATTTCTATTACATACTTTTCTCTATTATTTTGGAGAATTAGGTCCATGTAGTTCTAGTTACAATGCATCATTATATGAAGTATTGCTTTAATTGATCTAATTAGAAGGGTCAGAGAATTCAATTCCATCCAAATCCATGAGAATGGCACCTCCACTTAATAGGATGTGTTTAAGCACATAAGCTCCAGTCCAGTTTAGTTTGAATTTGCTCTAGGGTCATGCACTGGGGCTCAAACTTCCTTTAAGACCAAGTTTCCTTCTTGTAGTCCCTTATCCCTCACTTTCTTGTTAAAATGTTGAGACAACTTTTGTTGATAACCCTGTAGTCGATACAAAGCATCCATTCTCTTTTCTGCAATAGCATTCAACTGATCATGATAACTTTTAATCCATTCTAACTCATCTATCTGACTTTCCCTCATGATCCTAGCTGATTTGATTTCCACCTCAATTGGCAGCACAGCTTCCATTCCATATACTAAAGAGTAAGGAGTTGCCTTAGTTGGTGTACGGATGGAAGTCCTATATCCTCACAGAGCAAATGGTAATTGTTAATGCCAATGCTTGTGATTATCAGTCATCTTTTGTTGGAGGGATTTGATGGTTTTATTTGCTGTTTCAACTACCCCATTAGTTTGTGGTCGCTAAAGAGACAATCTGTGATGCTGGATCTTTTTCTTTTTTAAGAGCTGAACTACTTCTTTCTAAAAATGAGACCCATTATCTGTAATAATCTCAAAAGGTACTCTAAACCTATAAAGGATGTTAGTTTGGATGAAATGAGCCACTCTTTTTAAATCCAGTACCCGATAAGGTGCCACTTTTACCCACTTTATGAAGTAATCAACTGCTATAAGGATGTATTCATGACCAACAGATGATTTGGGATTTATTCTTCCTATGACATCAATGCCCCAAGTTGCAAAAGGCCAAGGAGTAGTTATAGGCTGTAAGGGCATAGGAGGTTGCTTCTGTAGCTTAGCATAAATCTAGCAGTTATGACGTTTTCGTACAAACTTCACACAGTCTTCATTCATAGTGAGCCAAAAATACCCCAGATTTGCAATTTTCCAAGCTAATGCGATCCCATTCATGTGCGGCCCTTCTTCACCTCCATGGACCTATTCCATGATTTGTCGTGCTTCCTCTTTAGTCACGCATCTCAAGTGTATGTCATCCCAGGCCCTCTTATACAAAACATCTCTATTTGGCAGGAAATTGTCTTGGCTAATTGTCTTAGAGTTCCTCGTTCTGATTTAGAAGCCCCTTTTGGATATTTTCCATTCTTGAGATAGTTGAAGATGTCCCAAAACCAAGGTTTTTGATCAGCCAGTTGAATATTCATGCACAAAGTATAGTACCCTGGTTCTTGCTTTACTTTAATCACCATAAGTCTGATTATTTCCCTATCTATCATGTTTAGCATTGATGCAAGTGTTGCTAGAGCATCTGTAAATTGATTCTTAGCACGAGGTAAATAATGGAACGATAATTCATGAAAATTTTCTGCGAGATCATCCAAGTGTTTATAGTAAGGAACCAAATGCTCTTTTTTTATCTTTCATTTTCCAAGTGCTTGGGACACAATCAGGTTGGAATCTCCATAAAACTCCAGGTAATCAATCCTTAGATTGACAGTAACCTCTAAGCCAACTATGCAGGCTTCATACTTTACCTTATTATTTGTCACTTTAAAAGTTAACTTGACAGCCATAGGCAAATTTTCTCCCTCAGGGGTGACTATAACAATTCCAGCACCATACCCTTTGCTATTAGCTGCACCATCAAAGAACAATTTCCACACTTCAGGTTCAATTTGCATGATCTCTTCATCAGGAAATTCTGACTCTGACCATTAGGGCTACGGCTAATTCATTTGCTATCACACTTCCTTTTATAGCTTTCATCTGGACATACTTCAAATCAAAAGCTGCGAGAACCTGCCATGTTACTATCAAGAACTGGTCTCTCTATGAGAAACTTTAAGGGACTCTTGTCAGCTAGGACATAGGTAGTATATGAACTCAAATAATGTTGAAGCTTATGACATACCCACAACAAAGCAAGGCATAACTTCTCGATTTGATTGTACTTGAATTCATGAGCAAGCATGTGCTTATTTAAGTAATAAATGACATTTTTTTAAGTGATTTAGCAGCATTTTGGGTGAGCATTGCCCCATGGTTTCTTCTATGATGGAAAGGTATAGTAGTAGAGGCTTTCCAAGTCTTAGTGGTTGCAATACAAATGGACTTAGCAAGTACTTTTTGATTTTCTTAAAAGCTTTATGGTAATCATCATTCCATTGCTTAGAGGTTCCCTTTTTTAGCAACTTGAAGATTGGACCACAGACATCGGCTAGCTGAGTTATGAACCGGCTAATGTATTGTAATCGTCCAAGGAAGCCTCTAATTTCTTTTCCTATCTTAGGTGCTGGCATCACCAAAATAACTTTTGACTTTGCTAGATCTACCTCTATTCCTCATTTACTAACCATGTACCCAAAAATACTCTAGATGATGCCCCAAATATGCACTTGGTGGGATTCAACTTTAGATTATATTGGCGGAGTCTAGAGAAAAATCGCCCTAAGGCGTGTAGGTGATCCTCTGTTGTTTCAGACTTGATTACCATGTCATTGGCATATACCTCAACATCCTTATATATCATGTCATGAAAGGTTATGGTAGCCATTCTTTAGTAAGTCACCTCTGCATTCTTCAATCCAAAAAGGATAACTCGGTAGCAGTATATACCCCACTCAGTTACAAAAGCAGTCTTTTCTTTGTCAAGAGGATGGACCTGTATTTGATTGTACCCCGTATATAAATTAGTCAAGGAAACTACTTCATATCCAACCATGCGGTCAACTAACAAGTTAATATGAAGTAATGGAAAATCATCCTTGGGGTAAGCTTTGTTATCAGATAGCCTGCTACCTTACAAGTTAGAACTAAAAGTTAATTGTTCTATATTATTGCTCAATATAACCAGGATGGTGTGCAAAAAATTCAATAGAAAGTTATACATGTAAAAATAATAATAGGATAATATGTAGGAAATTAAATCATATTGCCAATAATACCACTGTTGAGATATCCTTTTCATTTTAAAAGAAAACAGTTCCTTTTGCATCTTTATTTTACAATGACTATTAATAAAGTATAAAGACAAAAATCTATAATGTAGAGGTGTATTTAATATGGATAATTCTACGTTATATTATCAAAAGGTGTTTGAGTCTCTATTATAAAAATATTAGTCAAAAGTAAAGAAATCAAACAAAAAGAAAGTGATTTACACTAAGAATGTAGTTTATAAAGAAGTTTTGCTATCAAACAAATACTATAATTTAAAAAATAATATCCCATAATACTCAGTTAAATTATTTACATGTTATATAACATTTATACTAATATTTAAAATATAAATATTCAAAAATTAAATTATATTTTAAAATAAGTTGTAACAAGATATAATGGAAATTAACACGTGAAATACATTAGAAAAAACTAGTATATATAAATGTATGGGAGGAGGGATAAGTAAATTTACATAAGAGTCCTCAGCAAGTTTTTTCTAATGGTGTATTTATAATGGATAATATGGTCATTTATTAATTAAATAATATAATAATATAATTATATTTAATTTAAATAAGGAATGATAAATTCAATTAGAATAAGAAAAATAATTATTATTAAATATATAATTAATAATATTTAATATCTAACTACATTTAATTTAAATGAGGAAAGATGAATTTAATTAGAATAAAAAATAAAATAAAATAATTATTGTTTAATATATAATTAATCATATTTAATATCTATTTTTATTTAATTTAAATACAAAAATAATGAATTCAATTAGAATAAGAAAATAAGAAAATAATTATTATTCAATATATAATTAATTATATTTAATTTAAATAAAAAAATTCAATTAGAATAATTTATTTTTTTTATGTTTTTCGAATGTTACGAATTTTTTGAGCAAACTTATTAATATTCAAAAAAAATTAAAAACCTTGCTCAAAAACTTCTAAATATTTGAAAAACATAAAAAAAAAAATTATTTTTTTTAAAGCTAAGGAAATTCTAATTGATTTTTAGTTATTCGAATATTATCAAAATAGAAAAAATTTTAATTTGACTTTTATTATGTAAATTATTATTTTGTCCTACAATAAATTTTAAAATTAATTGTTTTAATAATTAGTAATAATTTGTATGCTCTAAAAAAAATGATTGTTTGTATAAATAAATTCAGTCAGAATAATTTATATTTTTTATGTTATTTTAAATATTAAGAAGTTAGAAAAATTCTAATTTGACTTTGAGAAATTATATTCAAGATTAGAAAAATTATTTTTGGTTATATAGGAAAATGTAATAGAAAAAGAAGGTACATTAATTGAGAGTTTATTTAACAATAATGAGCAAAATCCTATTATTACATTATCAAATATCAAAAGTTTTTATTTATAATGGTATATTCTTCCCTAAAAAAATTATTTTTTTTTTGCGATTCTACAAACACTTTTAAATTTAATATTTATTTTTTAAATTTTTCATACCATTAACCTAAGTTAGACCACAACTTGGCCAATCTTTATTTTGATCTTGTCAATTTAATTGAAATGATCTAATATTTAAAATTAATGTTTATTTTATAGGGAATATATTTAGAAAGAATTAAAAGTTCAAGATATCAAAAATTCCCCAAGTGTAGAAAGTTGTCCTATAAATTGTGCCCACAATTGCAAATCACGCTTGCTATTCTGCGAGTAGATATATCACAATCACGATTAATTTAAGGCAAAGAAGGGCAAGAGGCAGTAAGATCTGCGGTCAGGTTCATGACTGCTATCTTGGACGCGAAATAAGAATCGCGACCACAATCCTGATTTTAGGACCGTAGTATTTGCAAAGTCAAGAAATCTCTCTAATGGCTAGCTAAGCAACCAACAACTAGATTCCACATGTCACTAGCCATTCTAAATATGAAGATCACGACCATGACTTAGGCTTCCCGACAGCGATTTTGTCTCAGACAGATTACTTTTTGCAAGCTAATTTGGAATCTAATTTTTGTCCTATATCTTCATTTGTAACAGCTCTTTAGAAGATGTAAGCTATAAAACCCCCTCTAAAAGCTGTAGACTTATGAGAATAGTTTACCAAGTATCCAAACTCTTGCAATTTTATTTCTTAAGTCTAAAACCTTTGTAAAACATATCTTGCATTAGTTGGTTTGAGTATTAGCCATTGTAACACTTGTTTAGTTTATAAGTGAGCCTTTTAAATCTCTTATATAGGTTTGAGTGTAATTCTTGGGAAAACACTTATGGATTTGAGAGTTAGCCTTCTTAAATCTCTCAGTGAGGTTTGAAAGTGAGCCTTTAGAAAAACTCTTGTAAAGGTTTGGTGTGAGTATAAACACTAAGTTAGGAGTAAACTTATATAAAACTCCATAGATATTGAACTACCCAAATGAGGTTAGGGAGTGGATGTAGGATTGGTTATAATCTAAACCACTATAAATCGTTGTGTTCTTTCTTTCTTCTCCCTATCCTTAAACTCCTATTTCCATAAAGTTTGAAGTTCCCATTATTCTTAAATTTTAATCAACCGCCAATTCAACCCTCCCTTTTTGGTGCATATCTTGGGCAAAAAGTGGCATCAGAGCATTGGTCTCACATTCACAAGCTTCAATGTGTGAGGAAAGATCAATATGACTAATGAAGAGATGCATCACCTTAAACCTCACTTTAATGGCTTCAACTATGCTTATATAAAAGTATAGAATAGAGGTATATCTTGATGGTGATCTCACAGACATATGGGTGTGAGGCCTCACCGGAGCACTGGCTCGGTCCGCTAGCGGAAACCGGGATGCTTATTCGGGTTTAGACTCACGATGGAACCCTCAAGTTTGGATTAGTTGATTTTGAAAATGATTTTAGGAGTCGCCACCCTAATTTATTTTTAAATGAAAAATTAAGGAAAAACCCAATTTGACTCCAATTTATTAATTTTTTACTTTAAATTTCCCATGGATAAAATCACTAGCCTCTATCACATCCCAACCTTATGAGATACGACGGTCCTAGAACATGAGGAGACATAAGGTCACCCACACCCATAGAACCCATTAACATATAACAATCATGCATAGGATCTTATCGAACCTTCTTCATTAACTCATTTAAAACATTTAGATAAATACCATAATTTGCGGAAGACTTAAAGTAAATTGTTACATATAAAATCCATAAGAAAATAATATAAATCTCTATAAGTATCAATTAACATTCCCTGAGCATCTAAAGACAAGACTTCATAATCATAGTATTATTGATAACTCTGACAAGGAATTCCCCAAGCGAAGTAGGATGCTTGAGCCATCACCTTGCCTCCTCACATTTGCTCACCTGGAACCACACAAGGAAAAGGGGTGAGATAGATGATCTCAATGAGTAAACAAAAAGGCTCATACATTATCACATATCCCTTTGAAAGGAAACACATAGCTTATACACATAGTTCATGGTTTATAACTCATGAATCAGGTTGCAATTTAAGCAAGGTTCAATTTAGTAAGTTTGCAAAAATCACTCTTATAACACTTATAGAGTGGAGACACTACTCAATCCACTCTAAATACATCGAGGAGAGGTGGCCTTTGCCAAATTCCAACTCCCATCACTTATAAAGCGTGAAGCTGATCAGGCTCCACGGCTAGAACCGCCCCTTCTAGCTGAGGTGGATACACTACCCCTATCCATAGGGTTAAGACCATGTGCACAGGTTCCGATGATTACCCGCATCGGCACGAGGATTCTGCACAAAGGGTAAAGGTACCATAGCTAGAGCTATTGGTAAACACAGTTAACAATATCACATATGGCAACAATAACATGTATTTCAATAAGAATAGTAGTTTGGCTTTCAACAATAATACGATGAAAGTGTAGTTCCAGAAAGAATACAAGTTAGGGTGTTTTTCACAAAAAAGTTCTCATTGTCTAAGCAAAATAGTTTTGGACCAATAGTCCTTTGGTAACCCAAGCTTATCAAAGAAATCATGTTATAAAATAAAAATGGAAAGAACTTGGGTTTCAAAGATCACAAAGGTTCATATAGCAACATATCACATTGTTGTAACATAACAAAATGTTGTTTACACTTATAACATGAATACGATATTTACTCACACTTGTAACAAAAGCATTGCGTTTACTCATACTTGAAGCATGAATATAGAGTTTACTCACCTTGGGGTTCCTTTGCTCCTAGTACACGTAGTCCCTTTTGCACTTCTAAAGCTCCTCAAACTCTAACATAATATTTGATTTAATACTTAGTATTTATTTTCTATTGATGTTCCTATCCCATAACTACCCATGAATATATAGCATACACATACACTTAGAGTCCACACATAGGTGTACTCATCACTTGCACATATCACGTTGACTTATAAGTCTTGCATACTTAGGCCTTATAAGCTCACATGAAAACACATTGCAATCATATCAATACCTTTTGAAGGTCATCACATTATCATTACCTCGATATCAATTCACTTATCAATTATCTCAGTTCACTTTACACTTCCATACATGTCAACTTAACAATTAATCCTTCAAATGTCATGCTTAACTCTTATGATCCCTTTCACTTCATTAACTCATAACCATATATTCATCATCAAGTCATCATGACATCTAGTTCCAAATTCCTCAATCACATTTGCATTCTAACCATAATATGATATTAAGATACCTTAAGCATACCTTAAGTATACCAAAACACATTTAAGCTTATCTAAGATCATACCTTCAACTAACATGCAATTTCATCATTTATTATACATACATACATGTCAACAATCACTAATACACATCACATAAAATTTATAAACATTTGGACACAATTGTTCATGTAGGCCGAATGCATCTTTAAGGTGAAAACCAAATTCTTCTTCTTTTCGTGTTTTCCGTCTATTTCAGAAATATGTAAAAACATAGTTTAAACCAAGATTTTTCATGCAAACATAACAAAAATCATTTTAGAACTCAAATCCATAAGAATTGGCCACTATTGGTGCCATTGATATATAAAAATTCAATCTTTTGCATAACAATGCACAAAACATGAGTTTTCTTGTTTTCAATGTTTTTCGATCATTTCAGAAATATGCAAACAGGTTGTTTAAACTATTATTTTTCATTCAATCATTAAAAATATCAGTTTAGAACACATTATTTCACAAATTGGCAGCCATAGGTAAGGTTTATACAAAAAAAATTCCAAGTTCAAAGGCTTAGGTGAAAAATCATGAGTTTCCGCACTTTCCGCGCATTTCGTTTATTTCAGTGATAAACAGACACATGATTCAAGTCATTATTTTTCATCTAAACAAAACAAATATCATATTAGAACATCAATTCACACAAATTGGTAGCCATGTATTCATGAAAGAATAGAATTTTCTAATTTCCATATCCTAACACGAAAACCTTGAATTCCTTTGTTTTTTGAAACTTTTCGATCATCATAGAAATATGCAGAAATATTATTTAATCCAATATTTTTCATCAAAAAAAAATCAAAAATCAGTTTAGAATGCAAACAAGTACAAATCCCCCCCCATGATGTTTATGCAATAAAATTGTGATTTTAAGTTATAGAATTCACCTTTGGAAAAATCTTACGGAAAGAATCGTGTTTTCGGTAGAAAATAAATTTTCTCTCCCAAAAATTCACTCAAACAGAATTGAATCTGTAGAAATTAGTAACCAAATAGTTTAAAATAATTTTCCCATAATTTATTTCATAGAAAACAGTTTAGAAATCGAAAGAGAATAAAAACTTACGATTACGGTCACGAAATCGTGAAACGGTAAAGTGTTTTCAATATTTCGGTAGAGAGAATTATTTTGAGAGGTTTTTCTGCCAAAATACAGAAAGAATGAGGGAATGGCTGCTGGAAAACCCTTGCTGGCCGAAAATTTGAATATATATTAGGGTTGGAGTGGAATTTCCACTATTACCCTTAATGAAATAGGTTAGGAGCATTTTTGTGTAGTGGGCTTTTGGGTATTGGGCCTTTTTCTTTAAAAATTTCGGCTGAAGTATTTAAAAATAAAAATAATATTTTTCTTTTTAATTCTGTAATATTTCCCTCAAAATATTTATTTAAAAATATTTTAAAAATACCCATAAAATTATTTTATGCTTAAAAATTGTTTTATGCATGAAAATTCATTTTATTTAAAATAAATTCTTTTATGCAAATGCACTTCATGTAAATCATTTATTTTACAATAGCAACACATATTATGCATATTAAAATTAATTTAATATGCCACATACTCATCAATCACTTAGATCACAAATTTTCACAGAAGCACACACTTAACCTTATAGATTCTAATTCAAGCAATTTATCACAAAAATTCCTAGGGTGGGTGTGGGTTGTTACATTCTTCCCCCCTTAAAGAAATTCGTCCTCAAATTTAAACCCTTACCTAGTTACTCTTGAAAAGCTGAGGATGCTTTCATCGCATTTCCTCGTCCGCTTCCCAAGTGCATTCATCTATCCCATGATTTCGCCACTGAACGTTAATCATGGGTATCTCCTTATTTCTTAACTTCTTTACTTGTCGATCCACTATAGCTATTGGTGACTCCTCGTAAGATAGTTGTTCATCTAATGTAATGTCTGGAGGTAAAAGAACGTGCGATGGACCTGACACATATTTTCTTAACATGGAAATGTGGAACATTGGGTATACATGCGCTAAAGTTGGAGGCAGGGCAAGTCTATAAGACACTTCTCCAATCTTATCTAAGATTTCGAAAGGTCCTATGAAATGAGGTGATAACTTTCCTTTCTTGCCAAATCTCATAACTCCTTTCATTGGCGAAACCTTTAAGAACACGTGATCTCCCACGGCGAATTGGACTTCCTTTCGCTTAGGGTCTGCGTAACTCTTTTGTCGACTGAATGCCATCTTCAGTCTATCTTGAATTATTAGTACCTTCTCGGTGGTCTCCTTAAGCAATTCGGGCATTTCTATATGCTTGTCTCCAGGTTCAATACAACAAATCAGAGAACAAAACTTTCTCCCATACAACGCTTCGTATGGTGCCATGCCAATGGATGAATGATAGCTATTGTTGTAGGTGAATTCAATCAGAGGTAAATACTTATCCCAGCTACCACCAAAATCCAAAACACACATCCTTAGCATGTCCTCAAGTGTCTGAATCATTCTTTCAGATTGGCCGTCCGTTTGAGGGTGAAATGCCATACTAAAATCTAATTGCGTTCCTAACGCTTCTTGCAACTTTTGCTAGAACCTTAAGGTGAATTGCGTTCCTCGATCAGAAATGATAGAAATTGGCCCTCCATGTAGTTTCACGATCTCATCTATATATAGCTGCGCATACTGAGTTACAAAATAAGTGGTCTTAACTCCTAGGAAATGGGCAGACTTTGACAATCTATCTACTATGACCCATATAGAATCATATCCTTTGGAGGTTCTAGGTAAGCCAACAACGAAATCCATAGTGATGCACTCCCACTTCCATTCAGGTAGTCGAATCTCTTGTAGCAATCCTGAGGGTCGTTGATGTTCGTACTTGACTTGTTGGCAAGTCAGGCAGGATGCTACAAACTTAGCTACATCTTTCTTCAATCCAGGCCACCAATAATTAGCTTTCACATCGTGGTACATCTTGGTAGTTCCAGGATGAGCACAATAAGGTGTCTGATGTGCTTCCTTCAATATCCTTTCCTTTAGTCCATCCATATTAGGCACGCATACTCTATTCTTACACTTTAAAACTCCATTGACTATCTCAAATTCGGGGTTTTTTCCTTCTCTCATCTCATCCTTCAACATCATCAAGTATGGGTCTCTATCTTGCGCAGTCCTTATTTCTTCCATTAACTTAGATCTTACTTGGAAATGAGCCAATAGAACTCTTGATCCTCCAATCTCCAGTTTCAATCCTTGATTAAACAATTCCTTTAGCTCCTTCACAATCAGCCTTTTTCTCACATCCACATGGGCTAGGCTTCCCATTGACTTTCGACTCAAGGCATCTGCCACTACATTTGCCTTCCTGGGATGATAGAGAATCTGACAATCATAGTCCTTCAATAATTTGATCCATCTCCTTTGTCTTAGATTGAGGTCTTTTTGGCTCAGGATATATTGAAGACTCTTGTGATTCGTGTGGATCTCACACTTCGTCCCATACATGTAATGTCTCCAAATCTTTAGAGCGAGCACTACTGCAGCTAATTCTAAATCATGAGTAGGGTAATTCACTTCATGTCTCTTTAGTTGTTGTGATGCATAGGCGATGACTTTTCCTCTTTGCATCCGAACACACCCAAGTCCTACACTCGAGGCATCGCAATAGACTGTGAATCCTTCTTCTCCTTCAGGTAATGCCAAGACTGGTGCCAATACCAAATACTCTTTGAGTTTCTGAAAACTCCTCTCACAGGACTCTTCCCAATTGAACTTAACTTGTTTTCTTATCAACTTGGTCAATAGGGCTGCTATCTTAGAAAAGTCCTGCACGAATCTATGATAATATCAAGCCATGCCCAAGAAACTTCGTATTTCAGAAACTATTGTGGGCCTTGGCCAATTCGCTACTGCTTCAACTTTCTTAGGATCAACTTGAATTCCTTCCTTACTTACTACATGTCCAAGAAAGTTGACTGACTCCGTCCAAAATTCACATTTAGATAACTTAGCGTAGAGTTGGTGATCACATAACGTTTGAAGTACGATCCTCAGATGTTCTTCATGTTCCTCTTTATTCTTCGAATAGATCAGGATATCATCAATGAATACGATCATGAACTTGTCAAGAAATGGCTTGAAAACTCAATTCATCAAATCCATGAAAGCAGCAGGAGCATTCGTCAAACCGAATGGCAAAACCGTGAACTCATAGTGCCCATATCTAGTACGGAAAGCAGTCTTGCAGATATCTTCTCCTCGAATCTTTAGTTAATGATAGTCAGACCTTAAGTCAATCTTGGAGAAGTGACCAGCTCCTTGCAATTGATTAAAGAGATCATCGATCCTTGGCAATGGGTATCTATTCTTCACAGTGACTTTGTTAAGTTGACGATAGTCGATGCACATTCGAAATGATCCATCTTTCTTCTTCACAAACAACACCAGAGTGCCCCATGGTGAATTGCTTGGTTGAATGAAGCCCTTATCGAGCAGGTTATGGAATTGTGTCTTTAACTCTTTCAAATCTATTGGTGCCATGCGATATGGCGGTATCAATATCGGTTGCGTATCGGGTAGCAATTCGATGTTGAACTCGATCTCATGATCAGGGGGTAATCCGGGTAAATCTTCTAAAAATACATCTATGAACTCATCCACTACTGGAATGCTCTTGTCTGGAATGGCAGTTTCTTTGTCAGTGTCGACTACGTGAGCTAAATATGCTTGACATCCTTTCCTTAACATCCGCCTCGCTCCTAAGGCCGATATCAAGTTCAAAGGATTCTCATTCCTATCTCCTTGGTACACAAACTCCTTCCCATCTCTAGTTTGAAACTCGACAAGTTTCTTCCTACAGTCGATACGAGCTCCATGCTCATATAACCAGTCCATCCCTAATATCACATCGAATTATAGTACGTCCAATTCTAGCAATACTATCAAAAGTGTTTGTCCATTAATACCTACATCACATCCCTTATACTCATACTTCACTTCCATCACTTCCCCTAAAGGAGTTGCTATTACTAATGGTTTACTCATCAATTCCTTATCTATCCCCAAATACTTAGCAAAATAAGGCGACACAAATGAGTGGGTAGCACCATAATCAATTAAACATTTTGCGCTAGAACTTTGGATGGGGATGATACCTGTGATGGCTGTGTGCGAATCACGTGCCTCTTATGGATTTAACGCGAAGACTAGACCTTTGCCCTTATTCTCTGTCGTCGGTGCATTCCCAACCATTGGTCCTTTGTCCTTGACTCCTTGTCCTTGCATTTGGAATGGCTTGGGTTGTGGTCGTACCGTGGTCCCATTCCCTTGGCTCCTCATTTGAGGGCAGTCCTTTATGTAGTGCCCCATTTGCCCACACTTAAGGCAAGCGCCAGTATCTTTCTGGCAGACTCCAGGATGTTTCCTTCCACATTTGCCACATGTGGGGATCTCTTGCTTAGTTTGACCATTTCATGGTCTAGATGATGGAAACTCCTTCCTTTGCTCCCCTCCATTTCCATGCTATCCTTTATGACCTTTGTTCTTATGCCTTCCCTTCTGGTCTCGTTCGGCTCTCTCCACCTTGTATCTCTTTTCCATGACCTTGGCCTTGTCTATGAGCTTGGCTAAGGTCGGAAACTCGGTTGCTGCCAATGAATTGAATAGAGGCATAATCAGTCCTCTAAGGAAATGATTGACGCGACTTGCTTCAATAGGGACGATATTGACAGCGAAATGACTAAGTCGGTTAAACTCCTTAGCATAATCAGACACGGACATTCCTGGTCTTTGCTTCAGTTGCTCGAACTGCAATGCCCTATCTTGCCTTTCTCCTTCTGGCAGGAACTGATCCATTACTTCTTGCTTAAATTCTGCCCACGTAGGTGGATCAGTGCCATAAAGTCGTTCCTCGATATTCCTCTCATACCAGTACCAAGCTTCTTTCTTGAGTTGGAGTCCTACCAACTTAATCACTCGAGCATTTAAGCAAGATAAGTGATGGACTAACTTATCCATCTCATCCAAAAATTCGTGAGGGTCATCTCCTTCTTCACCACAAAAAGTAGGCGGTTGCAGCTTTTTAAATTCCACCACGGTCATTCCCTCATCGGGTAGTCATTTCCTCTCTCTCCGAGTAGGTGTCACCACCGCAGGTGGGGTAACTCCATTCCTTTCTTGAGTCAGCGGTGCTTCCCACCTTTGAGCTCGTAGCTCGTCCAGTTGCTTGCGCAAATCTCTCATTGCTTCGTGCATGGCGTGCACTTCTTACGAAGTTGCTTGCTCACTAGAGCCCATGGTCGGTGCCCTCGAGTTGGATCTTTCTCTTGACCATATAGGTACAGAGGCAGCATTCGATGCGGTGTCCAATATAACATCATCGTTAGCCCTAACGGATTGGGCAACTGTGCGAACCTTCTTCTTGGGAGGCATTCTGTCTATCATAATAAGGGAATTTAGTACTAATCCCCTATCCTAACCCATTTAACCTCCCCTTTATCCTAGAACACATTATCATGCATTTATCATGTCACATCACTAAGCACATGTCATATATATAATTCACATATCACATAGTTGCACATATCACATATCATAATCATATAGCATATATCTCATAATATCACACTATAGCATGATAATGAAGGAAATCATCTCATCTTAGGTAACTAGGCAATCAAGGAAAAATCATTCATATCATATAAAGTGCTATGCTGTTACGTCAATCATCATGTCTACTCAACCTAATTATCATGTCCACCTCCCGAGCAATCAAGAGCAACATAGCCACTACTACCACATAGATAGCAAAGGAGATCTCTGTCCTGACGGCGATTAGCTGAAGATGCAGACCTCACTGGTGAGTAGTCCCCTCTATGCTCGACAATCCCTAACTTGAGCTGCTCTATATCCTCTCTTAGTACCTGAATCATTACCTTAAGACGTCGGTTTTCCTCCTTCAAGTACGAACAGTTATCCTCTAATTTCTGAACCTTACTATATACCCAATCAGGATCTAAGCGCTCCTCAGGGTCCTCTTCTTCATCAGGGGTCTTCTATCTCGTGGGGTGAATCACAGTTACAACTTTCTTGAGCATCTCTGGCCAAGTCCCCTTACAAGTCACACGAGGTGCTCTAGGTCACAGTCCTCGAGCAGGCGTAATCTTCTTGGTCATATGCCAGAAGAATCATAAGGCAAGCAAACAATAACAAGGATTACTAATCTACTAGGATTTCGCGGAACTATGCTAGCGATAGACTACAAGTGACATGACAGGAAATTCCTATGCTCCAGGATTTTACTTAAGCAACTCTTATAAACAAACCTAAACTAGACTTTTAAAAACTACGGCTCTGATACCACTTTTGTTACATCCCAACCTTATGAGATACGACGGTCCTAGAACATGGGAGACATAAAGTCACCCACCTCAGTAGAACCCATTAACATATAACAATCATGCCTAGGATCTTACCGAACCTTCTTCATTAACTCATTTAAAACATTTAGATAAATACCATAATTTGCGGAAGACTTAAGGTAAATTGTTACATATAAAATCCATAAGAAAATAATATAAATCTCTATAAGTATCAATTAACATTCCTCGAGCATCTAAAGACAAGACTTCATAATCATAGTATTATTGATAACTCTGACAAGGAATTCCCCAAGTGAAGTAGGATGCTTGAGCCATCACCTTGCCTCCTCACATTTGCTCACCTAGAACCACACAAGGAAAAAGGGTGAGATAGATGATCTCAATGAGTAAACAAAAAGGCTCATACATTATCACATATTCCTTTGAAAGAAAACACATAGCTTATACACATAGTTCATGGTTTATAACTCATGAATCAGGTTGCAATTTAAGCAAGGTTCAATTTAGCAAGTTTGCAGAAATCACACTTATAACACTTATAGAGTGGAGACACTACTCAATCCACTCTAAACACATCGAGGAGAGGTGGCCTTTGCCAAATTCCAACTCCCATCACTTATAAAGCGTGAAGCTGATCAGGCTCCACGGCTAGAACCGCCCCTTTTAGCTGAGGTGGATACACTACCCCTATCCATCGGGTTAAGACCATGTGCACAGGTTCCAATGATTACCCGCATCGGCACGAGGATTCTGCACAAAGGGTAAAGGTACCATAGCTAGAGCTATTGGTAAACACAGTTAACAATATCACATATGGCAACAATAACATGTATTTCAATAAGAATAGTAGTTTGGCTTTCAACAATAATACGATGAAAGTGTAGTTCCAGAAAGAATACAAGTTAGGGTGTTTTTCACAAAAAAGTTCTCATTGGCTAAGCAAAATAGTTTTGGACCAATAGTCCTTTGGCAACCCAAGCTTATCAAAGAAATCATGTTATAAAATAAAAATGGAAAGAACTTAGGTTTCAAAGATCACAAAGGTTCACATAGCAAGATATCACATTCTTGTAACATAACAAAATGTTGTTTACACTTATAATATGAATACGATATTTACTCACACTTGTAACAAAAGCATTGCGTTTACTCACATGTCAATTCACTTATCAATTATCTTAGTTCACTTTACACTTTCATACATGTCAACTTAATAATTAATCTTTCAAACGTCATGCTTAACTCTTATGATCCCTTTCACTTCATTAACTCATAACCATATATTCATCATCAAGTCATCATGACATCTAGTTCCAAATTCCTTAATCACATTTGCATTCTAACCATAATATGATATTAAGATACCTTAAGCATACCTTAAGTATACCAAAACACATTTAAGCTTATCTAGGATCATACCTTCAACTAACATGCAATTTCATCATTTATTATACATACATACATGTCAACAATCACCAATACACATCAAATAAAATTTATAAACATTTGGACACAATTGTTCATGTAGGCTGAATGCATCTTTAAGGTGAAAACCAAATTCTTCTTCTTTTCATGTTTTCCGTCTATTTCATAAATATGTAAAAACATGGTTTAAACCAAGATTTTTCATGCAAACATAACAAAAATTATTTTAGAACTCAAATCCATAAGAATCGGCCACTATTAGTACCATTGATATATAAAAATTCAATCTTTTGCATTACAGTGCACAAAACATGAGTTTTCTTGTTTTCAGTATTTTCCGATCATTTCAGAAATATGCAAACAGGTTGTTTTAACCATTATTTTTCATTCAATCATTGAAAATATCAGTTTAGAATACATTATTTCACAAATTGGCAGCCATAGGTAAGGTTTATACAAAAAAATTCTAAGTTCAAAGGCTTAGGTGAAAAATCATGAGTTTCTGCGCTTTCTGCGCATTTTGTTTATTTCAGCGATAAACAGACACATGATTCAAGTCATTATTTTTTGTCTAAACAAAACAAATATCACATTAGAACATCAATTCACACAAATTGACAGCCATGTATTCATGAAAGAATAGAATTTTCCAATTTCCATATCCTAACACGAAAACCTTGAATTCCTTTGTTTTTCGAAACTTTTCAGTCATCACAGAAATATGCAAAAATATTATTTAATCTAATATTTTTCATCAAAACAAATCAAAAATCAGTTTAGAATGCAAACAAGCACAAATTGCAGCCCCCTTGTGATGTTTATGCAATAAAATTATGATTTTAAGTTATAGAATTCACCTTTGGAGAAATCTTGCGGAAAGAATCGTGTTTTCGGTAGAAAATAAATTTTCTCTCCCAAAAATTCACTCAAACAGAATTGAATCTGTAGAAATCAGTAACCAAATAGTTCAAAATAATTTTTCCATAATTTATTTCATAGAAAACAGTTTAGAAATCGAAAGAAAATAAAAACTTATGATTACGGTCACGAAATCGCGAAACGGTAAATTGTTTTCAATATTTCAGTAGAGAGAATTATTTTGAGAGGTTTTTCTGCCAAAATACAGAAAGAATGAGGGAATGCTGCTCGAAAACCCTTTCTGGCCGAAAATTTGAATATATATTAGGGTTGGAGTGGAATTTCCACTATTACCCTTAATGAAATAGGTTAGGAGCATTTTTATGTAGTGGGCTTTTGGGTATTGGGTCTTTTTCTTTAAAAATTTCAGCTGAAGTATTTAAAAATAAAAATAATATTTTTCTTTTTAATTCTGGAATATTTCCCTCAAAATATTTATTTAAAAATATTTTAAAAATACCCATAAAATTATTTTATGCTTAAAAATTGTTTTATGCATGAACATTCATTTTATTTAAAATAAATTCTTTTATGCAAATGCTCTTCATGTAAATCATTTATTTTACAATAGCAACACATATTATGCATATTAAAATTAATTTAATATGCCACATACTCATCAATCACCTAGATCACAAATTTTCACACAAGCACATACTTAACCTTATAGATTCTAATTCAAGCAATTTATCACAAAAATTCCTAGGGTGGGTGTGGGTTTTACAGCCTCAAACCAGGTTGAGCTCGAAGATTAGGTTTTTAGTTTTAAATAATTAAAATTTGGCTCACAAATTTAATTTGACTTTAAAAATTGATTTCTTGAATGACAAATATTATAAGATGCATGTAAATAAGATGCATGAATATGACATGAGTGCAAGGAAAAAATTAAAATAAAATTTCCACAAATTAAAAAGGGAAAAAGAGATTGATAGAGATTTGGATTTAGATTTCAAATGTGCCTACATACCTCATTGAATGGGGATCAAAACCCACATAGTTCGTTCCACTGTTAAGTGGAGGGGTTTAAGAGTTAATCAGATTGATTTTGGTTTGGGTGGGTTGAGAGTGAGGAAAAAGGTTTATACCTTTGCTTTTGATGGGCAAAGGGTTTTACCTAACTGAAGTTCCATTTTATCGGGACCGGATGATTAGATTGATTGAGAGATTGATTAATTACTTAAAATAATTAATTAACTAATTAATGTGATAAAAAGAATAGATGGATTAATTAATTAAAAGGAAGGGTGGATTAAGAAAAAGGATTAATTTGATTTTTGAAAAAAAGAATGATTTTTGAAAAAAGAGTGATTAATTAATTAATTAATTGAGTGATTAATTAAAAAAAAGATTTTTAGTTAATTAAAAAGATTAATTAACTTGGTTAGGGTGAGGTAATTAATTAATTAATTAGAAAGTGATTGGAAGAAGAAGTAGAAGAAAAGGTGATAGATAACGATCTATATCAACTTTGGAGGTGTGTTGAAATGGAGGAAATGGGGAGGTGTTTATAGGAGAAGTGGGTGAGGGTAGTTTGGGACGTGAAAAAGTGAAAAGACTAAAAGGGTAGGGCTAAAAAAATACTGAAAAATCATATTAGGGGCATTTTGGAAATTGCAAAAAGGGTAGTGGGGACCGCGCCACTGGAGGGGCTGGCGGCGCCACTGGAGGGGCTGGCGGCACCACCAGCTGCTCCTGTAGCAGCTGACGTGGCTTTTTTTTTTTTTTTTAGAGATTGGTTGTTGGTTTGGAGTTTAGAAAATTTGGATGTCCACCGTAATGGTTCCACATAGCACATTAAACTCAGCAAGTGTTAAGGTTGCATTTGGATGATGAGGATGCAAAATTGAGGGTTCACAGTTACCCCCTTATCAGAATTGGCTCTAAACAAAAGGTAATTCTAATGATTGTGAATGCTGGGAAGAGGTGCCATGTCAGACTCTAGGCTTGTGTGTTCTTGTCATGTCCTTTAGGAGGAGGCCCTCTAGGATAAATGAGACTTTATCAATGGCTATTTAATCGGCCTTGATGTTGGTTGTGAGAATGGTCTTGGTGAATTTCAATTAAGGCTATCTGCTCGACCCTAATGTTAGAAAATAAAGAAGGTTTGGTAAATTTTAATCAAGGCTATTTTTCTGGCCTTAATGTTGAAAATAAAGAAGGTTTAGTGAATTTCAATCAAGGCTATTTGTCTGGCCTTAATGTTGTAGGACAAAGAATGTTTGGTGAATTTCAATCAAGGCTATCTGTCCGGCCTTAATGTTAGAGATAAAAGAAGGTTTGGTGAATCTCAATCAAAGCTATATGTCCAGCCTTAATGTTAGAGATAAAGATGATCTTGTAAATTTTAATCAAGGCTATCTGTTTGGCCTTAATGTTGGAGATAAAAAAGATTTGGGTAAATCTCAATCAATGCTAGAGATAAATATGATTTGGGTAAAAAAAGGTGGAAAGTGGAACCATGTAGATGTCTAGGTGATCATTTCTAGATATTTATGTGTGAAATTGATAGATTTGGGTAAAAGAGATAGAAAAAGGAACCACATGGATGTCTAGGTGACCGTTTCTAGACATCCATGGGTGGAGTTGATGGATTTGGATGAAAGAGATGGAAAAAAGGAATCACATGGATGTTTAAGTGACTGTTTCTAGACATTTATGGGTGGAGTTGATAGTTTAGTGAAAGTAGAGTCTCAATCTATGGCGAGTTAGCTCTTGAGATTCTGACAAGATTTTGGTTGTGCCAAAGAAACTTAGGCTTCTGAATGTGAGGGGTTGGGCCTTTCAAAAAGCTCAACGAAACTTTGTTAGAAGTAAAGGGACTTTGGAATTCACACTTCATTGATTAGATAGGAAAAGATATCATTTAGCCTCAAAGAGACACTAATTAGTTTTAGGAGGTGTCGGTTAGCTTTGAGAAAGTATTGGTCAGCTTTAAGAGATGTCGATGAGATTATTGGCTCAACTTATGCATGATGGTGCATGATCGCAGATAATTGCATAGATGTTAGTACGCAGATGATTGCATAGATGTTGGTACACAGATGATGCATACATGTTTCAGAATTCATAGACCTTTTATTTGACTTCTATGCCATATATGATTTGTGATGATGCCGTAATGAATGGTTGCATGGATGCATGAGGGTGGATTCACGCATTTACCTTGTGAATGCAATTTTTTTATGTGACTTTTGTGTCCATGGAGCCATGCATTTGTGGACTAAAATACTTGACAAGGTTGAGGAACTCAACTTGGGTTGGTATGGGACAGTTGCCATGGTGGCTTTACGAGGGATTGCTTCAGGTTTGAAATCTAGTGGCCTGTGTTTTTAGTTTGCGTATACTTTATTGATAATGAGAGATTGGATAGGATGGTTGCTTGCAACTTGCCCCTGGAGGACACATTTTTAGCACTGCTAATGGCAAGGGATTAGATCTTTCATGACTAGGGGCCATGGGTGTCGAGTGGTTTGCCTATTGGGCTTGATTTGAATGACTTTCCACTAGGAGATAAGGGTCTTAAGGCAGATGGGGTAGACTCAGGATGTGCCCCTAGTTTTTCTTTCTTGGAGTCTGTGCAAATTATAGCTTCCATCGCCAGAGTTATTAAATGATGGCTGACTGAGGAGTTATTATGCTGTTTATTTTGAAATTTTACTTGTGACCATAGAGAGGTATGATCGGTGATTGATAAAGGTGGTTTGGCCAATTGAGAAAGAGTACTAGGCTGCCTTGTTGAAGGGAATAAAGGATGAAGCAGCTAAGGAAGGAGAGACTATATGAGGAGCCATTGGTAGCAAAAGGACTACAGCCCAAACAAAAGGGATGACTCGTTCTTTAAAGGAGACTCAAGGATCTACTAGAAGTGTGACACCACATATTGCAGTCGTGACTAAAAAAAAAAGAGTTTGTGATTACAGTGAGATAGGATGATGCTACAGTGGTGATTCAGATAAGGACTGCTATAGTCAGGGCAAAAATAGGTACTACAGTTTTTGAACTATAGAGGATGATTTTTGGAAGTAGTTTCAGGACTATTGATACTCAAGAGAGGGTTTTCAATACTGCTGTAAGAGTAATTTTGATTCTGCTCATATTGTTACTACTACGACAAAGGAGCTACAAAGACCTAAAGAAGGAGTGTACCCATTTGAGGAGGATTGGCTAGACCATGACTTCATATATGATCCTTTTTTTTGTTTAAAATAATTACAAGTTTATAGGACTACACAAAATAGGATAAGCTATAGATGACATTGAAAGGGCTATCCTTTATGATGGGCTTGTATTTTGCAAGATTTGATCATCATTAAATGAGACATCTTTTATTTTTGCTCTAATTTCTGCCTAAACTGCCCTTTCAAGTTTTCAGCTTAGTGAGCATTCTTTTCCTCTTCTTTTTTTTTTCTTCTTTTTTCTTTTTTTTCTTTTTGATTAGGCAAAAAAAAAAAATAAGTGAATGATGTACTAGGCACAAAGAAAATGAGAATGCGATGCAAACAAAATATTTTATATTATAATTTAGACTGCACCTAAGAGGGGCTGCCTATGTATCCCTTATAGTTATCATCATCATTTTTATCACTTTTTTCAGGGAGAATTAGGTCCACATAATTTTGATTACATATGCATGAAGAATAAAAAATGAAATGCAGATATCATTTTTGAATGATGTATCATTTCAGCTAATCTGAGTTGCAAGGATGGGAGAATTTGCTTCAATCCACATCCTTGAAGATGGTGCCTCTATCGGATAAGATCTTCTTAAGCTTGCATTGTCTAGCCCAGCTTAGCTTGAACTTCTTCTTGGATTATGGATAGGGGCTTGGATTTCTCGCAGAACTGGATTTCCTTCTTGCGAGCCCTTGTCTCTCATCTTCTAGTTGAAGTGCTTAGCTAATCTCCATCGATAATCAAGACCTTCATTCTCCACAACTTCTCCTTGATAGGTTTCTTATGTAGGTTGGGATCTCATGAACTACGATGCTTAGATCATCCTTATCTTGTCTTATACAGAATAGCTTATGAGCTTTAATACTACTGCCATGCAAATGCAATGTATGTGATTTTTTATTCTTTTCCTTTGTGCCATAATTAATTAATCCATTTGCCTTTTCATTTTTTTTTGTATTTTTTTTGTTCTCTCTCTCTCTCTCTCTCTTTTTTTTTTTAAAAGAAGTCCCATTTAAAGATGAATCAGAAAAAAAATCAACGTAAATAGAAAGTTCAAACTTTTTATTACTGATAAAAGTCTCATCATGAGCACATTAAAGGATAAGCCTTGAAGGCAAAATACATACTTCGAAGGGTAAGACCTAACACTCTTAAATTCAAAAAAAGATTTAATAGACTCGAAAGACTCTAGCGTAGACTCTGACTCAAGTGACTTAGGCATGAACTCAAATGACTCGGACATAGACCCGGAGGAGTTGAATAGGGGCACAACAATGTTGGCATTCTTCTCAAAATACTTGTTATTGGATGAAGCTTTAGATGGTCGAGTGAACTCGCTAGTTCAAAAAGTATTGATGGTGGTGCTAGACTTTGGGTCCGGGAGCAATGATGTCTCTGTTATCAATGAGGTCTTGAATTTTGTACTTCAGAGCCTTGCATGCATCAATTTTATGCCCTGGCCTATGATGATAATCACAATGCTCATTAGCATTATAACCCTTGGACAAGGGGTTTGGAGGAGGTCATGGTTCTAAGGGCTTAACCAAATTAGCCTTTAAGGCTTTCTTATAAATGATGCTAAAGGGCATGCTTAGCTCAAAGAAAGTCCTTCTTATTTCTAACTTCATCGGCCGGTGACAGGATGCAACATTTACCTCTCCCTCTCTTTGGGTGGTGTTGGTGGTGTTTTTGTGATACCTAGAGGATTCATCCTTGATTCATCTTGATTGAATCAAATCCTTGATCTTGGTGGCAGTGGCAATGAGAGCTTTGAAGTTAGGGAGGTACTGTGTTTGCAAATGCATCTGGTACTAAAGGAGGAAGTTCTTAACAATAATGTTAATTTGCTCTACTTCAGATGGACAGTTCACCATTTGAGCCGCTTTTATCCTCCACATTGTAGGAAACGCGGTGAAGGATTCTCTTGACCCTTGTTTGGTGGTTTCCAAATCTCGATGGGTGACATCTACCTCAATATTATAGTGATATTGCTTGACAAAAGCATTGCAGATATCATCCTAAGTTTTCTTATGATTCTGGTCAAGGTCTAATAAACACTTAATAGCAGCTCTAGTTAAGGATTGTTGGAATAATTGAGCAAGAAGCTCGTCGTCCACACCAAAAGGTCTTATGGCACCCACATACATCTTGAGATGAGTTTTGGGATACGTGGTGCCATTAAACTTGTCCATGACTAGCATTTTAAATTTTGGTGGAACTCATGCATTTGGGAAGAGAGCTAAGGAGTCAACATGTATTATGTCTTCATGCTTTTTGACGTTTTTAAGTATTCTTGCCATGGCCTCAATTTTCTCCATCAATTTTTTAGTTTCAGGGAAGCTAAAGAAATCTCCACTTTGAAAAGGATTCGCAATGGGAGAGGGAGTGGTTGTGTTTAAGTCCATGATAGGAGAGGTTGGAGTTTCAAGTGCTTTCCTTTTATCAGTGAGATTGTGTGATTCCTCGCTCGAGCACCGGTCCTGATCCGCTAAAGGAATTGAAAATGCTCATTGGGAAAAACATCACGATTGGAACTAGCTATGAGTTCACAAAATTGTATTTTGTAAGTTGTAATTTGCAAAAGGAGTCGCTACTTTAATTTTGTTTATTTTAGTTAGGAAAATTTAAAAAAAAAACTCAATTTGATTGACTCCAAAATTATACCATTTATTCCAAGGAAAAGCATTAGTCCTCGAATGACCAAAATAAGGCTCAGAGATTAAGTTTTGGTTAAAATAATACAAAAAATTAATTTGGTTTAAATACAAAATAGCTTTAGTAAAAAAAAAAAAAAGTTTTTATGTATGCATAAACAGATATAATATGATGCATGAAATAATATTACTCATGCAATGCATGGCAACATGAAATAATGACAATTACCAAATGAGAAAAAATAAGGGAAAAACTACTTACAAATATTACAAGTCAAAATGTCTAAATCAGGGGATCTTTCCTCTAACCCTTATGGGTTCTAGAAAAAGCACACATTCCCCAAATATAATCTAAACAACTAAAATAATAATAAAAAAATTGTAATAAAAGAAATAAAGTTTCAATTTTTATTTAAGAAAAGCAATTTCAATCCTAAACTATATGAAGAAAGTCATAGAGAGAAGAAAAGTTAATTTTAGCGGAGTTAAATGTCTTAGAGACGGCAAGCCTGCGTATCCCTTTGAATGGGAATCAAACCCCACACAGTTCTTCCTTCTTGTGAAGGATGGTTTTTTAAGTCATTGCCTTTGTTATCATATTTTGATTGATTTTAAGGGCTTAGGGGATCTATTAATTAGGTCAAATTTTAATTAACAAAAATTAGATCTTTTCATATTTAGATCTTGAAATTGGAATTGAAAAAGGAAAAGGAAAGAACTGTTACCTTTGGCTTTCGTCGGTGAGGAATGTTGGGAGTGAGCTTTGCATTGGATCTAAGTTCCACCTTAGATTGGGGATATCATCAGCACTCCTTTTAGAAGAAGGACTTTTGAGTAGTGCGAACTTTTCTTAGATAGGCTTGGATTGCACCTTTGCTTGAGTACAGCAAATTCCCTTTGAAAGAAATAACTTGAATTGCACCTTCTCTTGATTATGAAGCTTAGGAATAAGGTTTGAGGTGATTAGGAGACTTATGAATAGGATTTTGAGATGATTAGGAAGCTTATGGATAAGGTTTGAGGTGATGGAAAAAGTTTTGGAATAAGGTTTTAGAGATTTGGAGATTTAGAAAGAGGGTTTTGATGATTGGAAAGCTTAGGAATAGAGTTTAGAAAGCTTTTGGGAGAGTATAGAAGCATGTCATTATATCTAAGTTGTTAGGAGGTGTAAGGTATTTATAAGAGAAGTTTGGGGCTTAAAACTTTGAATTTTCAGTGTGGGAACCAGGAAAAATATGTTATTGTAACTGTTTAGAGTTTGCGGTAATCGTAGAGCTTTTATAGCAACCGTAGAGCTTTTGTGGTAGCCAAATTGGCTACTACAAGGATACTTGCAACAACCACAGCCAACTGCGAGTTGTCGCAGTTAGCCTGTAGGTTGCCGCACCTCATTTTTTGGCCCGTTTTCATTCGTTCTTGATCCTATTAAGGCCCAGTTTGATTCTATGGATTCATGATGCAGTGCTGGTTGTCTAAAGATGAAAGATTTAAAATTTTTATTTTTTAACAAGGTGCTACCCCCTTGACCCCTTTCTGCTAACCGGCTAGCAGGACCGTCTCATGGGCTCTGCGTAGCACACTAATCTTAGTAAGTATCAAGTTGCGGTCAGATCCTAAAAGTGCAAATTTGAGGGTTCACAAATTGATAATGGGATGAGTAAAAGTAGGGGCATGGCTAGTCCCGGCTTGGGCAAATGCAAGCCCAACATGAGCAGGAAGGGGAGTGACAGTGGCATTGGTCATTTCCTTGACCTCATTGATGATGGACTAGCATTGGGAGTTGAGGGCATCAGTAAAGGTGGCAGATTGGGCATTGAGAGCATTGGTAAAAGTTTCAACTTAGGTCTAAAGAGCGATGGTGAGTGTAGCTTGAAAAGTTTCCTTTTGTTTCTTAAGGAGGTTGGTGAAGAAAGCGCTCATAGCATTTTGATCGAAGTTGAAAGTATTGGCCATTGGTACCTTTAAACAAAAAATAGACAAAAAGAAGGGTAAGAATACAGAATTAAAATGGCATGAATGTGAAGGTGTGACGGAAAAAGGATTCTCTCCACATGGTTGGTCACTGGGTTTACATGTTGACAAGGTGAGTGTGTGAGGTGTTTTGGGGTAACGGACCACCAGTTTGGGTCTTTGAGGTGTTTGAGAGTTTAGCTTGTTGAGCTTCTTATGTTATGTATGCATAATCATGACGTGAGGTATGCTGAAAAATGTTTCATAAACATGCAAGAGTATTGATTATTATGGTGCATGGAACCTAAGGTCAAAGGTTAGGACAGCTATATGTACAAGGGTGAAAGGTGGTTTGATTTAAAGGTCCTCGTCCCACTAGAGCATCAATATACCTAACCACATTTGGGGCAGTGAGCCTCATATGGGTCCAACAATATTGATTACTCGTCACACTACCGAAATGATCAGGGATTCATCACGAGGTGAAATGCTTTCGCTATCTCCCAACATACTCAAAGAGAGTTATTGAGCCAATGCTACTTGCCATCCAAAAGTTTTCCTAAAGCTAAGGTTAGGCAAAGAGCTTTTATTATGCAAAGTGATGCATGAAAGTCAAATTATACTTAATGAGTCAAATGGAGATTATTTTGGAAAAATTTTTCCTTAACCAAATAGTAATCCTCTTATTTTCCTTTTTATTGAAAAAAGAAAGGTGGCAACTAGTCCCTAGCGGAGTTACTAGTTGTGAGGTCTCGTCCAAGCACCGGCTTAGTTCGCTAAAGGAAACCGAGATGCTCATTCGAGTTTAGACTCATGATGGATCTCTTGGGTTCCAATTGGTTGATTTTGAAAATGATTTTAGGAGTCACCATCCTAATTTATTTTTAAATGGAAAAATTAAGGAAAAACCCAATTTGACTCTAATTTATTAATTTTTTTCTTTAAATTGCCCATGGATAAAATCACTAGCCTCCAACCAGGTTGAGTTTAGGGATTAGATTTTTAGTTTTAAATAATCAAAATTTGACTCTTAAATTTAATTTGACTTTAAAAAATTGATTTCATGAATGACAAATATTATAAGATGATAATTGTAAATAAGATGCTTGAATATGACATGAGTGCAAGGAGAAAATTAAAATAAAATATCCATAAATTAAAAAGGGAAAAAGAGATTGATAGAGATTTGGATTTGAGATTTAGATTTAGATTCTAAACGTGCCTACGTACCCAATTGAATAAGGATCAAAACCCACGTTGTTCATTCTATGGTTAAGTGGAGGGGTTTAAAAGTTTATCAGATTGATTTTGGTTTAAGTGTGTGGAGAGTGTGGAAAAATGTTGATACCTTTGCTTTTGATGGGCGAAGGGTTTTACTAAACCGAAGTTCCATTTTATTAGGACCAGATGATTGGATTGATTGAGAGATTAATTAATTAATTAAAATGATTAATTAACTAATTAATGTGATAAAAAGGATAGATGGATTAATTAATTAATTCGGATGAAGGGTGGATTAAGAAAAAGGATTAATTTGATTTTTGAAAAAAGAATATTTTTGAAAAAAGAGTGATTAATTAATTAATTAAAAAGATTAATTAATTAATTAATTGATTGATTAATTAAAAAAAGAGTTTTAGTTAATTAAAAAGATTAATTAACTTGGTTAGGGTGAGGTAATTAATTAATTAAAAAGATTAATTAATTAATTAGAGAGTGATTGGAGGGAGAAGTAGAAGAAAAGTTGATAGATAACCATTTATATCAACTTTGGAGGTATGTTGAAATGGAGGAAATGGGGAGGTATTTATAGGAGAAGTGGGTGAGAGTAGTTTGGGAAGTAAAAAGGTGAAAAGACTAAAAGGGTAGAGCTGAAAAAATGTTGAAAAACCATATTAGGGGCATTTTGGGAACTGCAAAAAGATAGTGGGGCCCTCTAGGCACCACCACCGCCGACAGCTGATGTGGCTCTTTTTTTTAGAGATTGGTTGGTGGTTTGAAGTTTAGGAAATTTAGATGTCCAGTAGCAACATAATCGAAGGCTAAAAAATTTTTTCTTTTGGGGGCACTACCCTGAACACCCGCCTGCTAACCAATTAGCGAGTTCACTATAATAGCTCCGCGTAGCGCATTAAACTCAGCAAGTACTAAGGCTGCATTTGGATGATGAGGATGCAAAATTGAGGGTTCACAATGGGATAATGTTCTTAAAAGTGAAATTCTCCATCAAAGGTAGTTAATGGCATTGAAGAATAGATTCTTAGAAAGGAATGGGTTAAAGCACAAAGAAGAGCAAATAGGAAAAACAAGAGAGCTATAGAAATTTATTTAGCTCTTTATCTAGAGAAGAATATGGAAGAGTTCAACATTGCATAAGTGCTCATAGCATTTGGAAAACCTTAAAGAATTATCATGAAGGAACTAAGCGTGTCAAAACCAAAAAAATACAAATGCTAACTCATGAGTATGAACTCTTTGCTATGAAGCCTAATGAGAGCATCACCGATATGACAAATAGGCTTCTAGCCATTGTCACTAGCTTGAAAAAGTATGGCAAAGTATATGCTTTGGAAGATGTTAATTACAAAATCCTTAAAGCCTTTCCAAAGAAGTACTATGAAGCTAGAGTGGCCAGTATTGGGGAGGCAAATGAAGACCTTAGGAAGCTCCTTACCAATTTGCTCATTTGCAAACTTCTCACTCATGAGATGACTATTGAAAAGGAAGAGACTCAAGTGGAAAAAAAGAAGTCACTAGCTTTAAATTGATGGTGAGAATTAATCAAATGGCTCCTTAAATGATGATGAAGATGAAGGGCTAACAAAGATCACTAGAAGAATGAAAGAGATCATCAAATGCAAGAAGAAGAATTAAGTAACTTATTTTGGGTATGGAAAGCACCTGATTATCCCAAGAATAAGAAGAAAGAAAAATGGAACAAGGAAAAGAAGAAAGGATTAAAGACTACTTGGGATGATAGCTCTTCAAGTGAAGAAGAGGAAGAGGACCTTTGCTTCATAGTCTTTAAGGAACCTACAAATGAGGTATGTTCTACTTCCCACTATAATTGTGATAATGAATATGATATTGTTTACTCCATATCTCATTCTTATGATGATGATTATGCTAATTTGCATGATGTGGATGAACTTATGGAAGCTACGGCCTTGAAATGCCAAAAATATCTTTCTAAAATGAAATTTTATAAAGAAAAATATTCATAACTTAAAAGAAATTTCAAAAAATTGAAAAAACTTGTTTTAAGTTTGAAGACATCTAATATTAGTCTCAAAGACTCATTTGAAGAGATTTCTTCAAAAACCTCTTCAATATATTCTTTATATAAAGAAAACAATGATTTAAAATTAGAAGTTGAAGAGTTAAGATCTTCCATTTCAAAATGTCACAAAGGGAAGGAAGTTTTGGATATATTCATTGTATGTCAAAGACCACCCCTAATAAGGCATGACCTTGGTTTTGATAGAGCATCTCTATTCACATCCTCTCCTGCTTTGTTCATCAAAGCCCTTACTCCTCAAACTACAAGCATTGAGGTAATTGATAATGGAGCCAAAGCATAAACTAAACCTTCTAATCCTAAAGAATTAAAAAAGTGCTCAAAGCTCAAGAGCTAAGCTTCAAAGAGATAACTATGCATTTATGTATCGAAAGAGGCATGCTCAAAAGCACCGATAATCACAATATAACACTTGCTATTATATGCATTCTTATAATAATGTTGTAAAGAGATTAAAATTTTATAACACAATGGCTAAGCCTAAGAAGACTTTCAAGTCAAAACTTAAGTGCCATTATTGTATAAAAATATATTAATGTGTTTTACTACATTAGGAAGGCTCAGCTAAAACTTGAGGATCCTTCCATTACTAACCCTCATGGATCCAAATATGCTTAGGTACCAAAGTAAAGATGAATTGATTTTCTTATAGGTTCGTCAAATCCACTAAAAATGAAGAGTCAATGATATGAAGATAATGGATGCTCAAGACATATGATTGGGAATGAAAGTTCAAGGAAAGCCTTAATGGGGTACCATATTTACAAATAATATTAAAAGTAAGGCAACTGGCATTGGCAATATTGATAAGAGTATTTGATCACCAATTGAAAATGTTTCTTTGAATGAATGCCAAAATGATTGATTATGTTATGATCAACTTATTCTTATTTGAATTTTGAATGTTTATGTGCTTG
>CANTUT010001323.1:207500-290000 GCA_947687605.1 Reutealis trisperma
TCACTACCCTAAGTTTCTATTTCTTCTTAAAACTTCATCTTTTCTTATCTCAACTTATCAAACTCATTCCAAATGCTTTCAAAAATTCTCAAACTACCATATATAGATGGAAACCCAATCCATGGATATCATTTCATCATAATCAATACATCCATAATGCAATATCAACAATATCAATGTAGAATAATCAATATATCATTCAAATTATAAAGAAATGTGTGATGTACAATTCTCAACTTAGCACATCCATCCATAAATAAGTTATATGTATACATATCAATAATAATCTTAGGCATTACAGTCCTATTTGCCAATGATATCACTATCATCAGCTGAAAATGAGGGATATCCTTTTCATTTTAAAAGAAAACAGTTTCCTATGCGTCTTTGTTTTGCAATAACTATTGATAAAGCACAAGGACAAATAATACCTAATGTAGAGGTGTATTTACCATGGATAATTGTATATTGCATTATTAAGAGATGTTTAAGCATCTACTATGAAAGTATTAGGCAAAAGTGAAAAGCAAAATAAAAAGAAAGCAACTTACACTAAGAATGTAGATTATAAAAAAATTATGTTATCTAACAAATGCCATAATTTAAAAAATAATATCACATAATATTCATTTAAATTATTTATATGTCATATAGCATTTATACTAATATTTAAAATATAAATATTTACAAATTAGATTATATTTTAAAATGAGTCATAACAAGTTATAATGGAGATCAACATATGAAACATGTTAAAAAAAACATATATATATATATATATATATATATATATATATATATATATATATATATATATATATATATATATATATGTATATATATATATATATATATATGTATATATATATATATACATATATGTATATATATATATATACATATATGTATATATATATATATACATATATGTATATATATATATATACATATATGTATATATATATATATACATATATATATATATATATATATATATATATATATATATATATATATATATATATATATATATATATATATATATATACATATATACAGATATATACATATATACATATATATACATATATACATATATACATATATATATATATATACATATATACATATATATATATATATACATATATATATATATATATATATATATATATATATATATATATATATATATATATATATATATATATATATATATATATATATATATATATATATATATATATATATATATATATATTAGCAATGCAAGCTTATTAGGTGTATCACGTTCCTTATCCATCTCTTTATCCATCTTTATGATGAGATAAAACTAATCGGTGGCAAATATATAAAATTAAAACTATATTAGTTATAGAGATTAAGGATGAGTCTCAAATTAAGACATCATCTAAAGAAGCATTCGAAGAACATGGTGTTACTTTGTATAGTATTGAAATTAACTAATACAAGGCACCTAAATCTTTAGGTGATCCGAATGAGAGATTTGTTGATTTAGATGAAAAAGATAATGATTTAGACGATGAATCTAAGTTTGAATCAAAATCTAAATCAAAGGATGATCTTATTGACAATAATTATGTAACAAAAAATGATTCTAAATAAATATAATTTTTTATTTCAATTATGTATTTGAATTCTTAGAATTATATAAAGACATCGTTGTTAATTTTCATAAATATTTAATATTTTCTCTCTGAATTCAAATATTTTTGTGTGTGTTTAGCTATAATATATATACATTTTAGTATATTAATGCAATAAATAATAGATATTGAGGCGTGTGTCATCTACTGGTGATGATGCGACTAAGGAAGGTTGTGGTCACGGACGTACTACTACCCGTGGTTGCGTACATCTACAGTAGGTCAACTTTCAATATTTCAACCTCTAGCTCCATTCACTTCCTCACCACCAGCCTCTGTTACTTCAAAATCTACACCTTCTATCATTCTTCCTCCTGGATAGTCTACCTTACCATTCACAGTCTACCTTACCATTTATAATGCTTACCACTAACTCCCTTTCCCTTGCGATCTTTTCCGTTTCTATTATCCCATCTTCTTCTTCCATTGCCCCACTTTCTTCTACTGCCCCAGATTCTTCCATTGCCCTTCCTTCTTTTACCACTTGTGGACCACATTCTCCTAGTCCATCTTCTTATAGGCTTGCTGCTGCGATTGGTGTTGAGGATGACAATGATAGACTATATTGTTATCCTACTCATTTATCCAAACTCACCATGCAGGGTGACATGAATGATTATCAAACAATTTCATATATGTATTTCTTACATCATTTTATTACTTGCACTATTTGTAACTAATATTTGATTCTTTTGTAGTCTGTATTCGATTAGTACTGCAAGGAAGATCATAAGGATCTTCAAGACCAAAATGGATCCAGATGGAGTCACTTGGAAGAGAGTGCCACAAGACACTGAGGACTACTATTAGAAAGAGTTCAAGGTATATAAATAATATTCATAAATAAGTATAAATCCTATAAATATATTTTTAAAATAATAATATAATTAATTATTTAGTTTTACTTTCGAAATTATACTAAATTTGGTTTTATTTTTAAACATTTATTTTGCATAAACATTGTATCTAGGATCAAGCATCTTAGTTTGTATGGGCTTCTTCAAGAAGGCTACTGAGAGGTACAAGGATCTCCTATATGAGGTGTGAACCCTCAAAATTGCATGCTTAAGATTCGACTGCAGCTTGACACTTGTTAAGATTAGTGGGCTACACAAAGCCAGTATGGTGGTCTTGCTAGCCGGTTAGCGGGCAGGGATAAAGGGGGTAACACCCCTTTGAAAAAAAAATTCTGAATCTTTCACTTTTAGATGATCAGTTTTTTATTACAAATCCATAGAATCAAACCGGGCTCAAATTGGATCAGAAACGGACCAAAACTGGCCAAAATAGTGTGAAATCGGGTTAAATCGGAGAGTCGGCGGCACACTAGACATGCCACCACATTAGGTGGCACACCCAACATGCCAGTAGCATAGGTAGCACCCCAAGCATGCCAGTAGTAAGGCAGCACTGGCGGCCGGCATGCCGCTAATGCCGCTCGGAACTCCAACATGCTGCCGGTGCCGCCCAGCATCCTGCAGTGCCCTGTCAGAAACTCTATAAATAAAGCCTCCTTCAAGCTCATTTGAGAGGGAATTTGAGGTGGAAGTCACCTCTATTGCTCTAATTTTTATGCTAAAATTCTCATTGAAATTTGATACTAAAATCTATCGTTTCAAATTCTTTTAATTTGTATTTATTACTCTATTTTGCTAACCTTCTGCTATTTAAGGTTCAACTTTAGGGTTCTTAAATACAAGGTGGAGCTTAGATTTAGAGTTAAACTCACCCCATTCATCCAAAGGTCAAGGAAAGCAAAGGTATAATTACTTTTATTCCTTCCATTTCTAAAGTTTTAAGCTCAGATATAGAATTCTCTTTAGATCTAAAACAGAAAATGATCTAAAATTTATTAATTTAAAGATCAGAATTAAATTAATAAACTAAACCAACACTTTTTCCAAAACCCCTCATTCGCAAGAAGGAAGAACTACGTGGGGTTTGATTCCTATTCAATAGGATATACAGGCTGCCATTTTGTAAGGCATCAACTCTAAAATCTTTTTAGTAACATTTTCCCCTTTCACTTTGATTTATTTGTACTCGCATTTTATTTCAATTTTGAATTTTCATTTCTTTAACTTAGTTGAGGAATGTGTGCTTTTCTTAGTACCTATGAGGGCTAGAGAAACGTTCCTCTTTATTTTACTCCATTTTGGTTTTATAATAATTAAGTAGGATTTATTCTGTGCTTATTTATTGACAATTGTCATTTCATTTCATTTCATTATTATCTATAACTGTTTCATTCATTATTTTACTTATGTTCATGTATACACAAAAATCACCTTTTTTTTTAAGAGTTATTTTGTAGCGTTTAGCTAAACTAAAGAAAATCATATTTTCTCGATTTGTGTAATTACTAAAACCTTATCCCCGAGCCCTCTTTGGTCACTCACGGATTAGTGCTCTTTTCTATTGGGATAAATAAAAAAATTTTTGGAGTCAATCAATTTGGGATTTTCTTTAATTTTACCAATCAAAATAAATAAATTAAAGTGACAACTCCCTTTTATAAATTTCAAATTACAAAACTCAATTTTCTAAGCTCACAGCGAGTTCCAATTATGGAGTTTCTCCCGAAGAGCATTTCAATTCTCCTCAGTGAATTGGACCAGTACTCGGGCGAGGCCTCACAATTGGCGACTCTACTAGGGAGTTAAAATCTTTTTCAAATAAAAGATAAAGTGGATTACTTTTGGTAAAATACCAAGTTTGGCTTTAAATACGAAATAACTCTTTCACACATTACTACATCAAACTCCCTGTCCAAAAACCCTAGCTTCCTAGAAAAACAAACGATAGAAAGTAACATCGAGTGGGCAAGCTTCCTTAGGTTTGCTTGCTGATAGTGAAATCATCTAGCCCATGACATATCCTCTAATCCTTTTAGAGGTGTAACGAGTATGCACATACCATTGGACTTACATGAAGCTCCTCGTCTCACATATGGTTAGGTATATCGCATCTCTAGTGTGATGGATTCCCTTCAAACCACCCTAACCCTTTCATGTAATGGCTCATAGAACCTTTCCCTAAGGATGTAAGTACCCTAAAATACTGAATTTGGTATGTCATGATCATGAAATCTTTTTCATTCATGCATACATACATGCATAGCTTGAACCTTGTGAAGAGTCAAAAACCTATCCAAACATCTTCACACCCAAAGCCTATGGTCCACCTAAAACTATGGTCAACACCTAAAACCCATAGTTCACCTAAACCCATGGTCATAACCTAAAGCCCCCTGGTCTAATTAAACCTATGGTTAACACCCAAAGCTTATGATCCATGGTCTACCTAAACCCATGGTCAAAACCCAAAACTCATGGTCCATCTAAACTCATGGTCAACACCCAAAGCTCATGACCCATGGTCCATCTAAACCCATGGTCAAAATCCAAAATCTATGGTCCATCTAAACCCATGGTTAACACCTAAAGCTCATGACCTATGGCCCATCTAAACTCATGGTCAACACCCAAAGCTCATGACCCATGGTCCACCTAAACCTATGGTCAAAATCCAAAACTCATGGTTTGCCTAAACCCATGGCCAAAACCCAAAACCCATAGTCCACCTAAACCCATGGTCAATACCCAAAACCCATAGTTAAAACCCAAAACTTATGGTCCACCTAAACCCATGGTCAAGGCCCAAAACTCATGGTCCACCTAAACTCATAGTCAATACCCAAAACTCGTGGTCCACCTAAACCCATGGTCAAAACCTAAAACTCATGGTTCACCCAAACTCATGGTAAAAATAAACCCATCTATGGTACCCTTATCCTTATCCATTAACCAATCCAAGCTAATGTTGACCTAGCTCTATTCATTACAATTGTTATCTAAGCTAAACACTAACCTAGCTTTCATCTTTCACAATTCTCACCTAAACTAAACATTGACCTAGCATTATCCTCAACCATCCTTACTAAAGCTAAATAGTGACCTAGCTTCATTCTTATCCATAATCCTTATCCAAACTAAATGCTGACGTGGTTTCATCTTTTACATTACTATCCAAACACATGGTCCATCTAAGCCCATGATCTAGTTCAATCAAACCCATTATCCAACTATCACCAAACCCATGGTCCACCCAACATCCAAATCTATGATACATCCATAACCTAATTGTAAAAACCATAGTCACTCTATCCTTAAGCCCATGGTAAACCATTCATAAATCACAATCCTAATTACTCAAGGCTAAATTCTAACCTAGCCACTGTGAACCCTCAAATCTGCACCCTTATGATTTGACTGCTACTTGACACCTACTAAGAATAGTGGGCTATGTATATAGCGGTCCCACTAGCCAGTTAGCAGGCAGGGGTCAAGGGAGCAGTGCCCCATTGAAAAAAAAATTTCCTGAATCTTTCACCTCTAGTTGACTGCTTTTCAATTACGAACTCATAGAATCAAACCAAGCTTGAATCGAAACTAAAACGGACTAGAAATGGATGAAAAAGTAGGAGATGGGTTGAACCAACCGTCAGCGCACATGTGGCACGCCACCTCTCTAGGTGGCATACCAGACGTGCCGCCCCATAGGCGGCATGAAATCCGTGTCGTCGGTATAGGCGCCAGCCAGCCGGTATGCTTCGGGTGCCGCCGTTAAGCTGCCAGTGCCGCCGGCACCCTCTCCAGTAGCTCTATAAATAGAGCCTCCTTCTAGCTCATTTGGGGGAGATTCCAAGGCAGAAACTCTCCTATATGCTCTGCCTGTTGTGCTTAAGTTCTGCTTGAAATTTGATGCAAAAGCTGTGGTTTCAATTTCTTTTTAATTTACAATCATTACGCTATTTCGTTAACTTTTGCTATTAAGGTTCAATTTCAAGGTCCTAAATCCAAAGTAGAGCTTAGATCCAGAGTTAAGCTCACCCCATTCATCTGAAAATCAAGGAAAGCAAAGGTATAATCTTCTTTCTATTTTCAAAATTCTAAACTCAGATCTAGAATTCTCTTTAGGTCTAAAATAGAAAAGATCTAAAATTTATTAATTTAAGAATCAGAATTAAATTAATAAACAAACCAACACTTTTTTTTGGAACCCCTCCTTCGCAAGAAGGAAGAACTGCGTAAGGTTTGATTCCTATTCAATAGGATACGCAGGTTGCCATTCTGAAAAGGCATCAACTCCAAAATCTTTTGTAATAACATTTTTTCCCTTTTACTTTGATTTATTTGTATTAATGTTTTATTTTTAAATTTTATGTTAACTTAGTTGAGGAATGTGTGCTTTTCCTAGTACCCATAAGGGCTAAAGGAAAGATCCTCTTTATTTTAATCATTTTGGCTTTGTAATAATTAAGTAAGATTTATTCTTTTACTTATTTATTGCCATTTCATTTCATTTTATCATATATATCTATTTCATGCATCATTATATTCCTGTTCATACATATATGAAAATCCTTTTTTCAAGAGTTATTTTGCAAACTTTTGCTAAACTAAAGAAAATTATATTTTTCTCAAATTGTGTAATTACCAAAACCTGATTCTCGAGCCCTCTTTAGTCACTCGTGGATTAGTGATTTTCCATTGGGACAAAATTAAAACATTTTTGGAGTCAATCAATTTGGGTTTTCTTTAATTTTTCCAATTAAAATAAGTAAATTAAAGTGATGACTCACTTTCACAACTTTCAAATTACAAAAATCAATTTTCTGAACTCACAGCGAGTTCCAATTGTAGAGTTTCTCCCGAAGAGCATTTCGATTCCTTGGTGGATCGGATCGGTGCTCGGACGAGGCCTCACAATTATGTGCTTATTTATTTATAATTGTCATTTCATTTCATACATCATTACATTCCTGTTCATGCATACACGAAAAAAGCCTTTTTTTTAAGAGTTATTTTGCAGTTTTTAGCCAAACTGAAGAAAATCATATTTTCTCGATTTGTTTAATTACCAAAACCTGATCCCCAAGCCCTCTTTGGTCACTCACAGATTAGTACTCTTTTCCATTGGGATAAATAAAAATATTTTTGGAGTCAATTAATTTGGGTTTTTCTTTAATTTTTCCAATCAAAATAATTAAATTAAAGTGGCGACTCCCTTTCATAAATTCTGAATTACAAAACTCAATTTTCTAAACTCACAATAAGTTCCAATCGTGGAGTTTCTCTCGAAAAGCATTTTGATTCCCCTCAACGAATTGGACCAGTGCTCGAGAGAGGACTCACACAAGGTGAAGCAGAAGAAGTCAGGGAGTTGGATGCCCGACAATACCTCAGAGGTACTGCAGAAGCATTGAGCTTCTACTAATCATAAGAGGATATCCCAGCAAGTTGCCAAGAATAGGAAGTCAGAGAAAGGTGGCTTAAACGCACTAGTCATTCTATACCTCACGAGGAGCATATTAGGCTATTAGTAAGTATTTTTCTTCATTGTTTATTTTATTTTTAAAGTATGTGTAATAACAATTATTAATATTTATATATATTTATTGTAATTCTTAACAGGCTCGGCAGTTAGCTCAAGTGGTTGATCCTATCGAGCTCTTCATGTGCACACATATAAAGAAGCAAGATGGGAAGACTTTTGTTGACCTAAGATCGCAGCAAGTTCATGTAAGCAATAAATTTCACTTCAAATTGTAATTTAAATCTAAATACTATATTTCAAGCTATTATAAGATTAATTATTATTGTATAAAATGTAGGAGGATATCACGAACCTCCGCGAGCATATGTCGTAAGAAGCTTTTGGATCCATTGAGCCCACACTTGTAGATGAGAGAGACCTGTATCTCATAGCTGTTGGAGATTCAAGAAGAGAAAGCTATACAGGATTGGTTCACAAGCACACAAATATTATGGAGATCTCGGTGCTAGTCCATCTACTGCTCCACCCCCACCATCGTCTCCAACAACTAAGTAGATGTAGGAGGAGATAGACAAATAAGTTCAAAAGGTGTTCAAAAATATCCAACTGCAGATGCAGCAACAGATGGAGCAGTAGTTGCAGCAGTAGATGCAGCAGATGGGGACCTATTAAGAGCCTTAGTACAACAATTTGGGTTTTCTATTCCACCTCATCTACAAACCGATATTGCTCCTCCCCTTTCTTCTTCACCTCATCCCACTCATACTTTTAGTGCTGATAAGGATGACTACATCATAGATCTAGATGCGGATGACGTTGTAGATTTAGATTAGGATTTATGATTTTTTTTATGTATACATGTGAACATCACTTTACCCCTTTTTTTTTTTTTTGTTATACAAATATATGATTTTAATTTATATTGAATTATATTTTTTATTATAATTTATTATATAATATTTGCATTTTATTTATAATTTAGCACATTTGATATTTATATTTTTAAAATATAAAAAATATCATGTTTTACCAACCAGCTATAAATAATTTTTAATTTTTTAATCAATTTACCGACTGTTTTCCGACTGAATTTAATTTTTTTTTTAATATTCTATATCAAATACTGACTGATTTGCTGACCGACAATATTTATTTAGTATTATATTTGATTAGGGATGGCAATTTACACCTTACCAATGAGTACCCACCTGAATCCTATTCGGTCAAAGTCGGTAATGCCCGAGTTGTCTGGGTAATGGGTATGGGTAGACCCATACCTGAAAAAATAGTATTGAGTTTTGGTATAGTATGGATAGTTTAGTACCCCATCCATGCCCTACCCAAACTAGATGACTACATTATAGATCTAGATGCGATTGACGTTGTAGATTTAGATTAGGATTTATGATTTTTTTTATGTATACATGTGAACATTACTTTACCCCTTTTTTTTTTTTTTGTTATACAAATATATGATTTTAATTTATATTGAATTATATTTTTTATTATAATTTATTATATAATATTTGCATTTTATTTATAATTTAGCACATTTGATATTTATATTTTTAAAATATAAAAAATATCATGTTTTACCAACCAGCTATAAATAATTTTTAATTTTTTAATCAATTTACCGACTGTTTTTCGACTAAATTTAATTTTTTTTTTAATATTCTATATCAAATACTGACTGATTTGCTGACCGACAATATTTATTTAGTATTATATTTGATTAGGGATGGCAATTTACACCTTACCAATGAGTACCCACCTGAACCCTATCCGGTCAAAGTCGGTAATGCCCGAGTTGTCTGGGTAATGGGTATGGGTAGACCCATACCTGAAAAAATACTATTGAGTTTTGGTATAGTATGGATAGTTTAGTACCCCACCCATGCCCTACCCAAACTATCGGGTTTATATATTTTATATAAAACTTTATATATTTTATATAAAGTTTTTAATATTTTACTATTTAAAATAATTCTTATATTTTCTTAAATATAAAAAAATGCTCGAATTGACCTAAATGTCCTTCATTAAGTAATTTGTATTCCACTCATTAAAACTACGTCATTTTAATAATAGATTTTTAGTAATTTAACAATTTTATTGAGATTACCATAATGTTCTTTAAGTTAGCTAAATAATTTATTATACTTTATCATTTTATTGAGGACAAAAAAGTCATTTTGTATCCTTGATATATAATGTTAACTCTAACCCTAAATTTCTCTCATTCTTTTATTTTGTTATTCTGCTCTTTCTCTTACCTTAGTTCTCTTTTTTCTGAATCTCCATTTCTTTTCTCCTTATAATTACTCTCTTTAAATTCTCTGCAAATTTTCTATTTTCAAACTCTTTATATCTCTTTCTTTTTTTCCTCTAGATTTTCTTTTCTTTTCCTCTAAATTTTCTTTTCTTTTCTCTGGATATTCTTCTCTCTCTGGTTCTATAATTAAATAAGTTTTCTTTAAATTAATATTATTTTATGGTTTTTCTTTTTGTTTCTCATAATTTTGAGTGTAAAAATAGTAAAGTAAAGAGTCACTTTCATGTACTTAAGATGCATATACTATTTAAATGTTTCATGCTTATCATATTTGAAATTAATATTGTTTGTGACAATTATTCTTTTTCTTTATTAATATTAATTCACTTTATTTTATCTTTACATCTCCTTATATAAAATAATTATTTAGATGCACAACTTAATATCATCTCATTAAATTCAATAATTTATTAGAACACTATACTCTTTGAAATTTTAGCTTTTACAACTTCATATCAAGTAATCAAATTAAATATCCTAAATATTAAATATTCAATTATTTTAAATCTCTATGTTCTTTATTATACAAATTTATTTTATTTTTAAATCTAAATATTCCAAATTTACATATATATTTAAAAATAATTTGGTAATTATTCATATAACGGGTTACCCGTAGGTTATCTGAAACATTATAGATGTGGGGACGAGTTTGAAATTTATTACCTAAATGGGTATAGATATGAGTATGAGTAAATATACACCTCTTTGGGTAAGGGTATTATACTACCATACACATTGTCATCCCTATATTTGATAAAAATACTGATTGATTGCCAATGGAGTTCACACTTTAATCTATATTTAAAAATAGATTTACCGATTAACGTTATATGCTTACCAACCATTTTTCCAGCATTTTTCCGTCGATATATTTACAGACTGACGAGAAATTTGGTAGGTGATGTTTTACTAACAAGAATTATGCCAAACTTCTGTTTTGGTCAGTAATCAGTAAAAAATTTAGGTTACTAGCTGTTTATTCACATTTTCAATCAATAAATCGATAATTTATTGAAGTGAAATTACTAATTATTTTTACATTACTGATAAATTACCAACTATTTTTGCATTACCAATGCATTTATTGACTTATTATCAAGTAAAATTTCTTTTTATCATCCTAATATTTACCAACTATATTTTTATCAGTAAAATTTACCTATAATTTACTGATCAAATATTTAGTAGGTGAATATTTTTCCCAGCAAAAATTTGCTTATTTACCGACAAACAGAAAATAATTCACCGACTGATATTTTGTTGTTAATTACCAACTATTTTTAATTTATTCCGTAAATTGCACACCGAAAATATTATTATGTACCATCCCATTTTGTCGATAATTAATTGGTAAATAAAATTACCGACGAAAAAATTAATTTTATGGCCTAAAATATTACCCGATAGACGTGCCTTCCATTTGCAATATTACCTTTAAAAAAAAATGGCTTCAAGTTAACTAGATTCTACCGAGAGTGGAGTGTGATAACGGGTGCATCGCCTCTCTATCCAATTGCAAAAACTTATCAAAAGGCAAAAGGAAACAAACTTGAAAAAAAAAAAAAAAAATCAGTCCACAAATGTGTAATTAATAAGGAAACAACATGGTAATGTCCATGAAGAAAAACGTCCACTTCAAAAGGCAAATGTCCATTGCGCTCGTTAATATAACGTGTTCAGATAATGCAAATAAAAATCACTGGAGAGACCCTCGGATATATAATCAAGAACAATGAAGATGATCAAAGTTCTACTCACTATAAGCTTCTTCTCCTCCCAACCATCAGGTAGTTCACCATTGATGCTTGTTGGAGGTATAAATATGCCAACAGTGTAAAAAGAAACCATGCATAGATCAATAATAATTCAAGGAATTAGAACAGAGACAAGAAATAGAACTTAATTCCTTGTCTTCATTTCTTTTAGACCTTGAACTATATTGTCATCACTATATCTATTCAACTCTAGTCTTTATATATACTCATATTGCCATTAGTCATTAGCATCAGTAAAA
This sequence comes from Reutealis trisperma, assembly GCA_947687605.1. Classification (NCBI taxonomy): domain Eukaryota; kingdom Viridiplantae; phylum Streptophyta; class Magnoliopsida; order Malpighiales; family Euphorbiaceae; genus Reutealis; species Reutealis trisperma. Next base: position 219,859 of record CANTUT010001323.1, read on the forward strand.
GTATATCGTTATTCACTAGCTAGCAGTACTATTGGCAAGTAAATGCACTGTTCGTTCAAGTATACTGCTTATCAGCATGGCCTTTATCTTCCTATTAATATTCCCATTCATAAAATCGATCTTTTCTTCCACCATGATCAATAATGTTCTTGTTTTTAATCCACAGTACCTGTTCCCATTGGGCTTTTTACATAAATAGGGGGGTTTAAAAAAATAATTACCCATATATACCTCTTCTAAAAACTTTTGAAATACTGACTAATCAACCAATAGTCAGATTACCCTTTCCTTTTGTTAGAAAAGCTTTCTGCTCTTTTTAAATTGTTGAAATGTGGTAGTCAAAACAAAAACCGGAAGTTAAAGTTGCAGTTTTATTATATACCGGTAATTTAAGATTCGGTTTTGCATTAATTTAAAAAAAATACATCTGTTTCTTTAACTTCTGGTTTATTGTGCTTCTGCACATTCCAATTATTTTAAAAGTGATGGACATGCCATTAAAATACTTCAACTGCTCACCTTTTTAGAAGCAATTTCTTTTAAATTTTCTACTAATACTGTTACTAATTTGTGAATTATATTGGCATAAATATGAGGGTTTAAAAATAATTGTGAATAATAATTTCATATATTCTTTGTAATTATTTTTTTGTTTGTGGATATGTTAAATTTAATAATATTTGATTTGTATTTGAAAAAGTGGTTTGATAGAATTAATTTACATAAATTTATTTTACTAATTTGTGAATTATATCCGAAAAAATTAGAAAAAAAATATGAATGGATTAACAACAATATTTTTATTATTATGAAGCATAAGAATTTATTTATTACATAATAATTAATTAATAATTAATTAAAGTATATTGGATTGAGTTAATTTGGTTGGTTATAGTTAAAAAATTTATAATATTGTTTAATACAATAACATTATTACATTTATTATGATTAAATACCATATAATTGATTTTATTTAAAACCTATTAGAATGTTAATTAAAATTATTTAAATTAATTATAATTAATAATTTCTAAAATTTTTAATAATTTTTATTATATATTAATTATAATAATAATTAATTTTTAATTAATTAATCCAATATAATTTAATTAATTATTGTTAAATTAATTATTATAATTAAATGTAATAATAATAATTATAATTAACCAAATTAATTAAATCCAATATATACTTTAATTAAATTAATGAAATATATTATATATTAAATATATAATATATTTAACTAATATATTTTAAATTAATTTATATTATATTATATTATTTTGATTATATTATTTAATTTAAATAACTTTTAATTATAGTTTATATGATTTAATTAATTAAAATTTTTGTTTTATTGTGATTTACCCGAGTTGAAATTTTTTTTCCTTTGGTTGATTTTACTATTTAACAAATAATTTCAAATAACTTCATATTTTTTTCTAATTTTTCAAACAATAATAGGATATAATTCACAAATTAATAAAACAAATTTATATAAACTAATTCTATCAAACCACTTTTCAAACACAAATTAAATATTATTAAATTTAATATATCCACAAATAAAAAATAATTACAAACAATATACAATTATTATTCACAACTATTTTTAAACCCCCATTTTATGTCAATATAATTAATAAATTAGTGACAGTATTTAAAGAAAATTTAAAAGAAATTGCTTCTAAAAAAGGTCAGCAGGTGGAGTATTGTTATAGCACGGGCCATCACTTTAAAAGAATTAGAGCGTGGAGAGCACAAAAAACCGGACATTAAACTTTTGAATTACTTTATCCGTTCTAAAAAAAATGGCCAATAATTAAAAATTATTATTTTTAATATAATAATAATTTTATCATAAATTATAAAAAATACCCCTATTAATTACAGTATAAATTTGTGAAATATTTCTTATACTTAAAAAATAGAAAGGTAAATTAGTCATTTTACCATATGTTTTTTCATTGGGTTACTAAATGGCCACTTATTTATGAATAAAATTTATTTTCTTAATGACCACTTTTTTCAGAATGAATGGAGTACTTGCAAAACGAGATCTTAAAGTACGGTATATAATAAAACCGGAACCTAACTTGAAGTTTTTATTTTCGCTGCCACGTGTCAATAATTTAAAAAGGGTAGAAAATTTTTTAAAAAGTCTAACCTTTGGTTTATTAGCCAAGATCATAGTTATTGAATTTGGACTAAATCAGTAGATCGATCTGATGATCTGGTGACTAGGGTACTAAATCAGTCTAGATTTATTATTAGATTGAATTTACAATTGATTCTCAAAAAATTATGCTATCCGAATAGTTGAATCAATGATTTAGTGTGACCTGGGCAATGACCCTGTGGTCTCACAATTTTAATTTTTTTCTTTCATTACAACTTGTTTTTATTTGGATAAATTATTATGATATATATTTTTATTTTTATTTTTGAAGATTTTTTTAATTTTTTTGCATTTTCATTTTATAGAGTAAAAGTTAGAAAAAAAATTTATTTTATTTTAATCTTTAATGTTAAATTAATTTTAATATCTGAAATTTAATAATTTAACTATATTTAATTCTTAAATTGATATATGATGAAATATTTACACTTATTTACACATTTTGAAGAAAATATAAGGATTAAAATTATTAAATTTCAATTTCTCTTTTTTTATTCTATAATGTGATTCATGAATGTAAAAATTTAAAGATACATGAAACATTTTGTAATACCTTGAATTTTCTATTTATTTTATAAAATCCTATTTTGTATGGAAATATATTATTTTATTATTTTCTTTATTAAAGCAAAAATTAAAGTTATATTTTTATTAAATTTTATATATATTCCTATGATTTGAAAAATATATTATTGATTGCAATTTTAATTGAATGTTAAATATGTGAAGATAATAAATTCTATAGTTTGGTAAATTAATATTTCTTTTAAGAATTTTTGGAAATTAATTTTATGTTTAATTATTTTTAATAAATCTAAAAGTAATCATTTTTCAAGTTTTAATATATCAAATTAAAATACATTTTATAAGAAATGTAATGACTATTTATTTGTAATTTTTGGAATTAAAATGAATTTTCTACAAATTTTAAAGTAAAAAAAAAAAAAAAAAGGGAGAACCAACCCAAGGCTGCCACGTGGTAGCCTTGGGCTGGCTTTTGACCAACAGATTTTAAATTTGCTAGTTACATTTAAGAGGCAGAAGAGGAAGAAGGAAGGAGAGGGAGAGAGAGAGAGGAAAGGGAGCAGCTAGTGGTTTTCTGGCTATAACTTCGTCACCAGACTTCCGATTGATGCACTGCCAGTTAGGTTGGGAAGCTAACATCCAAATGAAGCCAACGAGACTAAAATCACTCCAATCAGACACCAAACAATGCCGAACATGCTTCCCAAAGGTGACTATTGCGAATTCTGGCAAACTCCAACAACTGAAAATTCAAACGACCATATCTCTCTCATCTGAGCTCCGATTCAAGCGATTCAAGATGCGTTTGAATCCTCTCTTCACCAACTTCAATTTGATACTAATTTTGCCACCTTTTGTTGATTGGAGAAGGAGATCAGAGGGTGTGATACTGCAACTTTGAAGCTCAATTTTTGACGATCGACGGTAAGTGAGAGAGAGTGAAGGGTATATCTGTGATCCTGATGTCGTGACGAGTGGTTTGGTATAATGTTTGACATTTAAGACCACCGTCCATGATGGCGCATGGCCGGACGGTGGTGGCACCAGTGGGGTTTCAGTGACACTCCGGCAACCTCAACTCAGCAGCTCCGTCTCATCATTTCAGTGTGGTCCTCGACATTTGTACGATCAAATTTTGCAAGGGTAAACCCGGATCCCTTGAATTTCAATTATTATTGTGTTATATTTATTAGATTTTAGCTAGTATTTAATGAATTGTTGGAATTGCTTATTGAGTTGTGATGATGATTGTGAGTCAGGAGGACTAGGAGGGGTCACTGGAGTGTATTGGGTTGTACGGACTATTGAGGTTATTTTAGAAGTGTTATATTTTTTGTTAATTTTGGGTAATATTCTAGTTAAGTGAGATGTTGCTATAATTTCAGTAAGAATCTGAATAGTCTGTCACCCGTGTCTTGATAAGTGAGTCGTTCTTGTTTTAATGATATCGTTTATTATTCAGAGTCAATGTCTCTGGCTTCTGTCATCAAAGGTTGCACTTCCAAGAGAAGTTAGTCAAACGTGTCATCAACTAGGTGAGTGATACTCCCTAATATGTTATTCTGTCTTCATATGCATTTGCATCTATTGTTTGTATATATATACATATATTATGCATTATTATTGCTTAAATACATGTTACATTTGATTGTGGTTGATAAATTGATATTTTATGTTATATAATGATTGTGGTTGATGGATGGAGATCGGGAGGATACAGTACCACATAGGATTTTGAGATGGATATGGATATGGTTACTATTATGATTATGATTTTGATGAGATTGAGAAGATGAGCTATGACTAGTGAATGCTAGCAGGGCCTGCTCATCGCTAGGGCCGCTATCAGTTGGGTCAGGGCTGCATGGTACAAACTAGTGCTGGCCGGGCCCATTGGATATAAGAGACAGATTATTAGATTTAGAGAGTCAGGATAGGGGGATCGACTCCCCTTATTGAGTATTAGTGTGGTATTGTGGACTGTATCTCATCCTTGCTTGATTGTGTGACTTGTCTATCTCTATGACATAGTGCATAGCACGAGCATTAGAGTTCTGTACATAGGGCACCAGTTTAATATATTAGCTAGTATCATTCATTGAGTCAAACACTCATTCTTGTTTAACTTGTTACTTTTCAGGTCGAGGAATGAGCTTGTGAAGAGATTGAAATTGAGTTAGACTACCATTTGTCTTTCGACAGTGTTTTATATTATAAGTACTGAGTTATGTAAATAATGTGTATAATTATATTGGTACTTTAGAACTCTGCAATGTTACACTTGGAATCTGTATTTTATGTATCATCAATTATTATGTATATTCCGAGTTAAGAATTATTTGTTAAGCAGAGTCCAGTAATATGATATTTGTATATTGAAATGATTGAGTTAATAGCCCAGAGTGGCCTTGATTTTGATTTGTGTTGATAGTTTAACTGGATCTGCTTAGTATTTAGGCCCATAGCCCTATTATGTGGTATTTTGTCATCTAGTGTGTGGTCAAGCTTACTATGGGCACTGGTAGCCACATGCATTTTCCGTGTCCTAGTGCCGATCACGTGCCCTCAGGTTCAAGGTGTGACAAAGATGGTATCAGAGAATGATCCTGTAATCTGAACAAAGATATGGTCGTATGGGTTTTACATGAGTTCGGTTGTAACATGCGGAGTGTAGGATTCCTTGTCGTCTTTTGAGTCTCACTTGCTTTTAATTCAGCGTGGTTAGTGGTCAATGTCTTTGGTAGGAAAGAGCATTACTTAGGTGTACATTATTTGAACTTCTCTAATTTTAATTGTGAACAAATGATGATTATGGATAATGATGATGAGATTTTAGTTATAATGGCAAGCTTAATGTTTATTTGTTAAGATTTAATATGGTTGTTAATTGTTAGTTAGGATCCTTAATAAGTTATAAGTGGTGTAATTTATTATTATTTTTGAAGTTGTATTGATTGATGGGAGCTATTTATTGGGGAAAGCAGAAGATGAAAATTCTGTCTAATATCTTTGTTTCTCTAAATTATTAGAGTATTTGGTCTAACAATTTCTTCTATTGGTGTCCATTAGTAATAGAAATACCCTATTGCCTAAAAGATAGGATAAGCCCTAGCTTGCTTTGTTTCTAGCTATCCCGTGAAGTAAATTGATTATTTTCAGATGCATGCGTATGAACAGTTATTATCTTGGATAGAGTTAAGAACTATAGTTGTTTTACTAGTCTTATCAGTTTTATCTACACAAGATCTTCTTTTAGCTAGACCATTTTTTGAGAAAAAGTTTACTGTAGTTTTGTTGGTAAGGATAGTGAGACTATTATTTATTGGGGACACATGTATCAGGCAACTCACTATCTAGTTCTAACTTTCTTCTGAGTTTGAGAATTCTCTCTTGACCTAATAGTTATCCTTTCTAATTATCAGCTTAATTTTATGGCATCCTTTTCATCTTCCTCTCCCTCTGGACCTGATCCTTTTCTTTATTAAGGCTTTCCCCCAGAGATTTGAAGCAATATCTCCAAAAGAGCCCTCAAGAACTTAGCCTCTGAGCATATTTTTAAGTATCAAATATACCTCATTTGAAAGTATGGCCCTCGGTTTGTGAGAGAACTGACTATCCACCCTAAGTATCCTTTTCTGAGACCATATGCTTTCATGGATATGACAATGGATTCATTTTGGATATGGCCTAAAGAATTCCTTTGCTTTCTGTGGTATTTCCTTCATCTCTATCATATTGCTGTAGAAATTCAGCCCTTTCATTTTTTACGATATATTCAGTATTTGGAAGGCAATAATGCAGCTAACCCATATTTGGTTACCTTCCTACGTTGGTTTAACCCTCTGAAGCAGTGGATGAGGTTTCATATTACTAGTTTGGGTAAGTCTTTTTAGACAGATGGTCCCACTGTTCGAACTATGCTTGTTTTTCATCATCCTTATACTGCTATAAGTGATCTTTCAAGCACCTGTCTGGTCATGAATCCCCAAGTTCTTGTTTATAAATCATACTATTTTCATTCTATAGGGATGTGTTTGACTATTCAAACGAGTTTACTGCCTTTCAGCACTATATGTGTGAGAAAAATAATGTTGCTTTGCATGAGATGTGGCCTCCTAATGAACCTGATGCTTCATGGTGGGATTTTCCTCCTGAATATTATTGCGAGATTTGCATTGCTAAAGATTATTGGGATCAAAATTGTCTTAGGGAACTGTATCGAAGGGATGGTCCCCAGCCTATGGTGCCTAATGATGATAAGTTTGAACCTACTAATCATATTTGGACTCACCTTATGGAGCCTTCTTTAGATTCTACTGATTTTGATGAGACAACCTTCTTCAGTTAGTATGATGATGATGATGATGACATTATGAATTTGTCTCTCTCGCATGAGCCTATCAAGAAGTGATAGGTTAAGAAGTTTGTTGTGGAAATCGATGGTATTTATGATGTGAGATTTGCTAGGTTTGCAGGGTCCTGATCTATGTAGGTGTATTTCTTTCTTTTCCTTGTTGTGAGGGAGTAATTTTCTTTTATTTTTAGTTGTGATGTGTGCAGGTGTTGAGGTAGGGAACGGAACTAGAGACACTACCTCAGTAGGTTGTGTAGACCTGTGTGATGTACCCCCTTTTTCTGTATAAATTTAAGTCTAGTATAGTATATAAAAATAATTAAGCATTAGTGTATTTTGAGTAGATTATAATGATTATGATGATTTAAAGAGTTCATAGATTTTAACGAAATTAATTTTTGACGATAATTGTAGGGAGTATGATTATAAAGTTTATTAAAGTTTGGATATTGTAATAAAATAGAACAAAATTATGATGTGGCTTTAGTTTAGAATTTAGGAAAATATAAGGAATTGAACTGAGGTTATAAATTAATAAAATGTAAGTTCATATGAGATAGGATTGAGTTTCCTATGTTTCCAATTCAATGTTAAGGTGGTTTTATGATGAATTGCTGATATTGATTTTATGAGTGTGTACTATTTATATTGAATACTTGTGTTAGTGAGATATCATGAATTCAGTGACTTTTATTAGAATTGTGATTATCAAAAAGTTGTATATATCTATATGGTGTTACTAGATATTCTTTAGCGATGAAATTCTTTGAGTGTAGAGAGTACAATTAGAGTATAAGAATTTGAGTTTTGATATAATGATAAGATGTTAAGGTTATAAGAATTGTGAATTTGAGGATTCTCGAGGATTTAATCCATGAGGGTATAAAATGATTTAAATTAAAATTTTAAATGATTTTGAGATAAAATGTTCTAGTTCTGATTTGATTATGTAAATAAGCTCAAATATGATTAATGATTTTAAAGAGTAATTTTAAAGGTAGTTTTAGAAGTTTATTATTATGATTGCGAGGTAGTAGATACTTAATTTATGATAATGATGTATTATATAGAAAGAGAATAAAAATTGAAATAATTGTGAGAATATGAGGTATGTGTTAGACTTAATAGAATTTCTTGATGACCTTGTTAATATAAGGATGTTAAGAGGAATAATAGAATTAAAGGGTTACTATATTATTTATGCATATTCGATGATTTCAAATTGATAAGATAAAAGTTTATATATATATTGGAGGTATTAACTGGAGTAAGTATGAGTAAGAAAAGTATTCTTGGAGAATATAACAAAGGAATTATTATTGGAGCTATTGTTTGTGATCAAATGTGAAAATACTTTATTAAGGTTTAGCTTGGAGGATTATCTATATAAGAGTTGAATGTTTATTTGGGATAAGAGATTGATAGTGAAATAATGTATGTGGGATATTTATTTATATGATTTTGTGTCCTATTGAATTGCATATATTTATTGTAGTTTTAACTTGGATCAAAGTACACAGTGGAAGCGTAGTGGAGAAATTTATTAAAGTGGGTTGTGTTTGAAAATTCGAGGACGAATTTTCTTAAGGGGGGAAGATTGTAATACCTTGAATTTTCCATTTATTTTATAAAATCCTATTTTATACGAAAATATATTATTTTATTATTTTCTTTATTAAAGCAAAAATTAAAGTTATATTTTTATTAAATTTTATATATATTCCTATGATTTGAAAAGTATATTATTAATTGCAATTTTAATTGAATGTTAAATATGTGAAGATAATAAATTCTATAGTTTGGTAAACTAATATTTCTTTTAAGAATTTTTGCAAATTAATTTTATGTTTAATTATTTTTAATAAATACAAAAGTAATCATTTTTCAAGTTTTAATATATCAAATTAAAATACATTTTATAAGAAATGTAATGACTAATTATTTGTAATTTTTGGAATTAAAATGAATTTTCTACAAATTTTAAAATAAAAAAAAAAAAGGGAGGACCAACCCAAGGCTACCACGTGGCAACCTTGGGCTGGCTGTTGACCAGCAGATTTTAAATCTGCTAGTTACATTTAAGAGGCAGAAGAGGAAGAAGGAGGGAGAGGGAGAGAGAGAGGAAAGGGAGCAACTAGTGGTTTTCTGGCTATAACTTCGTCACTAGACCTCCGATTGATGCACTACCAGTTGGATTGGAAAGCTAACATCCAGACGAAGCCAATGGAACTAAAATCACTTTGATCAAACACCAACAGTGCTAGACACGCTTCCCAAAGGTGACTATTGTGAATTTCAGCGAACTCCGACGACTGAAAATTCAAATGGCCATATCTCTCTCATCTGAGCTTCGATTCAAGCAATTCAAGATGTGTTGAAATCCTCTCTTCACCAGCTTCAATTTATACAAGTTTGCCACCTTTCGTTGACCGGAGAAGGAGATCGGAGGGTGTAATGCTGCAACTTTGAAGCTCAATTTTCGGCAATCGACGACAAGTGAGAGAGAGTGAACGGTATGTCTGTGCTCCTGATGTCATGATGAGTGGTTTGGTATAATTTCTAACATCTAAGACCACTGTCCATGGCAGTGCATGGCCGGACAATGGTGGCGCCAGTGGGGTTCTGGCGACGCTCCAGCAACCTCAATTCAGCAGCTCCGTCTCATCATTTTGGTGCGGTCCTCGATGTTCATATGATCAAATTTTGCGAGCGTAAACCTGGATCCCTTGAATTTCAATTATTATTGTGTTATATTTATTAAATTTTAGTTAGTATTTAATGAATTGATAATTTGAAATTGCTTATTAAGTTGTGATGATGATTGTGAGTCGGGAGGACCAGGAGGGGTCTCTGGAGTGTATTGCGTTGTATAGACTATTGAGGTTATTTTAGAAGTGTTATGTTTTTTGTTGATTTTGGGTAATGTTCTAGTTAAGTGAGATGTTGCTATAATTTTAGCAAGAATTTGAATAGTCTGTCACCTGTGTCTTGATAAGTGAGTCATTCTTATTCTAATAATATCATTTATTATTCAGAGTCAATGTCTCTGGCTTCTATCGCCAAAGGTCGCACTTTTAAGAGAAGTTAGTTGGACGTGTCATTAACTAGGTGAGTTATACTCCCTAATATGTTATTCTATCTTCATATGCATTTGCATCTACTGTATGTATATATATACGTATATTATGCATTATTATTGCATAAATACATATTACATTTGATTGTGGTTGATGAATTGATATTCTATGTTACATAATGATTGTGGTTGACGGATGGAGATCGGAAGAATACAGTACCACCTAGGATTTTGAGATGGATATGGATATGGTTACTATTATGATTATGATTCTAATGAGATTAAGAAGATGAGCTATGACTGGTAGATACTGACTGGGCCTGCTCATCGCCAGGGCTGCTATCAGTCGGGTCAAAGCTGCATGGTACAGACTAGTGCTGGCCAGGCCTATTAGATATAAGAGATAAATTATTGGATTCAGAGAGTCAGGATAGGAGGATCAGCTCCCCATATTGAGTATTAGTGTGATACTGTGGACTGTATCTCATCTTTGCTTGATTGTGTGACTTGTCTATCTCTATGACATAGTGCATAGCACGAGCATTAGAGTTTTGTATATAGGGCACCAGTTTAATATATTAGCTAGTATCATTCATTGAGTCGAACGCTCATTCCTGTTCAACTTGTTACTTTTCAGGTCGAGGAATGAGCTTGTGAAGATATTGAAATTGAGTTAGACTACCATTTGTCTTTCGACAGTGTTCTATATTATAAGTACTGAGTTATGTAAATAATGTGTGTAATTATATTGGTACTTTAGAACTCTGCAATGTTACACTTGGAATCTGTATTTTATGTATCATGAATTATTATGTATATTCCAAATTAAGAATTGTTTGTTAAGTAGAGTCCAAGTCCAATAATATGATATTTGTATATTGAAATGATTGAGTTAATAGCCAAGAGTGGCTTTGATTTTGATTTGTGTTGATAGTTTAATTGGATCTGCTTAGTATTTAGGCCCATAGCCCTATTATGTGGTATTTTGTCATCTAGTGTGTGGTCAGGCTTACTATGGGCACTGGTAGCCACGTGCATTTCCCGTGTTCTAGTGCCGGTCACGTGCCGTTAGGTTCGGGGCGTGACACATTTAATGTACTTATTTAAGTATTTTTTTAGGGGGTTTCTAGAGTGTCCCAGAGATAATTTATCATAATTAATTTGAAACCATTAAATCATATAAATTTAATTATAGCTATTGAATCTCCTCACCTGCAACTTTCTTAACAAGTTATTTTCTCTAATAAATAAATTTTTTTTGTTCTTCTAACCAACGATATTTATTTTTAATATGTAAATTAAATTTTAATTCATTAATTTTTACTATCATTATTTTAATATTTATATGAAATTATATATATATATATATATATATATATATATATATATATATATATATATATATATATATATATATATATATATATATATATATATATATATATATATATATATATATATATATATATATATATATATATATATATATTATGATTTATAATTAAATATATATATTTATTTGTATGTTAATAAAAAAAAATTATTATTATTTTTATTAAACTTATCATTATTAATTGATTTTTAATAAATTTCTGATTAATTGCACTCTAATATGATTAAAAAATAATTCTAAAATTTTTAAATTGGTAAAGTGGTAAAAAATTATGCAAACACTCTCTAATTTGGGTTAAATTGCAATTACTAAAAATATGATGTTACGAAATAAGAAAAATTTTAAAACCGAAACCTAACCAAACCGAATTAAAAATATTTGGTTCGGTTTGGTAAATCGGTAACCATATATATATATAATTTTTGCTTTTAACTTCAAACATGATATTGAGGTCCGCTTAGATGGATGATGTATAGTTAATTTACCTGGAAGGTACGGGTTTGATTCCTCAGTAATACATAAATTTTTTTTTTTAATTGTATAACCAAAAAATTAAAATTATTGTGTATCGAACCTATGACTTTAAGGTAATAAATGTTTACTTACCATCAAACTAAGAGAAAATTATTGACATTTTATAACATATATATATATATATATATATATATATATATATATATATATATATATATAAAATTCAGTTCGGTTTATATTTTTCAGTTTTTCTCACATAAAAACCGAGCTGAACCAAAATTTCTTAAACTTTTAAAAATAAAAACCGAAAATCACACTAAATTTCAGTTTAAACCAATAATGCATATCTCTAAATGTTATTGTATTACCCCTACTTTTGTCACGCCCCAAACCCGAGGGCACGTGACTGGCACTAGGACACGGGAAATGTACGTGGCTACCAGTACCCGTAGTAAGCCTAACCCAAAACACATAACAAAAAGCCCAAAACTGAAAAGGGCTATGGGCCCAAATGGAGTTAAGCATATCCAAATAATATCAACATAATATAAATATTCTTGGGCCAACAACTTATTTATTCCATATATTTCAGAAAATAGTAAATTACAAAAAGGTTCTGCTTAACAACATATTACAACTCTTTAAAATACATTATTGAACGATAGCAATGTACAAGTACAAAGTGCAACATTGCGGAGTTCTAGAGTTATAATTACAAATGTACATCTATTACATGTATTCTTAATATCCCATTAATACAAATCACTACCGAAGGGAAATTGGTAGTTTACACAATTATAATTCCTTCACTGGCTCATTTCCTGACCTGAAAGCAACAAGATGAACAAGAATGAGCGTTCGACTCAGTGAATGATACCAGCTAATATATTTAACTGGTATCCTTGATATAGAATTCTAATACACATGCTATGCACTATGTCATAAAAACAAATAGATCATCCAATCAAATAAGGATGGGGTATGGTCCACAGTATTACACTAATCTCAATATGGGGAGCCGATCCCCCTGTCCTGGATCTCCGAATCCAATAATCTGTCTCTTTTATCCAAGGGGCCCGGCCGTCACTAGTCTATACCATGCGGCCCTCACCCGACTGACAGTGGCCCTGGCGATGAGCAGGCCTAGCCAACATCCATCAGTCATAGCTCATCTTCTAAATCCATCATAATCCAAATCATAGCATTAACAAATCCATAATCCGAGATGGCACTGTATCCTCCTGACCTCCATCCATCAATCACAACCATAGTATGGCACAGAATACAGAATATCAATTCATCATTCACAGCCAAATGTTACATGCTTATATATGCAGTAGTAGTGCATAATATACATATACATACACACAACAATGCATATGAAATGGAAACAGGATAATATATCAGCGAGTATCACTCACATAACTGTCGACGCTTCTGACCGGCTTCTCTTGGAAGAGCAGCCTTGGAACCCAGAAGATGCCAGCCATCGACGCCTTGCAACAATGAACATTATCAAGATAAGAATCACACTCAACCCCAGGACAGACTCGATAACCTAACAAATACTCTAAGGACTACAAAACATAAAATAACTTATACAACGACTGAAATACAAGAGTTTCGGGTTAACCTTCATAAATTCTGATCATACGAACGTCGAGGATCATGGCAGAACGTCGAAACAGAACTATTGGACTTCCCCACGCGCCGCCGTCAGTCGGCCACGCGCCGCTGCTGCTGGTAGCAGATTTGGAGAAACTCCATACCAGCAGGTTCACCTCGACTCCAGGATCACAAAAAGGGTCACCACTCGCCGTCACTTGCCCTCCAGCCGCTGGAAAATGCCTCCAAAGTTTTGGGTTGCGTTTTCTGATCTCCTCCTCCGGTAGTCCTAAGGGGGCAAAATAGGTACCAAAATGAAGCTCTCATTCTCAGGAGTTGAACGAGACCGACCTTGCTTGATTTGGCTGCCGGAGGTCGCCAGAATCTGCAGTTGAAGTCTCGGTGGCCGGCGGTCCTTCTCTCCTTGCTTACGTTGCCATGCCACTGCCGATCATCGTGCTGCCACCTCCCTCGAGGTCGTCGGACCTTCCTCTACCCAACGGTGGTGGCGGTGCTCGCCACCGCCCGCCGTAACTCACCCAGTAGCCCCCCTCTCTTTCGGCCTCTCTCTCTCTCTCTCTCTCCTCCTTCCTCTGCTATTCTTTTCCCCGTTCTGCTTCTCCCAAAACTCCCCGTTTCACTCCCCAAACTGACCAATCACATGCTACCTTTCCTTCTTCTTTTTACTTAATACACAGTTATGCTATATATATATTTATACTAAACTATATCATATAAACATAATACTACACGTAATATATATATACAAATTAACAATACTAATAATAATACTAATAATAATAATGATAATAACAATAATAATAGTAATAATAGTGATAATAATAATAATAATAATAATAATAATAATAATAATAATAATAATAATAATAATAATAATAATATCACTAATAACACAATAATAATGATAATAATTTATACTATACATATTAATTATAATACTTTACAACATAAGCTTATATATATAATAATAATAGTAATTATAACGGAAATCCAAATATCTGATAAAAAATACTATAATCAAACTTATAATATTAATTAATACCTTTATTAATACTCAAATATCAAAATACAATCCAAAATATAATTCTTCAAACACTATCATAATAATATACATATATAATATTATACTAAAATTACTATTAATAATATATATTCAAATAATATGAATATTTATAATTTAATAAAATATAATTCCAATTCTTACTTTAATGAGGAAAGTAATAAAATAATACGTTTCCGTATGAAAATAGAATTTTATAAAATAAATGAAAATTCAGGGTGTTTCAACTTTAAATAATGATATTACTAAATTACTCTCATTAAATTTTGTTATTTATAGTTTAAAAGACTTCATATATATATATATATATATATATATATATATATATATATATATATATATATATATATATATATATATATATATATATATATATATATATATATATATTGGAAGTGCAATAGATAATTTTAATAATTTTTTAATTACACTCTTTGTTTCATGAATATTTTTTATAAAATTTTATGATTAAGATTAATAATTATAGTTTTATTAATAATGACTAAAACAATCATAAAATTTCAAAAAAAAAATTATTAATCTATTTTGTTCAAATTATAGTTGATTAGCGTCAATTAAAAGAAAATCAAAAGTAAAGGTAATTTGTAAAATAACATATAATTTTATATGAAATTACATATTTATATTATAAAATTATAGATTTTATTAAAAAAATTTCAGTACAAAACTATTTTTTAAGTGTATTTTAAATATTTTTACAGGTGTTTTTATATATATTTTTTAATAGTTACAACTTGAATTTACATATTATAATTTACCTGTTAATAACCTACTATAATATGTTAAAAGGATTGGGATAAATTATCTTTGAGACACTCTAGAATTAGCCATTTTTTTATATTTGTAAATTAAAATATCTAATTTGTTAATTTTTATTTTTAAGTGAAAATTTATGTACTCATAAATTTTTTAATATTTTATATTTATTTTTTATATGAAATTATAAATTATATATTTAATTAATTACATTAATCCACCTGTTCAACTATTTACCTAATAATTGAATTACTGACCCATCTACCCATTTTATAGACTGAATTGATATCCAATCTAAATTTAATAATTATGGTCAATATTTCAAATATAGCATATCCAGATAAATAATTTTAAAAGTGATATATATGGATTATTATTTTTTTTAAACCCCATATTTTTGTAAAAGTCCGTTGCCATTCCCATTTGTCTTACGGCCTTAAAATTCACCTCCATTCACTCTATGTAAACTGCTCCGCCACCAACTACATTTAGAAATCTTAAGATATAATGTGGACGATTCCATGATTATTATATATTGCTTAAATTTAGGAAACAATTACTCAATTTTTTAAAATATACTATTTTAATATTCAGACTATTTTTATATTACGAATCTCTTAATTTTTAAAAATTATTTTATATAAGTATTTTTAGCCATTTATTAGTGGCAAAAGGATCAAACTGGTTCCTAAACTTGGCACACTAGATCAAATCAAGATAAAATTCGTACACTTCGGCAATTTTTGACAAATTAATCCAAAGTCAAAATTAAGTGGGAGAATGAACTCCACTCTCATTCAAATTAAGTCATATATAATTTAAACAAATAAAAAAGGATGTAATTGTTATTTAAATTTAAAAAAAAAATAGAGGATTGAGAATATGGTTAGACAGGTTATACTGTCAACTTCTTTATTTTATATTTATATTTTAAATTATTTTGTTTATTTATTATTATTATTTATTTGTTTATTTATAAATTTATTGGATATGTTGGAGTTTCTAATTACCTGAATTTTTGAGATGTTACAATAATATCCACCTAGTTAATTTTCGATGACTAGATACTCCAACATATCCAATAAATTTATAAATAAACAAATAATAATAATAATAAATAAAATAATTTAAAATATAAATGTAAAATAAACAAGTTGGCAATATAACCCACCCAAACCATAAACTAAATTTTCTGTTTTTTAATTTTAAATACCAATTATATATATTTTTTAATTGTATAAATCATATATAACTTGATTTGACGGTGTAAGGCCTCGCCTTAGCACTGGCCTGGTCCACTAAAGAGAACTGGAATGCTCATTTGAGTTTAGACTCACGATGGAACCCTCGGGTTCAGATCGATTGATATTGAAAAATGATTTTTGGAAGTCCCCATCCTAATTTATTTTTAAATGAAAAAATTAAGGAAAATCCGGTTGACTCCAATTTATTAATTTTTAATTAATTTACCCATGGATAAAATCACTAGCCTCGAACCAGGTTGAATTCGGGGACTAAGTTTTTGGTTTTAAATAATCAAAATTTGGCTCTTAGGTTTAATTTGACTTAAAAATTAGATTTTATGAATGAATTTATAAGACAATATTAAAGAAAATGCATGAATATGGCATAATATGAATGCATAGTAAAAATAAAATATCCACAAATTAATTAAAAAAAAGGGGAAACGGGATTGATTGAGATTTGGATTTGAGATTTGGATTTAGATTCCAAATATGCCTACATACCCCATTGAATGGGGATCAAAACCCACGTAATTCATTTTACATTTAAGTAGAGAGGTTTAAGAGTTGATCAAAATGATTTTCATTTGGGTGTGTTGAGAGTGAGGGAAAAGGCTGATACCTTTGCTTTTAGTAGGCAGAGGGTTTTACTAGACCGAAGTTCTGTTTTATTGGGATCGGATGATTAGATAGATTGGAAGATTAATTAATTAATTAAAATGATTAATTAATTAATATGATGAAAGGGGTGGATGGATTAATTAATTAAAAATATTAATTAATTAATTTGGATGAAAAGTGGATTGAGAAAAATGATTAATTTGATTTTGAAAAAAGGAATGATTTTTGAAAAAAAAAAAAGAGTGATTAATTAAAAAAGAGTTTTAGTTAATTAAAAAGATTAATTAACTTGGTTAGGGTGAGGTAATTAATTAATTAAAAAGATTAATTAATTAATTAGAGAGTGATTGGAGGGAGAAGAAGAGAGGAATTTGAGGATAACAATCTACTCAAATTCAAGAGGTGTAAAATTAAGGGTTCACAGCTGCCCCCTCATCATAATTGGCTTTGGATAAAAGGTAATTCTGATGATGGTGAACATTAGAAAAAGGTGCCATGTCAGACTTTGAGTTTGTGTGTTCTTGTTAGATCCTTTGGGAGAGACCCTCTAAGATAAATGAGATTTTATCAATCGCTATCTGTTCAGCCTTGACGTTGGATGCGAGAATGGTCTTGGTGAATTTCAATTAAGACTATCTGTTCGGCCCTAATATTAGAGGATAAAGAAGGTTTGGTGAATTTTAATCAAGACTATTTGTCTGGCCGTAATATTGGGATTCGGCCTTATTGTTAGAGATAAAGAAGGCTCGGTGAATTTCAATCAAAACTATTTGTCCAGCCTTAATATTGGAGATAAGGATAATCTAGGGTAAATCTCAATCAAAGCTATTTATATGGCCTTAATGTTGGAGGCAAAGAAGATTTGTGTAAATCTCAATCAAGGCTATCTGTCCGACCTTAATGTTAGAGGTAAAGAAGATTTGTGTAAATCTCAATCAAGGCTATCTGTCTGGCCTTAATGTTGGAGATAAAGAAGATTTGGGTAAATCTCAATTAAGGCTATTTGTCTGGCCTTAATGTTGGAGATAAAGAAAATTTGGGTAAATTTCAATCAAGGCTATTTGTTTGGCCTTAATGTTGGAGATAAAGAAGAATCAAAACTATCTGTCTGGCCTTAATGTTGAAAATAAAGAAGATTTGGGTAAATCTCAATCAAGACTATCTGTCCGACTTTAATGTTGGAGATAAAGAAGATTTGGATAAATCTCAATCAAGGCTATCTGTTTGACCCTAATGCTAGAGGTAAAGATAAGATAATTTAGTGAAAAGAGAGCCTCGACCTATAGCGAGTCAGCTTGTTAGATTCTGATAAGATTTTGGTAGAGGAAGAGCCTCAGCTTATGGCAAGTCAACTCGAAAGATTCTGATAAGATTTTAGTTATGCCAAAGAAGCTTAGGCTTCTAAACGTAAGGGGTTGGCCCTTTCAAAAGACTTAAAGGAACTTTGCTGGGAGTAAAGGGACTCTGGAAGTCATGCTTCATTGATTAGATCTAGAAAGGTACCATTTAGCTTCAAAGAGGCATTGGTCAGCTTTAAGAGGTATCAGTGAACTTGGAGGAAGTATGGGTCAGCTTAAAGAGATGTCAATGAGGCTATTGGCTCAGTTTATGCATGAAGATGTATGATTGTAGATGATTGCATAGATGCTAGTGCATAGATGATGCATGCGTGTTTCAGAATTCATAGACCTTTTGCTTGACTTCTATGCCATGCATGATTTATGATGATGCTTGTAATGAATGGTTGTATGGATGCATGAGGATGGATTCACACATTTGCTTTGTGAATGCAATTTCTCATGTAACTTTTGTGTTCTGTGGAGTCATACATTTTTGGACTAAAAAACTCGACAAAGCTGAGGAACTCAACTTGGATTGGTATGGAATAGTCGCCATATTAGCATTAAGAGGAGTTTAATCGGATTGAGATTTTTTTGAGGGCTTGATTTAGGTTTTGGGATCTGGTGGCCCATGGTTTTTGTTTTGATGCTGCTAAAGAGGAGTTGTGTCCCATCTTTAGGAAGTTTAATGCTATGGCTTGGCTATGACTCCGAGGCAACTCTGGTAGTGCCAGAGTTCAAAGTTTGGCATTTCAATATTTTTCAGGAGTTAATGGACTTGCTTGAGGATGTCGCAAGCCAAATGGTGGTTGGTGATGGTCAATTGAATTTGACTACTGTAATTGAGAAGTTCCATGATTCCGGTGACCAGGGGGTATGAAGGGTGCAGAGGCTCAACATGAGGGCCTTGATTTTCTATTTGAGTATCAGTTACGGGTTTATTGATTGGGATGATGCCACAAAGGCATTTTGTGGTTAGAGTTGTGTTGGCAAAGACACTGATGAGCCTCAATTGCTTTGTTAAGGATTTAGAGAGATGAACTGTCTTGCCAGTTATTCTCCGGTGAGAAAAATTTATCTATTCTTACCATTTCTGCTTTGGGTGCTTTGTGGATGTCTATTTCAGGTTTTGGGTTATCTTGAAAGCATGGCTGATGGATCATTTTCAGGTGATGGCCCCTGTTTTTCAGTCTGCACATGCCTTATTGAGACTCAGTCAGAGGTCGGATAGGATGGTTGCTTGCAACTTGCCCCCGGAGGACATTTTTAGTACTACCAATAGTAAAAGATTAAATCTTTCATGACTGGAGGCCATGGGTGTCGACTGGTTTGCCTGTTGGGCTTAGTTTGAATACTTTTCACTAGGGATGAGTGTCTTGAGGCAGGTGAGGCAGACTCAGGGTATGCCCCCAGTTTTTCTTTCTTGGAGTTTGTGCAGATCACAGCTCCCATTGCTATATCTATCAGGTGATAGTTGGCTGAGGAGTTATCATGCTGTTTATTTTAGAATTTCACTTGGAACCACAAATAGGTATGCCAAGTAATTGAGAAAGGGTACCAAGCTGTCCTGCTGAGGGGAACAGAGGATGGCATAGCTGAGAAAGGAGAGACTGTATGAGGAACCATTAGTGATGAAAGAACTGCAACATAGACAAAAGGGATGACTCATTCTTTGAAGGAGACTCGGGGATCTACTAGAAGTACGACGCCACAGTTGCAGTAGTGATTGACAGACTTTGACTTTGATGAGAACACGAGAGATTTGCATTTCAAGAGATAGAGGAGGACAGGGTAGACCATGACTTTAGACATGACCCTTTTTTTTTTTTTTAAATAATTACAGGTTGACAGGACTATACAAAATAGGATAAGCTATAGACGACATTGAAAAGGCTATCCTTTATGATGGGTTTGTATTTTGTAAGATTTGATCATCATTAAATGAGACATCTTTTATTTTTGCTCTAATTTCTACCTAAGTTGTCCTTTCAAGTTTTCAGCTTAGCAAGCATTCTTTTTTTTTTTTTTTAGGCAAAAGAATTAAGTGAATGATGTACTAGGCAAAAAGAAAATGAGAATGCGATGCAAACAAAATATTTTATATTATGATTTGGACCTCACTCGAGTCTGGCTGCCTACATATCCCTTAAATCACTTTTTCATCAATTATTTCTTTTAGGGAGAATCAGGTTCACGTAGTTCTGATTACATATGCATGAGAAACAGAAATGAAATGCAGATGTCATCTTTGGATGATGTATCTTTTCAACTGATCCGGGTTGCCAAGATGGGAGAATTCACTTCCATCCACATCTGTGAAGATAGTGCCTCTGTCGGATAAGATCTTCCTACTTTGTCTTTGTTCTCCGTAGCTTCTTCTCAGCAAGCTTCTTGTAGGTCAAGATCTTGTAAACTGTGATGTTTGGAGTATTTGTATAATGTCCTTGTCTTTGTGCATAATAACTAATGATCTTTTTCACTACTATCATGCAGATGCAATGTATGAGGTTTTTTTTTTCTCTGTGCCCTAATTAGCTGATCCTTTTGCCTTTTTTATTTTTTTTATATTTTTTTTGTTCTTTTCTTTTTTTTTAAGATGTCCCATTTAAAGATAAATAAAAAAAAATTAAAGCAAATCAGAAAGTTCAAACTTTTTATTACTGATAAAAGTCCCATCATGAGTACATTAAAGGATAAGTCTAGAAGGCGAAATACAAACTCAGAAGGACAAGACCTGATAGACTCAAAAAGAAAAATTTAATAGAAAACAAACTCAAAAGACTCTGACTCAATTGACTTAGACTCAAACGACTCGGACATGGACTCGGAGGACTTGGATAGGGGCACAACAATGTTGGCACTCTTCTTAAAATACCAGTTATTCGGTGAGGCTTAAGACAGTTGGGTGAGCTCAGCAATGCTAGACTTTGGGTTTTGGAGCAATGATGTCTCCACTATTAATGAAATCTTGAATTTTGTGCTTTAGAAGCTTGCAAGCATCAGTTTTGTGCCCTAACCCTTGATAATAGTCTTAGTGCTCATTAGCGTTATAACCCTTGGGCAAGGGGTTTGGAGGAGGTCGTGGTTCTAAGGGTTTAACTAGATTAGCCTCTAAGGCTTTCTTATAAACAATGCTAAGGGGCATGCCCAGCTTAGAGAAAGTCCTCTTTGCTTCTAACTTCATCGGCTGGTGATAGGATACAACATTTACCCCTCCCTCTCTTTGGGTGGTGTTGGTGGTGTTCTTGTGATACCTAAAGGATTCATCCTTGATTCGTCCTGATTGAATCAAATCCTCAATCTTGGTGGGGGTGGTAATGAGAGCTTTGAAGTTAGGGATGTGCTATGTTTGTTAAAGAGCCTGATATTGAGGGAGGAGGTTCTTGACTATGATGTCAATTTGCTCTACTTCAGATGGACGGTTCACCATTTGAGCTGCTTTTGTTCTCCACCTTGTAAGGAATGAGGTGAAGGATTCTCTTGGCCCTTATTTGGTGGTTTCCAAATTTCAACGGGTGACATCTACCTCGATATTATAGTGGTATTGTTTGACAAAAGTATTGCAGATATCATCCCAAGTTTTCATGTGATTCTAGTTAAGGTCTAGTAACCACTTAATAGCAACTCCAGCCAATGATTATTGGAACAACTGAGCAAGGAGCTTGTCGTCCACACCAAAAGGTCTCATGGCACCCACATACATCTTAAGATGAGTTTTAGGACACTTGGTGCCATTAAACTTGTCCATGATTGGCATTTTAAATTTTGGGGGAACTTATGCATTTGGAAAGAGAGCTAAAGAGTCGACATCTATCATGTCCTCATGCTTTTTGACGTTCTTGAGCATTTTTTCCATGACCTCAACTTTCTCCATCAATTTCTTAGCTTTGGAAAAGCTAAAGAAATCTCCACTTCGAAAATGATTTATAGTGAGAGAGGGAGTGGTTGTGTTTAAATCCATGGTAAGAGAGGTTGGAGTCTCAGGTGCTTTCCCTTTATCAGTGAGATCGATAATTGGAGGAGTAAAAGTAGGGGCATGGCTAATCCCGACTTAGGCAGATGCAAGCTTAACGCGAGCAGGAGGGAGAGTGACAGTGGCATTGGTCATTTCCTTGATCTCATTGATGATGGATTGGCATTGGGAGTTGAGGGCATCAGTAAAGGTGGCAGACTGGGCATTGAGAGCATTGGTGAAAGTTTCAGCTTGAGTCTGAAGAGCGGTAGTGAGTGTAGCTTGAAAAGTTTCCTCTTGTTTCTTGAGGAGGCTAGTGAAGAAAGCACTCATGGCGTCTTGATCGAAGTTGAAGGTATTGGCCATTGGTACCTTAAAATAAAAAACAGACAAAAAAAATAGGTAAGAAAATAGAATTGTGAAGGAAAAATGGCATGAATGTGAAGGTGTGTCGGGAAAAGGATTCCTTTCACATGGTTGGTCACCGGGTTTATATGTTGACAAGGTGAGTGTGTGAGGTGTTTTTGGAATAATGAACCACCAGTTTGGGTCTTTAAGGGTTGACCTTGTTGGGCTTCTCATGTTGTGTATGCATGATCATGGCGTGATGCATGCTGAAAAAGGTTTCATGAACATGTAAGAGTATTGATTATTATGGTACATGGAACCTAAGGTCAAAGGCTATGGCGATTATATGCACGAGGGTGAAGGGTGGTTTAATTTAAGGGTCCCTGTCCCACTAGAGCATCGATATACCTAACCACATATGAGGCAAGGAGCCTCGCGTGGGTCCAACAGTACTGATTGCTTGTTACACCACCAAAATGATCGGGGATTTATCGCAGGGTGGAATGCTTTTGCTATCTTCCAACATACTCAAAGAGAGTTGTCGAGCCAATGCTACTCACCATCCAAAAGTTTTCCTAAAACTAAGGTTTAGGCAAAGAGCTTTTATTATGCAAAATGATGCATGAAACTCAAATTATACTTAATGAGCCAAATGGAGATTATTTTAGAAAAAATTTTGCTTAACCAAATAGTAATCCTCTTATTTTCGGTTTTATTAAAAAAGGTAGCAACCAGTTCCCAGCGGAGTCGCTAGCTGTGAGGTCTCACCTGAGCACCAGCCCAATTTGCTAGAGGGAACTGGGATGCTCATTTGAGTTTAGACTCACGATGTAACCTTTGGGTTCGTGTCGGTTGGTTTTGAAAAATGATTTTTGGGAGTCGCCACCCTAATTTATTTTTAAATGAGAAAATTAAGGAAAAACCCAGTGACTCTAATTCATTAATTTTTAATTAATTTACCCATGGATTAAATCACTAGCCTTGCATCAAGTTGAGCTCAGGGACTAAGTTTTTGGTTTTAAATAATCAAAATTTGGCTCTTAGTTTTAATTTGACTTAAAAATTGGATTTCATGAATGAATTTATAAGACGATATTAAAGAAAATGCATGAATATAGCATAATATGAATGCATAGTAAAAATAAAATATCCATAAATTAATTAAAAAAAAAAGGGAAAGGGGATTGATTGAGATTTGGATTTGAGGTTTGGATTTAGATCTCAATCGTGCCTACATACCCCATTGAATGGGGATCAAAACCAACGTAGTTCATTCCATGATTAAGTGGAGGGGTTTAAGAGTTGATCAAAATGATTTTGGTTTGGGTGTTTTGAGAGTCAGGGAAAAAGGTTGATACCTTTGCTTTTGGTGGACGGAGGATTTTACCGAACCGAAATTCTGTTTTATCGAGACTGGGTGATTAGATAGATTGAAAGATTAGTTAATTAATATGATGAAAGGGGTGGATGGATTAATTAATTAAAAAGATTAATTAATTAATTTGGATGAAAAGTGGATTGAGAAAAATGATTAATTTGATTTTGGAAAAAGGAATGATTTTTGAAAAAAAAAGAGTGATTAATTAAAAAAGAGTTTTAGTTAATTAAAAAGATTAATTAACTTAGTTAGGGTGAGAAAATTAATTAATTAAAAAGATTAATTAATTAATTAGAGAGTGATTGGAGGGAGAAAAAAAGAGGAATTTGAGGATAGCAATTGTCACGTCTGAAACCTGAGGGCACGTGATCGATACTAGGACAGGGGAAATGCACGTGGCTACCAGTGCCTGTAGTAAGCCTGACAGAAAACTCAACCAATAGAAACCAAAACTGTAAAGGGTTATGGGCCCATGTGTTAAGCAGATCCAAACCCACATCAATTTAAATCAAAGTCACACTGGGCTAATAACTCAGTTATCTCATAAATATCATTTATTATACAATTGGATTATGCTTAATAATAATATCTCAACTCAGAAAATACATAGCAACTGAATTTTAAACATAATATAGGTAAAAGATGTAACATTGCGAAGTTTTATAACTATGATACAATTATACATATTATTTACATAACTCAATACTTATAATACAAAACACTGCTGAAAGACAAATGACAGTCTAACTCAATTTACAATCTCTTCACAAGCTTATTCAGCGACCTGAAAATAACAAGTTGAACAGGAATGAGCGTTCGACTCAATGAATGATATCAGCTAATACATTAAACTTGAAATATCCTGAATTTTCAATTATTTTTCTAAAATCCTATTTTTATACGGAAAGGTATTATTCTATTATTTTATTTATTTAAGCAAATATTAAAGTTATATTTTATTAAATTATATATATATTCATACCATTTGAATATGTATTATTAATAGTAAATTTTATTACAATATTGTATATATGTATATTATTATGAAATATTATAATGGTTATTGGAGAAATTATATTTTGATATTTGAGTATAAATATTATGTTCGATTAATCTAAATTATATTGTTAAATATATATATATATATATTACCGGAAGTTCAGGAATTTATTATAATTATTATTATTGTGAATAAGTTTATTAATTGTATTATTAGTATGTCAATTAGAAATTATTCTTATTATCATTATTATATATAACTATGGGTTATTATTATTATTATTATTATTATTATTATTATTATTATTATTATTATTATTATTATTATTATTATTATTATTATTATTATTATTATTATTATTAGTGTTATATATATATAAGCATATGTGTGTTGGTGAAAAGAAAAAGAAAAAGAAATGGAGGTGGTTGATTGGCTGAAAGGAAACAGGGAAGAACAGAAAAGGAAAGAAGAAACAGAAAGAGAAGGAGAGAGAGAGAGAGGGAGCTGGGTGTCGGTAAGCCACTCTCCGACTGGTGGTGGGTTGCACCGCCACCTCCAAGCGGCAGCCCACCTGCCCATGAGTACTTGGGAGCTAACAGCGACAGAGATCATCAACGGGAGGTGGCAGACACGCTGGAAGAAGCTCCACTGGTGCCGAGACTTCAATTTCAATTTTCAGCCGATTCTGGTGGTGGAATTCGGCGATTATGGTTTCTTTCAACTCCTGAGGATGAGAGCTTTGATTTGGTACCAACCATGCCCCTGAGGTTCATCAGAGGAAGAGATCAAAAAATGCAAAACCAAAACTTCTGAGGCATTTTTCGGTGGCTGGAGGGCTAGTGACTGCAAGTGGAGGTGATTTTTGAGCTCCTGACGTCGAGGTGAACCTGCTGGTGTGGAGATCACCCAGATCTGCCACCAACAGCGGCGGCACTTGGCCGGCCGGCGGCAGCCTGTGGAGTAGTCCAACAGCTCTATTTCGTCATTCCGGTGCGACTCCCAACATTTGTATAATCGAAATTCATGAAGGTTAATCCGAAACTCTTGTATCTCAGTTATTAAATAAGTTATATTATGTTTAGCAGACTCTAGTTGGTAGTTATTATAAGTTCGTCGAGTCTGTTATTGAGTTTAGTGTGGTTCTGTTGAGATCTCGATCAGAATCTCAATAGTCTTTAAGTTGTGTCTAGTTATGTGAGTTATTCTTATCCTGATGATATCCTTTGTTATGAGGTATCGATGTTCTGGCGTCTTCCTAGTTCTAAAGGCTGCACTTCCGAGGGAAGCTAGTCGGACAAGTCGTCAGTTAGGTAAGTGATACTCCCTAATATGTTATTCTGTTTCCATATACATCTGCATTTCCATGTGTATATATATATGTATATTATGCACTATTATTGTATAAATGTATGTAACATTTGATTGTAAATGATGAATCGATATTCATTATTATGTGTTGTATTGTAATTGTGATTGACGGATAGAGGTCGGGAGGATACAGTACCACTTAGGATTTATGGGTTTGGTTATGATTATGATTTTGATGATGTTGAGAAGATGAGCTATGACTGGTGTATGTTGGCCAGGCCTGCTCATTGCCAGAGCCGCTACCAGTCAGGTCAGGGCTGCTTGGTACAGACCAATGACAGCCAGGCCCATTGGGTATAAGAGACAGATTATTGGATTCAAAGAGCCAGGATAGGGGGATCGGCTCCCCATATTGAGTATTATTGTGGTACTGTAGACCGTATCCCATTCTTACTTGATTGTATGATTTGTCTGTCTTTATGACATAGTGCATAGCATGAGCATTAGAATCTATCTGTAGGACACTAGTTTAATATATTAGCTGGTATCATTGGCTGAGTCAGATGCTCATTCCTATTCATTATGTTATTTTCAGGTGAGGGAATGAGCCTGTGAAGGAATTGTAAACTGAGTAAACTGCCAATTTTCCTTCGGCAATAGTTGTATTAAAGAGTGTATGTAATATATATATAATTGTAAATATAGCTCTACAACTGCGCAGTGTTACACCTTGTACTTGTATATTGTTTAATATTCAGTTATGTATTTGATGAGTTGAAATACTATTGTTAAGCAGAATCCTTTTGTATAATATTACATTTATGAAATAATTGAGATAAATGAGTTGTTAGGCCAACGTGACTTTGTTTATTATTGAGATTTAATTGGATTTGCTTAACTTGTACGGGCCCATAGCCCTTTACAGTTTTGGATTTCTATTGTGTGTTTCTGTTAGGCTTACTACGGGCATTGGTAGCCATGTGCATTTCTCGTGTCCTAGTGCCAGTCACGTGCCCTTGGGTTTAAGGCATGACAAAACTAGTGTCCTACAGACAGGTTTCTAATGATCATGTTATGCACTATGTCACAAAGACAGCCAGATCACACAATCAAGCAAGGATGAGATACAGTTCACAGTACCACACTAATACACAATATGGGGAGCCGATCCCCCTATCCTGGCTCAATCGTGCCTACATACCCCATTGAATGGGGATCAAAACCAACGTAGTTCATTCCACGATTAAGTGGAGGGGTTTAAGAGTTGATCAAAATGATTTTGGTTTGGGTGTCTTGAGAGTCAGGGAAAAAGGTTGATACCTTTGCTTTTGGTGGACGGAGGATTTTACCGAACCGAAATTCTGTTTTATCGAGACTGGGTGATTAGATAGATTGAAAGATTAGTTAATTAATATGATGAAAGGGGTGGATGGATTAATTAATTAAAAAGATTAATTAATTAATTTGGATGAAAAGTGGATTGAGAAAAATGATTAATTTGATTTTGGAAAAAGGAATGATTTTTGAAAAAAAAAGAGTGATTAATTAAAAAAGAGTTTTAGTTAATTAAAAAGATTAATTAACTTAGTTAGGGTGAGGTAATTAATTAATTAAAAAGATTAATTAATTAATTAGAGAGTGATTGGAGGGAGAAAAAAAGAGGAATTTGAGGATAGCAATTGTCACGTCTGAAACCTGAGGGCACGTGATCGATACTAGGACAGGGGAAATGCACGTGGCTACTAGTGCCTGAGTAAGCCTGACAGAAAACTCAACCAATAGAAACCAAAACTGTAAAGGGTTATGGGCCGATGTGTTAAGCAGATCCAAACCCACATCAATTTAAATCAAAGTCACACTGGGCTAATAACTCAGTTATCTCATAAATATCATTTATTATACAATTGGATTATGCTTAATAATAATATCTCCACTCAGAAAATACATAGCAACTGAATTTTAAACATAATATAGGTAAAAGATGTAACATTGCGAAGTTTTATAACTATGATACAATTATACATATTATTTACATAACTCAATACTTATAATACAAAACACTGCTGAAAGACAAATGACAGTCTAACTCAATTTACAATCTCTTCACAAGCTTATTCAGCGACCTGAAAATAACAAGTTGAACAGGAATGAGCGTTCGACTCAATGAATGATATCAGCTAATACATTATACTTGAAATATCCTGAATTTTCAATTATTTTTCTAAAATCCTATTTTTATACGGAAAGGTATTATTCTATTATTTTATTTATTTAAGCAAATATTAAAGTTATATTTTATTAAATTATATATATATTCCTACCATTTGAATATGTATTATTAATAGTAAATTTTATTACAATATTGTATATATGTATATTATTATGAAATATTATAATGGTTATTGGAGAAATTATATTTTGATATTTGAGTATAAATATTATGTTCGATTAATCTAAATTATATTGTTAAATATATATATATATATATATTACCGGAAGTTCAGGAATTTATTATAATTATTATTATTGTGAATAAGTTTATTAATTGTATTATTAGTATGTCAATTAGAAATTATTCTTATTATCATTATTATATATAACTATGGGTTATTATTATTATTATTATTATTATTATTATTATTATTATTATTATTATTATTATTATTATTATTATTATTATTATTATTAGTGTTATATATATATAAGCATATGTGTGTTGGTGAAAAGAAAAAGAAAAAGAAATGGAGGTGGTTGATTGGCTGAAAGGAAACAGGGAAGAACAGAAAAGGAAAGAAGAAACAGAAAGAGAAGGAGAGAGAGAGAGAGGGAGCTGGGTGTCGGTAAGCCACTCTCCGACTGGTGGTGGGTTGCACCGCCACCTCCAAGCGGCAGCCCACCTGCCCATGAGTACTTGGGAGCTAACAGCGACAGAGATCATCAACGGGAGGTGGCAGACACGCTGGAAGAAGCTCCACTGGTGCCGAGACTTCAATTTCAATTTTCAGCCGATTCTGGTGGTGGAATTCGGCGATTATGGTTTCTTTCAACTCCTGAGGATGAGAGCTTTGATTTGGTACCAACCATGCCCCTGAGGTTCATCAGAGGAAGAGATCAAAAAATGCAAAACCAAAACTTCTGAGGCATTTTTCGGTGGCTGGAGGGCTAGTGACTGCAAGTGGAGGTGATTTTTGAGCTCCTGACGTCGAGGTGAACCTGCTGGTGTGGAGATCACCCAGATCTGCCACCAACAGCGGCGGCACTTGGCCGGCCGGCGGCAGCCTGTGGAGTAGTCCAACAGCTCTATTTCGTCATTCCGGTGCGACTCCCAACATTTGTATAATCGAAATTCATGAAGGTTAATCCGAAACTCTTGTATCTCAGTTATTAAATAAGTTATATTATGTTTAGCAGACTCTAGTTGGTAGTTATTATAAGTTCGTCGAGTCTGTTATTGAGTTTAGTGTGGTTCTGTTGAGATCTCGATCAGAATCTCAATAGTCTTTAAGTTGTGTCTAGTTATGTGAGTTATTCTTATCCTGATGATATCCTTTGTTATGAGGTATCGATGTTCTGGCGTCTTCCTAGTTCTAAAGGCTGCACTTCCGAGGGAAGCTAGTCGGACAAGTCGTCAGTTAGGTAAGTGATACTCCCTAATATGTTATTCTGTTTCCATATACATCTGCATTTCCATGTGTATATATATATGTATATTATGCACTATTATTGTATAAATGTATGTAACATTTGATTGTAAATGATGAATCGATATTCATTATTATGTGTTGTATTGTAATTGTGATTGACGGATAGAGGTCGGGAGGATACAGTACCACTTAGGATTTATGGGTTTGGTTATGATTATGATTTTGATGATGTTGAGAAGATGAGCTATGACTGGTGTATGTTGGCCAGGCCTGCTCATTGCCAGAGCCGCTACCAGTCAGGTCAGGGCTGCTTGGTACAGACCAATGACAGCCAGGCCCATTGGGTATAAGAGACAGATTATTGGATTCAAAGAGCCAGGATAGGGGGATCGGCTCCCCATATTGAGTATTATTGTGGTACTGTAGACCGTATCCCATTCTTACTTGATTGTATGATTTGTCTGTCTTTATGACATAGTGCATAGCATGAGCATTAGAATCTATCTGTAGGACACTAGTTTAATATATTAGCTGGTATCATTGGCTGAGTCAGATGCTCATTCCTATTCATTATGTTATTTTCAGGTGAGGGAATGAGCCTGTGAAGGAATTGTAAACTGAGTAAACTGCCAATTTTCCTTCGGCAATAGTTGTATTAAAGAGTGTATGTAATATATATATAATTGTAAATATAGCTCTACAACTGCGCAGTGTTACACCTTGTACTTGTATATTGTTTAATATTCAGTTATGTATTTGATGAGTTGAAATACTATTGTTAAGCAGAATCCTTTTGTATAATATTACATTTATGAAATAATTGAGATAAATGAGTTGTTAGGCCAACGTGACTTTGTTTATTATTGAGATTTAATTGGATTTGCTTAACTTGTACGGGCCCATAGCCCTTTACAGTTTTGGATTTCTATTGTGTGTTTCTGTTAGGCTTACTACGGGCATTGGTAGCCATGTGCATTTCTCGTGTCCTAGTGCCAGTCACGTGCCCTTGGGTTTAAGGCATGACAAAACTAGTGTCCTACAGACAGGTTTCTAATGATCATGTTATGCACTATGTCACAAAGACAGCCAGATCACACAATCAAGCAAGGATGAGATACAGTTCACAGTACCACACTAATACACAATATGGGGAGCCGATCCCCCTATCCTGGCTCAATCGTGCCTACATACCCCATTGAATGGGGATCAAAACCAACGTAGTTCATTCCACGATTAAGTGGAGGGGTTTAAGAGTTGATCAAAATGATTTTGGTTTGGGTGTCTTGAGAGTCAGGGAAAAAGGTTGATACCTTTGCTTTTGGTGGACGGAGGATTTTACCGAACCGAAATTCTGTTTTATCGAGACTGGGTGATTAGATAGATTGAAAGATTAGTTAATTAATATGATGAAAGGGGTGGATGGATTAATTAATTAAAAAGATTAATTAATTAATTTGGATGAAAAGTGGATTGAGAAAAATGATTAATTTGATTTTGGAAAAAGGAATGATTTTTGAAAAAAAAAGAGTGATTAATTAAAAAAGAGTTTTAGTTAATTAAAAAGATTAATTAACTTAGTTAGGGTGAGGTAATTAATTAATTAAAAAGATTAATTAATTAATTAGAGAGTGATTGGAGGGAGAAAAAAAGAGGAATTTGAGGATAGCAATTGTCACGTCTGAAACCTGAGGGCACGTGATCGATACTAGGACAGGGGAAATGCACGTGGCTACTAGTGCCTGAGTAAGCCTGACAGAAAACTCAACCAATAGAAACCAAAACTGTAAAGGGTTATGGGCCGATGTGTTAAGCAGATCCAAACCCACATCAATTTAAATCAAAGTCACACTGGGCTAATAACTCAGTTATCTCATAAATATCATTTATTATACAATTGGATTATGCTTAATAATAATATCTCCACTCAGAAAATACATAGCAACTGAATTTTAAACATAATATAGGTAAAAGATGTAACATTGCGAAGTTTTATAACTATGATACAATTATACATATTATTTACATAACTCAATACTTATAATACAAAACACTGCTGAAAGACAAATGACAGTCTAACTCAATTTACAATCTCTTCACAAGCTTATTCAGCGACCTGAAAATAACAAGTTGAACAGGAATGAGCGTTCGACTCAATGAATGATATCAGCTAATACATTATACTTGAAATATCCTGAATTTTCAATTATTTTTCTAAAATCCTATTTTTATACGGAAAGGTATTATTCTATTATTTTATTTATTTAAGCAAATATTAAAGTTATATTTTATTAAATTATATATATATTCCTACCATTTGAATATGTATTATTAATAGTAAATTTTATTACAATATTGTATATATGTATATTATTATGAAATATTATAATGGTTATTGGAGAAATTATATTTTGATATTTGAGTATAAATATTATGTTCGATTAATCTAAATTATATTGTTAAATATATATATATATATATATTACCGGAAGTTCAGGAATTTATTATAATTATTATTATTGTGAATAAGTTTATTAATTGTATTATTAGTATGTCAATTAGAAATTATTCTTATTATCATTATTATATATAACTATGGGTTATTATTATTATTATTATTATTATTATTATTATTATTATTATTATTATTATTATTATTATTATTATTATTATTATTAGTGTTATATATATATAAGCATATGTGTGTTGGTGAAAAGAAAAAGAAAAAGAAATGGAGGTGGTTGATTGGCTGAAAGGAAACAGGGAAGAACAGAAAAGGAAAGAAGAAACAGAAAGAGAAGGAGAGAGAGAGAGAGGGAGCTGGGTGTCGGTAAGCCACTCTCCGACTGGTGGTGGGTTGCACCGCCACCTCCAAGCGGCAGCCCACCTGCCCATGAGTACTTGGGAGCTAACAGCGACAGAGATCATCAACGGGAGGTGGCAGACACGCTGGAAGAAGCTCCACTGGTGCCGAGACTTCAATTTCAATTTTCAGCCGATTCTGGTGGTGGAATTCGGCGATTATGGTTTCTTTCAACTCCTGAGGATGAGAGCTTTGATTTGGTACCAACCATGCCCCTGAGGTTCATCAGAGGAAGAGATCAAAAAATGCAAAACCAAAACTTCTGAGGCATTTTTCGGTGGCTGGAGGGCTAGTGACTGCAAGTGGAGGTGATTTTTGAGCTCCTGACGTCGAGGTGAACCTGCTGGTGTGGAGATCACCCAGATCTGCCACCAACAGCGGCGGCACTTGGCCGGCCGGCGGCAGCCTGTGGAGTAGTCCAACAGCTCTATTTCGTCATTCCGGTGCGACTCCCAACATTTGTATAATCGAAATTCATGAAGGTTAATCCGAAACTCTTGTATCTCAGTTATTAAATAAGTTATATTATGTTTAGCAGACTCTAGTTGGTAGTTATTATAAGTTCGTCGAGTCTGTTATTGAGTTTAGTGTGGTTCTGTTGAGATCTCGATCAGAATCTCAATAGTCTTTAAGTTGTGTCTAGTTATGTGAGTTATTCTTATCCTGATGATATCCTTTGTTATGAGGTATCGATGTTCTGGCGTCTTCCTAGTTCTAAAGGCTGCACTTCCGAGGGAAGCTAGTCGGACAAGTCGTCAGTTAGGTAAGTGATACTCCCTAATATGTTATTCTGTTTCCATATACATCTGCATTTCCATGTGTATATATATATGTATATTATGCACTATTATTGTATAAATGTATGTAACATTTGATTGTAAATGATGAATCGATATTCATTATTATGTGTTGTATTGTAATTGTGATTGACGGATAGAGGTCGGGAGGATACAGTATCACTTAGGATTTATGGGTTTGGTTATGATTATGATTTTGATGATGTTGAGAAGATGAGCTATGACTGGTGTATGTTGGCCAGGCCTGCTCATTGCCAGAGCCGCTACCAGTCAGGTCAGGGCTGCTTGGTACAGACCAATGACAGCCAGGCCCATTGGGTATAAGAGACAGATTATTGGATTCAAAGAGCCAGGATAGGGGGATCGGCTCCCCATATTGAGTATTATTGTGGTACTGTAGACCGTATCCCATTCTTACTTGATTGTATGATTTGTCTGTCTTTATGACATAGTGCATAGCATGAGCATTAGAATCTATCTGTAGGACACTAGTTTAATATATTAGCTGGTATCATTGGCTGAGTCAGATGCTCATTCCTATTCATTATGTTATTTTCAGGTGAGGGAATGAGCCTGTGAAGGAATTGTAAACTGAGTAAACTGCCAATTTTCCTTCGGCAATAGTTGTATTAAAGAGTGTATGTAATATATATATAATTGTAAATATAGCTCTACAACTGCGCAGTGTTACACCTTGTACTTGTATATTGTTTAATATTCAGTTATGTATTTGATGAGTTGAAATACTATTGTTAAGCAGAATCCTTTTGTATAATATTACATTTATGAAATAATTGAGATAAATGAGTTGTTAGGCCAACGTGACTTTGTTTATTATTGAGATTTAATTGGATTTGCTTAACTTGTATGGGCCCATAGCCCTTTACAGTTTTGGATTTCTATTGTGTGTTTCTGTTAGGCTTACTACGGGCATTGGTAGCCATGTGCATTTCTCGTGTCCTAGTGCCAGTCACGTGCCCTTGGGTTTAAGGCATGACAAAACTAGTGTCCTACAGACAGGTTTCTAATGATCATGTTATGCACTATGTCACAAAGACAGCCAGATCACACAATCAAGCAAGGATGAGATACAGTTCACAGTACCACACTAATACACAATATGGGGAGCCGATCCCCCTATCCTGGCTCTCTGAATCCAATACTCTGTCTCTCATATCCAATGGGCTTGGCCAGCACTGGTCTGTACTATGCAGCCCTGACCCGACTGATAGCGGGCTCTGGGGATGAGCAGGCCTAACCAGCATCCACCAGTCATAGCTCATCTTCTTAATCTCATCATAATTCCAATCATAACTATAATCATAATCATACACATGATCCTAAGTGGTACTGTATCCTCTCGATCTCCATCCATTAAACACAATCACAGTATAGCATAGAATATCGATTCATCAATCACAATCAAATGTTACATGCATCTATGCAATATATATATACACAGTGAATGCAGATGTATATGAAAACAGAATAACATATTAGGGAGTATCACTCACCTAATTGACGACACGTCTCATTAACTTCCCTCAGAAGTGCGGCCCTTGGAACCAGGAAGATGCCAGAAATAATGACACTGGACAACAAAGGATACTATCAAAAAATGATGACTCACATATCCAGACATAACTTAAAGAACATTAAGACTCTTGCCGAGACTTCGGCAGAACCATACTAAACTCGGATATCTTTGTCAACAAAAAATATAACACTTCTAATAGTCTCAATAACCAACATAACCCAATATCACTCCAGAGACCCCTCCTGGGTCCACCCAACTCATACTCATCAACAATCAATCCTTGCTACTTAGAATATACTAAACATAAATTAAATAACTTAAATACATGAGTTTCGAATTTACCCTCATAAATTTTAATCATACAAACATCAAGAGTCGTACTGGAATAACGAGACGAAGCTGCTGGAGTGACCCCACGTGCCGTTGTCGTAGTGTCATCAGCCGGCCACGCGCCGCCGCTGCTGGTGGCGGAACGGAGCGATCTTCATACCAAAATGTTCATCTTGACACCAGGAGTCCAGAAATATACACCACTCGCCGCCACACGCCACCATCTCGCCAGAAAATGCCCTCAACTATTCGGCCTCAAATACTCTGATCTCCTCCTCTGGTGGCTGATCGAAGGCATGGCAGGTACCAAATGGAAGCCCTCATCACCAGGAGTCGAACGAAACTGACCTTGTGGGATTTCACCTTCGGAACCGGCCAAAATCTGTTGTTGAAGATTCGACGCCCGCAGGTTCTTCTCTCCTCGCGCATGCCACCGTCCATCACTTGATTAGGGTGCTACTACCTCTTGAGGTCGCCGGACAGTGGGCTACTACCTCTCTCTCTCTCTCTCTCTCTCTCTTCCGTCTCCCTCTCTTTCCCGTTTCTTTGTTTCCTTTAGTCTCAGCCATCTGATTGGTTGTTAGCCAATCAAATGGATTCCCATTCTCTCTTCTTTAATTTTATTTTAACACCAACATATATAATAATAATAATAATAATAATAATAATAATAATAATAATAATAATAATAATAATAATAATGATTTACATAATAAAATTCAATTAATAAAACTTATTCATAATAATAGTAATTATAATGAAATCCCAAACTTCTGGTAAATTTATGTAATTACAATATAATTTAGATTAATCGAACATAATATTAATTTCAGATATCAAAATATAAATTCTCTAAATAACCATTAATAATACATATTCAAATAGTATGAATATATATAATTTAATAAAATATAACTTTAATTCTTGCTTTAATGAGGAAAATACTAAAATAATACATTTCCGTACAAAAATAGAATTTTATAAAATAATTGAAAATTCAAGGTATTACAATCTTTTCCCTTAAGAAAATTTGTCCTCGAATTTTCAAACCCAACAAGCACTGTGCACTTCACTTAAACTTCTCCACTACGCTTCCACTGCGCACTCTAACAAACTATCTAAACTACAAATAACATATCAAATTCAACAAGACACAAAATCATATAAATAAACCTCCAACATAATTTATTCCAATATCAATATCCAATCTAACTAAACCTTAAAACAAATCCTTAATAATTTCTTATCCTTAAATCTTGATTTAATCTTAGATAAAATTAGCATAACCTTTGATTTCACATTTGATCAATGGTAATCTTAAATATATCTTTTCTTTAGGTCATTATTAATATTAAAGCTAATATTAATACCTAACTTATCACTTCCATTTATTACTTGTTATATGTGATCACATGAGAATCCAACAGATAGTTCTAAATTAATAACTCTATTTGATATTCCATAATTCTTTTCCATATTAATAATTATTACTTAATCCATTATAACCTCAATAAATATTTTCATATTTAATATGTTGCAAAAATTACAATTTGTATTATATTTAATCATAAACAATAACTCTAATAATAATTCCCTTATCCATTTCATTCATCAATTAAAACATATCAAACTTAACAATTCCTTTCCTACTCTTACTTGCTCTAGCTAATTTCCCCAATATATATATAAATTTTTATCTTTTAAATTTGAAGCCAATCACCTATGCATACTCACTAATTGATATACAAAACCAGAAATTTTACAATTCATCTTAACAACCTTATATTAACAAAGTTATCAAGAAATTCTGTTAACTCTAAAACATATTTCACCTTTTCATAATTATTTCAGACTTACTCTCTTTCTATAAAATATTTCGATATCATGAATTAAACAGCTATTGTCTCGTAATCATATACATTTAACCCATAACATTATCTTATTTCTAAATTTCCATTAATATCTTATTATATTTCATATTTCTAAACCTTCAATTTATCTACAAAAAAATTATGAATTCACTAAAATCACTGATATTCAATAAAATCTCCACGCAACTTTTATGTCTTTCTTAATCTATGCCATTCTAATTTGATCTCAACTTAAATATATATACTTCATAAGTATTCCCAAATAATACCTCCACTTTATTACATAATAAATTCTTTTCCTTATAAAAAAAATCATTACCTAATCTTTAATCATCCCATAACATATTATTGAATCAATACCTCAAAATGTTATTTTATCTCGAGGACTTAAATCCATTTCAAGTATGTTCAAAATTGTTTAAATTTCCAAAACTATTTAGAATCATTTGTAAGAATCAAAACATTTTCATTTTTATTTTAGAACTCAAGGTACTATGTCCACGGATGCTACATAACATGCCACCTTAATGCAATGCTTAATGAGGAACATGATGTATGAATAATGACATGATTTCATAATGCTTGACTCGACACATGTAGACAGACACACAGGACACAAGTACAGAGTCCCAAAATAATAAACTTTCAAAACTATCTTTAAAATCATACTTTAAAATTAGTTATCATATTTAAACTCATTTAAAACCTCACATTTCCAAACCATTTAAAATTTTGAATTAAATCATTTTATACCCTTTTGGATTAAGTTCTCGGGGATTCTCAAATTCACAATTCATATAATCTTAACATCTTATCACTTATAAAAGTTCAAATTATCACACTCTAAGCATATTCTATTCACCCAAAGAACTCTCACCAGTACACAATTTCTACAAGCACCACACATATATATGTCCTTTATATCATAATCACAAGTCTGAGAATATTCATCTCAATCATCATATCACATACAAGCATATAACACACATATATTAAACACACCAATATAATTAATACTGGTAACTCATCATAACACCGCATTAACGCTGAATTGGAAGCAAAGGAAACTCAAGAAGACAATTAGGAATTCTATACTTCACATGTTATAGAAACAAGGACCCACAACACTGAATATACTAGAGGTCACAAGATCTCTGCTCTGATACCATCTTTGTCATGCTCCAAACCCGAGGGCACGTGACCGGCACTAGGACAAGGGAAATGCACGTGGCTACTAGTGCCCGTAGTAAGCCTGACAGAAAACTCAACCAATAGAAACCAAAATTGTAAAGGGCTATGGGCCCACGTGTTAAGCAGATTCAAACCCACATCAATTTAAATCAAAGCTACACTGGGCTAATAACTCAGTTATCTCATAAATATCATTTTTTATACAATTGGATTCTGCTTAATAACAATATCTCAACTCAGAAAATACATATCAACTGAATTTTAAACATAATACAGGTAAAAGATGTAACATTGCAGAGTTTTATAACTATGATACAATTATACATATTATTTAGATAACTCAATACTTATAATACAAAACACTACCGAAAGACAAATGGCAATCTAACTCAATTTACAATCTCTTCACAAGCTCATTCCACGACCTGAAAATAACAAGTTGAACAGGAATGAGCATTCGACTCAATGAATGATACCAGCTAATACATTAAACTGGTGTCCTACAGACAGGTTTCTAATGATTATGCTATGCACTATGTCACAGAGAGAGCCAGATCACACAATCAAGCAAGGATGTGATATAGTCCATAGTACCACACTAATACACAATATGGGGAGCCGATCCCCCTATCCTGGCTCTCTGAATCCAATATTCTATCTCTTATGTCCAATGGGCCCGGCCAACATTGGTTTATACCATGCAGCCTTGACCCGATTGATAACGGCCCTGACGATGAGCAGGCCTGGCCAGCATCTACCAATCATAGCTCATCTTCTCAATCTCATTATAATCCCAATCATAACCATAGTCATAATCATACCCATGATCCTAGGTGGTACTGTATCTTTCCAATTTTCATCCGTCAAACACAATCATAGTATAACATAGAATATTGATTCATCAATCACAATCAAATGTTACATACATCTATGCAATAATAGTGTATATAACAATAATCATAATAATCATAATTTACATAATAAAATTCAATTAATAAAACTTATTTATAATAATAGTAATTATAATGAAATCCCAAATTTCCGGTAAATTTATGTAATTATAATAATTTAGATTAATCGAACATAATATTAATTTCAGATATCAAAATATAAATTCTCCAAATAACTATTAATAATGCATATTCAAATAGTATGAATATATATATTTTAATAAAATATAACTTCAATTTTTGCTTTAATAAGAAAAATATTAAAATAATACATTTCTGTATAAAAATAGGATTTTATAAAATAATTAAAAATTCAAAGTATTACAGCAATCTACTCAAATTTAAGAGGTGTAAAATTAAGGGTTCACAGACAGATAGTGAAATTTACTCTTCCTCTTAATTTTGACTTTGTATCAATTTGTAAAAAATTACTAAATATGAGGATTAATTTGATAAAAAAAATGATTTTATACTAATTTAGCTTAATGTGCTAAGTTTGGAGACCAATTTGGTCTTTTTGCCGTTTATTAGTCATAGAGTGTTCACTATGCACTAAATTTATCCACATATATAGAAACTACTAGCTACATTACCCGGATTATATGGTCATTTTCTCACACTAGAACGCGTGGCATATCCCAATGCTTAGAAAAAAGTTCTAAAAATAATTTTTGTATTTTTCCATCACAAGCACACTGAAAGGTCTCATGGCAACCATAAACATCTTGAGATGACTTTTAGGACACGTGATGCCATTAAACTTGTCCATGATTGGCATTTTAAATTTTGGGGGAACTTGTGCATTTGGAAAGAGAGCTAAAGAGTCAACATCTATCATGTCCTCATGCTTTTTGACGTTCTTGAGCATTTTTTCCATGGCCTCAACTTTCTCCATCAATTTCTTAGTTTCGGGAAAGCTAAAGAAATCTCCACTTCAAAAATGATTCCTAGTGGGAGAGGGAGTGGTTGTGTTTAAGTCTATGGTAAGAGAGGTTGGAGTCTCATATACTTTTCCTTTATCGGTGAGATCGATAATTGGAGGAGTAAAAGTAGGGACATGGCTAGTCCCGGCTTAGGCAGATGCAAGCTCAACGTGAGTAGGAGGGGGAGTGATAGTGGCATTGGTCATTTCCTTGATCTCATTGATGTTGGACTGGCGTAGAGAGTTGAGGACATCAGTAAAGGTGTCAGACTGGGAATTGAGAGCATTGGTGAAAGTTTTAGCTTGGGTCTGAAGAATGGTGGTGAGTACAGCTTGAAAAGTTTCTTCTTGTTTCTTAAGGAGGCTAGTGAAGAAAGCGCTCATGGCGTCTTGATCGAAGTTGAAGGTATTGGCTATTGGTACCTTGAAACAGAAAACAGATAGAAAAAATAGGTAAGAAAATAGAATTATGAAGGAAAAATGGCATGAATGTGAAGGTATGTCAGGAAAAAGATTCCTTCCATATGGTTGGTCACCAGGTTTATATGTTGACAGGGTGAGTATATGAGGTATTTTTAGGGTAACGAACCATTGGTTTGGGTCTTTGAGGGTTGACCTTGTTAAGCTTCTCATATTGTGTATGCATGATCATGACGTTATGCATGCTGAAAAAGGTTTCACGAACATGTAAGAGTATTGATTATTATGGTACATGGAACCTAAGGTCAAAGGCTAGAGTGACTATATGCACAAGGGTAAAGGGTGATTTAATTTAAGGGTCCCCGTCCCACTAGAGCATCGATATACCTAACCACATATGAGGTAAGGAGCCTCGCGTGGGTCCAACAGTACTGATTGCTTATTACACCACCGAAATGATTGGGGATTCATCATGGGGTGGAATGCTTTCGCTATCTCCTAACATACTCAAAGAGAGTTGTCAAGCCAATGCTACTTACCATCCAAAAGTTTTCCTAAAACTAAAGTTTAGACAAAGAGTCTTTATTATGCAAAATGATGCATGAAAGTCAAATTATATTTAATGAGCCAAATGGAGATTATTTTGGAAAAATTTTTCCTTCACCAAATAGTAATCCTCTTATTTTCCTTTTTATTAAAAAAGGTAGCAACCAGTCCCCAGTGGAGTCGCTACCTGTGAGGCCTCGCCTGAGCACTGACCTAGTTCGCTAGAGGGAACCAGAATGCTCATTTGAGTTTAGACTCACGATGGAACCCTCGGGTTCGGATCGGTTGATTTTGAAAAATGATTTTTGGGAGTTGCCACTCTAATTTATTTTTAAATGAAAAAATTAAGGAAAAACCCGATTAACTCCAATTTATTAATTTTTAATTAATTTACCCATGGATAAAATCAGTAGCCTCGAACTAGATTGAGCTCGAGGACTAGGTTTTTTATTTTAAATAATTAAAATTTGGCTCTTAGGTTTAATTTAACTTGAAAATTAGATTTCATGAGTGAATTTATAAGACGATATTAAAGAAAATGTATGAATATGACATAATATGAATGCATCGTGAAAATAAAATATCCAAAAATTAATTAGAAAAAAAAGGGGAAAGGAGATTGATTGAGATTTGGATTTGAGATTTAAATTTATATTCCAAACGTGCCTACATACCCTATTGAATGGGGATCAAAATCAATGTAGTTCATTTCACGGTTAAATTGAGAGGTTTAAGAGTTAATCAAAATGATTTTAGTTTGGGTGTGTTGAAAGTGAGGGAAAAAGGCTGATACCTTTGCTTTTGGTGGGCAGAGGATTTTATCGGACCGAAGTTCTGTTTTATCAGGATCTAGTGATTAGATGAATTGGAAGATTAATTAATTAATATGATGAAAGGGGTGGATGGATTAATTAATTAATTTAGATGAAAAGTGAAATGAGAAAAATGATTAATTTGATTTTAGAAAAAGAAATGATTTTTGAAAAAAAAAAGTGATTAATTAAAAAAGAGTTTTAGTTAATTAAAATAATTAATTAACTTGGTTAGGGTGAGGTAATTAATTAATTAAAAAGATTAATTAATTAATTTGAGAGTAATTAGAGGGAGAAGAAAAGAGGAATTTGAGAATAGCAATCTACTCAAATTCAAGAGGTATAAAATAAAGGGTTCACAGACAGAGAGTGAAATTTACTCTTCCTCTTAATTTTGACTTTGTATCAATTTGTAAAAAATTACTAAATATGAGGATTAATTTGATAAAAAAAATGATTTTGTACTAATTTAGCTTAATGTGCTAAGTTTAGAGACCAATTTGGTCCTTTTGCCGTTTATTAGTCATAGTGTTCACTATGCACTAAATTTACCCACATATACAGAAATTGCTAGCTACATTACCAGGATTATATGGTCGTTTTCTCACACTAGAACGCGTGGCATATCCCATTGCTTAGAAAAAAGTTCTAAAAATAATTTTTGTATTTTTCTATCACAAGCATATCCTTTTGTTGCTGAATAACGACGCTTGTCCTGTTTATGTGGATTTTTTTGTTTAATGATTTAAACGGTACTTCTAAGAAAACGACAATTCACAGATGTTTTATCGTCTAATTACTTGAAACGAGAAAAGAAGCAGAAGCAGAAGAAGACGAGGAACGACAAAGACAATGAAATGGCAACGTCGTCGTCAGGCACTAGAACTCCCACCGGCGTAGAATATTCCGATCACTCAAAGAATCCTTCTCTCTCCGCCGTCAATTTCTCCACTCGGAATAATTCCTCCAAATACGACTTTGTCAAGGTCACTATTTTTTTTTTTTCGCGGGAACCAAACAGAATCTTGATTTTCCATCGATTGATATTTCATTTTACAGGTAAAAGTGTGGCTAGGCGATCTCGCCGATCATTACTACGTTCTCTCCAGATTTTTGCTCAGTAGAACGTTGACTGTCACTAAGGTTTTCAATTCAAATGTCTTCAATTCAAATGTCTTTATTATTGGAAATTTAGAAATACAAGTTCAGTTTTGGTGAATTTGTTGTGAGTTGATTTGATGATTTTCAGATTCCAAATCATGTAGCTGTTAAAATAGCTCTTGAACTCAAGAAACTGCTCGTAGATAACAGCCTTCTTGATGTGTATGCAATTTCCCTCCTTTATTTTTCTTAAGAATAATTTCATTTGAAATTATATGGTAATGTTTAATTTGTTATATGTTACTTTTTGCAGTTCTCAGTCTGATCTTGAAGCTAACCTATTTAAGGTATGTTTCCTTTCATTCTCGATGTTAGAGTTCTCAAACGGCTATAAAGAAAATAAATGAACTGGCCAATGTTCTATTTTATTGATGTAATGGTGTGGGTATGCCAAAAACTAAGCACTTTTCAACTCTAACTCAACTTTAACTCAACTCAACTCTAACTCAGACTTAATCCCAAAAATTAATTGGAGTTGGCTATATGGATTTTTTATTTTCACTTTAAATAATTTTGGGATGCAATGTCTGTAGATCATATTGTACCCCTCTACTCTAAGTTAATTTAGACCTATCCTTTCCTTTTCTTCCTCTCCTCTATCACAATGAGTTCGACCTTTCTAATTGGGTGTCCACCTCATATGTCCAAACCATCTTAATTGTAATGCCTCTAGGCTATATAGAAAAATTAAGCACTTTTCAGGAAAAAAAATTGAATATTTTTCATAATCCTTTTTATAAGATTCTAATGCGCAGCTAATGTTGCGGAGTGGCTATGGAGAGGATTACATAAATCGTTACAAGATGATGACAAGGTAAATAAGCTTTCGGGAGAAATGATTACTTTATTTTTGTTTTTGTTTTTTCATGTCAATAATTGGCACACTTATTGTGTTTTTTAATAGAAACGAAATGATTGAAAATCCTTTGTTTGATTAGATTGTTGAAAAGTAATTTATTTTTCCTCATCGTCCCATGTTAGATTTCACCATCAAAGAGTGCCTTTAGTAATTCTTGTTTGTGGAACTTCTTGTGTCGGGAAGTCTACCGTTGCTACACAACTTGCACAAAGGCTCAATTTGCCTAATGTCTTGCAGGTTTTCTTTCTTCCACCTAGCTCTGAAAAACTCACTGTGTTTGATGTACTAATTCATTTGGGGTTGAATACTGATGCCTTTGACACATGTTTCTGTTGTTATAGACAGATATGGTGTATGAATTGCTACGGACATCAACAGAGTATGCCTTGGACCTATTGATTGCCTTTCTTTATAATATTCTATGCATTTTTATCTCCACT
Organism: Reutealis trisperma; assembly: GCA_947687605.1. Classification (NCBI taxonomy): domain Eukaryota; kingdom Viridiplantae; phylum Streptophyta; class Magnoliopsida; order Malpighiales; family Euphorbiaceae; genus Reutealis; species Reutealis trisperma. Next base: position 264,854 of record CANTUT010001323.1, read on the forward strand.
AGCTCGAAGTTCAGTATATAAATTTATTGCCAAGAGATACTTAGAATGTCAAAATAGTGACAGAAGAAAATGTATCCATGGAGAGGTTTTCATGTGTCAAGGTGGTCTGTTTGTCAGAAAACCATGATTGAAGAATTACTAAATGATTAAGTTACATCGGTGGACACTCTGTTACTAAATTATTCATTTTAACTATTTGCGTTGGTGGATGATATTGAAATGTTATGTCTTTCTTATATCTGACATAGCGCACCATTGGCATCTGCTCCTGTATGGGCACGGGATTTCAGCTCTTCTGAGGAGCTAATTACTGAATTTTGTAGAGAATGCAGAATTGTTCATAAAGGTGAGTGATGGGTTTAACATTATACTTTTTCAGTTTACTTCTTATTTTCAGATTTTTTTTTTTTATTTTAATTCTTTTTTCCTTTCAAAATTTAGATGTTTATGACAAATATGATTATTTCAGAGCTTGTCAAGGATTTTCTCATCTCTTAGCACTCATTGTTGATAGTGCACTTTGCAAGCATATCGATGCTTGACTTGTTAATATAATATTTGCTGCCTAGGTTTGGCTGGTGATTTGAAGAAAGCAATGAAAGATGGAAAGCCTATTATAATTGAGGTATATTAGAGATCAGACCATGGCAAGTATGATAATATCTACACTCTTTTGCTGATCTCGTTTATTTCTGACATGATGGCAGGGGATACATTTGGATCCTAGCATTTATTTAATGGATGGAGAAAATAAGTCACCAGGCGACATGCCAGAAAAAACTAAGGAAGCAACTCCTGAATCAGTTAAAGATAATGATCCAGCAAGACAGATGGAAAACAATCCTACAAGTTTGAGTGGAAGTCATATTGACAGTATCAATTCTGCTCCTGGGAATTTGAGTTTAGAAGAGGGAAAATGTGGTGACCAGCTGAATAAAGTTCCGTATTCTCAGGAATCTGTTAACATGGCAAGAGGTATTTCTGATAATAGAGGTAAATTTTGTCATGGTTTTTATGATAAATCCATTGTTCCGTTTAGTATCTTCCAAGGACAGGTGCCTGTTATATTAATTTTGAATAAACATGCAAAGATTGTAACTTTGAGTTCGCAATTTTTGTAACTGCTATTTGGTTATGCAGGTGAGAGTGTTACAAATGCTGGGAGAGAAAGCAGTACTTCGGTTAGGAAAGAAAAATTGGGCCCTAAACCAGTAGTTATACCCATAGTTTTGAAGATGGCTGAATTTGATCATAAGGTTTTCTCTTCTACTCTCATTTGATCTAAACTTTCTTGAGATCCTATGATGATTTTGATGAAAATGCATTGTAGTGCTGAAGGATGAGAATTGCTCACGAAGTGACCAAAGAACACGTTTGGGATTGGAATCGGTTTTTAAAATTTTGTTCCATCTATGATCACCAAGCAATTCAATCTAGGATACAACCAATTTTTGCCCAAAACACAACATGCAAGGACATAGTAAATGGTTACCTCTTATAGCACACAAAAGCACAACCGTTCTTTGTTTTAGCACTCCAAGTGTGGTGCCTCTAGTAGATCCACTAGCACTACACAATTGGACTCCTTTCCAAGCTTAGTTTTGCTTCATTGGTTGTCTCTCTTTGGTGACCTAAAACAACATTGATCTTCCTTAGATTATGGAAAGATGATTAGGTCCTTTACACTTTGTATATGGTGCACTTGTCTTTTACATGCAAGAAAATATCTTACAAAGGCTAAAGAAAGAAAAGAGAAGAAGTAGAAAAGGAAGAACACTTTATCTTTGTTCTTCAACTCTTCCGTTCCTCTCTTTGTACTCTCTCTATCTTGACTTAGGCAAAATCAGAAAATAGTCTTAGTGCATTAAGCTTTCTCTTCTTTTTGCCTTATAAATCTCTACGAACTCCGCTAACAAGAGTGAGTGGGAGATAAAGGCAAAAGAAGGAATTGACTGTTGTCAATTCTTGTCTTCCACTCACTAATTGTGGCTTGCATGGCTTGATTAAGCCAAACCACTTTCAATTAGCATAAGACATAATTGAGACCTTAATTAAGCATTGGACTAATGATGGTTATTCGGCTCAGTGGAGAATATCTACAATCTCCACTAACCTAGCCCATGTTCTTCCTCTTCCATGCACTTAGCGGGATGGACCCACATTGCACTAAGGAGATTCATTAAGCCCAATTTTGCATCTTCAATTTCTAAATGTGTGTTGGACCCACATTAATGGAAGAAACCCAATTTGCCATAGTGGACATTTTATATCCAAAAAGCTATTAGGAAATGCCACTATCCGTTTTGCCATTTGCACCAAATAATCACAAAATCTTTCAATTTAATCCTTCCCACTCACAACCGTGCGAGCTAGGATTAAATTGATAAAACTAATTTTCCTAGACCAAGCAATCAGTCATGCTAGGAACTGTATAGATTTAACTACTTTATCCAATTATCCCAATTATTAATTAAGACCTAAATTAATAATTGGGATAAAACAATCCAATCGTGTAGTATTGTTTGTGTGTGATTTTCTAGGTTTATGTTCGATTAACAATGGAAAATGATATTATTTAGAATATCATGAAAAAGCTTTCTCAACCAATCAAGGGAATGCCCATTCCCGATTAGTTCTCATAAATTATGGTTGACCTTAGCATTGGATGCTATGACTACATAACTAGAAATGAATGTCCGGATAGTTAATCCATATTCCATGAAACCACTTATCATAATTACCCTGCACTCCAATCCCTTCGTCCTAAGATCTTGGTTTTAGCTAGGGTGATGGAATCGTTAAACCCTAACACTGAAACACTATGGCTGCATCACGATTTGATTCTTGATGGCTTTAGATTCCAAATTGGAAAACCTATTTCCAATTAATCTAAAATAAGAATTTGATGGAATAGGATCTTTACTCTGTTTGCTTGGAGCAACAAATTCCATATTGGTTGATCATCTGCCTCACTATATAACTAGCTAAGGCCACCACATGCCATACATCGGTGTGTGGCTAGCCTCGTCATGTAAGTAGTAACAAACTTTATCACCTCAAGTCAAAGAACTATATGCACCATCATGATCTGGATGATGATTGATTAATTGATAGTAAAATACCATGTCATTGTCTTGTCACTTATCCAATGAGTATCCACAGGTTTATCCTGACATCCAGTCAAGCGGATTGTGACTCAGCACTTTCATACCATTAGTAACCCATACTAACTCGGAAGATAATGGTCTTCCAGACTAGTATGCTTATGTAAAAGTCCTACAACCCTGAATGGTTTAAAATACTTGTACTAGATTGAATTGTTACCTCAGTCTCCTTATCTAAGGATAGTTCATCTAACAAGTACTCAAGAACAGTATTCTAAATAAATGAAAAGACATTATAAATGAAGAAGACATTTTTATTGCCACAAGGGGACAATGTTATATGTATATACAAGTGTTACTCCCAGGCATACTATACTAGTAAGTGGTTCCTTAATTTATTAGTATTATGGTGCTCCCTTATTATTTATCTGTTCTCTGAATTTCTCATATTTAATCTTTGTTTTCTCATTTCTTCTCATGTGCAGGCATTACTTGAGGAATGGATTGTGACTTGTAAATACAATGATAAATATCCAGTCCAGGTACTGAAGACTGCTAATTATAACTTGGCATTGTTAAAGTTCGGCATTAGTTCACTAAGTTCTTATCTGTTTGTATGGTTAATGAAGTAGTGAATACTCAAATTATAAAAGAAAATCAGTTTTGCAGTGATGCCTTGAAAAAGTTTGTTCTTTAGTTCATTTTTGTTCTTTAGATTGCTTGCTAATCGAAACAAAATGCTCAATTGATTTTTCTTTCCCTTTCTGTAATTTTTTGTTTGTAATTTGTTGATTCCTTTTTTAAAGATCTATTGTCATTAATTTTTTTTCAGGATAAAGATAAGCAAATTACTAATTTGAAAACCATTCAGGACTATCTTTGCTCTTTCAAGTCACAGGTTTGCTCATTCATGTCTGGTTCCTATTAAATGCATGAAATCAGAATTATAACAATTCACAATGATCAATACCAAAATCCCTAATTAGGTCACCGTGATGTAAGACTATCTATGTTTTAAAGGAAAGATACCAATCTAACAAGCTAACTCTTAAAGAAATGGTGCTGTTTTTTTCTGCATCTTTATGTCATAACTGTAGGAATACTGTTTTATCATGCCATTTAATTGCACTCCAAATTCCCATACTTTTAACTGGTTGTTGGAAACTTGGCCAAAAAAAAGGTAGTTGTTGGACAGAAATAAAGGTGATTTCAACCTATTATTTGATTTTTTTTTTCCTTCAAAAAGTTATTTAATTTTGTTGGGACAGGGTCCGACTGTTGCCAATATATCAGGAACAACGTTCCCTCAAACACTTGATTGGCTGCATGGATATCTTCTTCAGGTAAATCGATATTGTCAAATTCTGAATTGGGCTGGCCGATGACTACACATCGTGCCCACCCAGCCCCCGGCTGAAAATTTGTTTCTCTAAGCACTCTTCTTTGCTTTCATTAATCCAGTGCATTGAACAAGGCATTTCATCAGTGCCTGGTGAAAATGGCAAGCAGCCAGCTGAAAATTAGGTTAGATGCATATGTTAGCTTGAGCTTTGGCAGGTATGTACTGAACCTTCAGATTCAGGCTTCAAACTTTGTGCATATTTGAATTGCATACAATTGAAATTTTAGTAGGAGACATGTTATAGACTAAATAAAAGAGGGGAAAAAAAGAGTGATAAATGTTAGGCTATGTTTAGTTTATGAAATAGTCAAGGAATAAAATAGTAATTTTATATGAAATAGTTATTTTAGTTTTTGATTTAAATTTTAGATAAAGAATACTAATTTTATAGAATAGTAATTCCACAAATTTTATGAAATACATATTCTACAAAAAAGTAAAGAATTTGTACTTTTTGGACTATTGAATAGAGTATTTCTATTTTTACCCTTAAAAAAATATTGACAAGTTCAAATTCACAACTATTGCGTTTTTTTTTTTTTTCAGATTTTTATTTTTATTTTTTAAATTTTAAGTCAAATAAAAATTTTATTTATTATATATTTAAATTATTTCTTGAATAAAATTTAGTAAAATGATATTTAATTTTAATATTAATAATGAAATTAATTTATGAGGATATTATGATTATTTATGTGAATGAAATAGTTGTTCTATATTATAAACTAAATTATGGAATTGGAATAAGTATTCTATTCCTACCGATTTTATTTTTCAAGAATTGTTATTTTAATTTTCGTATATTTTATTCTGTGAATCAAACATAGCCTTAGTGTATTATCCCTTAGCCAGAAGCTGATTTATTTATCCTAGTGGCAACTCTTTTACCTTCTATGTTTATATGATCATATATTTAAGTGGCCGTCCAAAATTGAGTAGCATGCTTTCTCTAATCTAACAAGCCCTTGCTATTTTGTGCCAAAAAACATGACCTGTCTATGCTAAGTTCACTCACATGCATATGAATACTTAAAAAAAAAAAAATTAAATGGTTTGTTTAACTTTCTAGCACTTAATGCAGAATTTGGAGATAGAACAATTTTTTACTTTTATTTTTCTTTGATACATTTGTGGCTTCGACAGGGGACTCAAAACTTAAAACTTCACACCAAACCAAACGCTCATTGGTGAGAAAAAACGGTTTATTATAAATTAACTGTTTATTATAAATGTTCAAAACAACTGGATGGTTTCTCTGTGCCTGAGAGCAAAATGAAAAACGAATTCCTTGCAAGGACATCAGATTAGCCTCCTGAAAGATGAATCAAGCTTTTACTATTGCTTATCAGACAACTAAGTTTCCAGTTTCCTATAACGGCCAAACTTGCAAATTTTGATGATTCAGTTGTCTTTTTTCTTTTTTTTCCTGAGAATGGGAGATTTGAACCTAGATATATTTGCATGTGATTGATTTACTACATCAACAGACTTATGACATGCGAATAACACATCAACAGCCATTGACGCCACATAGGTGTTATATCAGTATCTTTAAACTTCTAACGGGGCTGACAGTATCCCATTTCATCAACCACAACATTTTTTTATACTTGAATATATTGTATGCTATATGAAAATAATTACTGTAAGGATACAAGTTGGGATTCTAAATGGAGTTAAATTAAATTAATAATAATATAATAACATCTCATATAAGAAGAATGGTTGAATAACGTGTCGAAGATAAGGATGCTAGCGTTGCAGGGGTAACTTGCATAAGCAGAAAGATTCAATTTTTTCATCCCAAAGATGCTCAATTGTCTCGTATGGACTTCTCATATGCATTCTCTCGCGAGTCATAAACTTCCTCTCTAATTTGTCAGAGATTCTGATGGTTCAATACTTCAATTTGTAGGCGACGGAAGGTACAAAGGAACAAAGCGGGACAAGTTTTGCAATTTAATGTCAGGAAGATAAGGGCAAAGAATAAAAATGTCAGGAAGGGCAGTTTAATAAATTATCATTAAATATTTATGTATATATCTATATAATTCTATATATATTATTTGTATTGCATTGCTGTATTTAAGTCACCTATTCATAGAAGTCCATTCTCTTGTAGATGGGCTAACAAAGTGAATAAGCACTTGATATGATTATTGGTTTGCTTTGCACTACAAATAATATGAAAGAAAGTTCCAGTTTTGGGTCCATTGATGTATCAAATGCACAGCCTGTACTTCTTGCATCTTAAAATAGGCGTTCTACTGTCATCACTCATCAGAAATTTTGCACTATAAATTATTAAGTAGTGTGTCGGTTTGTAAGATCGTCTCTCCTACATTCGAATTAGTATTATCCCAGAGAAAATCATTAATAAGGAGATCTTTTAAGATAACATATGAACCATTCAAAACTCTTAAATTTCTAATTGAAATTAGGTCCTTTTGTATTCAGAAATAGTCTACTGAAAAATCTTCAAACTTATGGAATACATGTATTTGAAATTTATTCTTTTTTCAATCAGTCAGAGGACCTATGAATGTATATCAACATTGCTACTAATCTAGTGGTTGAGTGCATGCTTCAAAAAGGTCAGATGTTCAAACCCCTGATAACGATTTCTTCCTACTTCAAAAAATTAAGAGGGGAAGAAGGCCCGGGTTGTTGTGGGTGTGGGCAAGAGTATCAAATTGAAATTTATGTATAAGAACTGAAAAAATGTAGAAAGATTGGCTCTGGAGGGACCGAATGTATACTTATGTAAAAATTGAGTTCCGCCCTTTTTTTTTTTTTTTACCTTGAATTTTTAATATACCACTTGCATTATTAGTTGCTTGTATCACATTTATGATTTTATATTAACATTGCTGTGTAAAATGAGAGTAATGATCTCATCTTGTCCCATGTATATTATGTAAATTCATATGATACGAGACGACCTATATAGTTATATGTTTATAATAGTACATTTTACCTGATTCACCTACACAATCCGCAGCCCATTTGAACTTGATATCCAACTTCTCAAAAATCTTCACTGGGCGTAGGATAACGAACCCAAGGCTTCAGCTTCACTGGCCAGTGGACCAAATACATGCCCAGGTACTCCCCACGTTCCTATAACAGAGTAAAAACAGAGTCATATATCTCAACTACGAGTGTTCACGTCTCGGGTAGGGTCAGTTTTTTCTCTAATCCGACCAGATCCGACTTCTTAAATGAAACATAATTATTTGGATGAATACTGACCCGACCAAGAAAAATCTAGTTGGGTGGGTTTTGAACGCCCCTAATGGTAAACATCATTAAAAGCTCGGCCTAACTCAGAGAGACTGAAATCAAACTAATTAATCAAAATAGAAATAGGAATGTAAGAGTCAAAACTCCTATAAACCCAAATGAAAATCAACAAATTATAAATAACTGAATAATCAAACAAATATAAACCACATAAAAATCCAAAAAAAAAATGAGTATAAAAATGCGTAATGAACAGAGACTAATTTTGGACGGCAAATCTAACTCAGAGGGACTGAGAACCAAATGTGAGATGAGAGGACAAAGGAGATCAAGTATTTGCAGATTTAACAATAGATCGAGGATGGGATAACTGAATGAGGAAGGGCCTGAGAGTTTTGAGAGCGGGGGGAAAATAGGGTGGCAGCAAAGTTAAAGATTTTAGGGTTTCATTTGTTTGGCTTGATCATTTGATCAAAAACTGACCCAGCCCGTATGAATATTTTCTTTCAGATATTTAGAACCCGATCCGACCTAACGAATTTAAACTCACACCTAAATGTTCGAGTCAGGTCGGTGACTTCTTGAACACCCCTAAATTGTCACCCCTAAATTCTCAACTAGTTGTTTACAGTACACCCTAAAATCCTCGTTTTTAAGTCTATGATGAAAATGGCCATAAAATGAGGAGTTGCTGATCGATAGCTCTATTGCTTAGAGTTGCAGTGTCAAATGGGTTGTTAATATTCTATTTTACCAAAAATATTATACTGGTGTACCTGTCAAGTAGAGTTGACTGCACATGCATATGCTTACTTCAGAGTTTGCTTGAGAGCTGAGACAGGATCGCGGTGATTAATCCCTCACAGTTAACATATAATAAAGATGTCCTCTCTGTTCACCAATTTATCAAGAATTGCCTTGTTGAAACATTCCACTAAAAGCTGGAAAATATTAGAACCATTGATCTTTGCTGTTGAAGTGCCTGCAATCCACATGCAAACCAAAAATTAACTAAGTTCATATTTTCATCATTTCATACAGAAGTATCTCTTAAAAGAAAGAGCAAGTATAAGAAGCAGACAAGTCTGCATTTGGTTCAAGACCTGTATAAATGGCACCAATTTTTGATTGCTGAAATTAGTTTTGACTCCTTGTTCTTCATCAAAGGGATAGTAAAAAAAAAAAAAAATGTCATGCAAGGTGAAAAGCCACTCTTTAACAAGATTCAACTCTCCTTGCCAATTTCTTTAACAAAATTGGTGACCAAAATATGCCATGTCATGTCATTAGGTACAAAGTCATTATTGACACCTCTATAGAGGAGTAAACATGCATCATCAAACATTCCCACTCTGCAATGCCAACAAATCAAAGTGTTATACGTAATAGCATCAGGTTGTATTCCTTCAACCTGCAATTTGTCAAAGAGAGTGAAAGCCTCCCGAATGCGTCCCATCTTGCATAAACCATTAATAAGGCTGTTATAGGTGACAATGTCAGGAGACAGACCTCGATGAATCATATCCTGCAGAAACTCAAGTGCACTATGTACTTTGCCAATTTTACACAAGCCATTAATCAATATATTGCATGAAATAGTGCTAGGAGTTAAATCCTTCTGGATCATTTCTTCAAACAATCCACACCCTTTCTCAATGGCCCCAGCTTTGCAGAATGCTTTTATTAGACCATTATAAGTGATTTCATCAAGAGGGCATCCTCTAAATAACATATCATTTACAAGCTTAACTGCTGCTTGAATTTCACCTCTCCTCAAAAAAGCATGAATCAATGTGTTGTAAGTTACAGTATTAGCAATAACACCCTCCAATAACATGTCACGGAACAATCCCAAGGCACCCTCCATCTTATTAACCTTGCACAGACCAAATATCAGAGTGTTAAACGTAAATATGTCAGGCTTGCATCCTTCTCTAGACATTTCACCAAGCATGTCCCAAGCCTCATCAACCTTCCCATCCTTGCATAAAGCACATATTAGAACATTGTATCCTACTGTATTCAGACCATGTCCCTTAGCTGACATCTCATTTAAAATGAGACTGGCCTCCTCTACTTGACCTTTCTTACAGAACCCATCAAGCAAAATAGTGTACGTTAATGCATTTGGCTCACAACCATTGACAGCCATCTCCTTAACCAAATCAACAGCTGAGCCCATAAGCCCCTTCATGCAAAGCCCTTTTATTAATATGTTAAATGTGAAAACATCTGGCCTGCTTTCATTACTGAACATCCTATCAAACAAAACAGCCTTTGCTTCATCCAAGCGCCCACTCTTCACATACCCATTAATCAAGATATTAAAGTGAACAACATTTGAACTAGGTACTTTGCTCAACAAAACCTGGGCTTCATCAACTCGCCCTGATGTACACAACCCATGCATTAGAACTCCATAAGTCATATCATTAGGGGTGAAACCCCGGAGAAGCATCCGGTCAACCAATTTTGCCCCCTCATGAATCCGATTAAGCCTGCACAAGCCATGAATTACATCATTGAAGGTATCAACATCAGGCTTGCAACCCATTAGGAACATTTCCTCCAACAGTTTCAATGCTTCACTCACTCTATCCATCTTAGAAAGTGCATGTATGAGAGTCTGGTAGACCACTGAATTGGGCACACACCCATGTTTCGTCATATCTTTAAGCAATGAGCAAGCATTGTCAACTTCATTAACCATACAAAGTGCTTTCATCACCACGCCAAAAGTGTAAACAGTGGGCAAGACACCCTTACTCAACATGTCATAAAAAACATTGGAAGCAACACTAGGACAATTACCAGCAACCAGTATGTCCAACACAACATTATAAGATCTAAATGTTGGTTCACAGGAATAAACACCCTTCATATCCAACAATAACCTAGTAGCTTGACCAGGCAAACTAGCTCTCCCATAATATTTCATAATACATATGAAGAGGGACTCTCTAAAAACAATCCCTTCCTCTTTCATTTGCGACAACAAGCTATCTATAATTTTGAACTCCTTATACTTCCCAAGCTTATTGATTAACACATAATACACCTCAAATGTGTGGCAATAGCCCTTCTGCTCACCTGCCCATTGGAATATTGCCATTGATGTGGATATATCAAGTGGCAATTCAAGCATCTTACAAAGTTGAAATGGGGTAATTTGATTAAAAGATTTTTGAAGCTCCTTAAGGTCAAAAGGTTTTAATAATTTTTCCCATTCAGTCTCATGTTTTGACCCTTCATCTTTCATGTTGAAATTACCATAATTCCTAGTAAGCCCATATACAAAACCGGTGAAATAAGAGGTTTTGGGCAAACACTGCAGGGTTTTGCCCACATGAGCTGTGAGCTTTCCTCCTTTTAGCATTAGTGACCATGAAGAACTTGGTCACCAATCCAATAGATTTAGGGCATCCCCCAACTAGAATTCAATGTACCTCAAATATTAATTCACATATTAGAAAACTTTCATCCACCTGAAAAATGAAAAAGCATAACTTTGAGATGATAAAATATCATATAAATAAAAATAGCATGAACAACCGAAAAAGCTCATCATGAATCCATTACTCTACAGTTGCTTATTTTCACTAATGCAGGGTTTGAGCCTAATCAGTTAGCAGACTATAGAAACAGGACCTGGAGAGATGAAGTGCAAAAACGTACTTGACATAGTAAAATTAATTTCGAGTGAAATCATATGCTTGCAGTCTGTTTAAAGATAATGGTTTTTAGAATCACATTTCAAATTTTACAAATAACCCATATTCATTTTGCTTTCGTTCTATCAACCTGTTTATTACAATTCAAGTTTGAAAACACAAATAAAACAATTCCCAAAACAAGATAATTCCAATACTTACGCAATCCATGAATATCCAAACTATCCACAAATATCAAAATAACCTCAAAACCAGTAAAGCTCAAACATATTCAACATCCAGAGAAGCAATTAATTTAAAAAAAAAAAAATAGCTGAAAATTATAGTAAAAAGCCAAGCCAAAGCCTCCATTGCAGTACACCTTAAAGCAAATTTCACAAATGTTCGTTATGACCATCGAAATTTCAAATAGAAAAAATTGAAAAGAATTTACAGTTAAAGAAACGAAAAAGAAATCTCAATGAAAATCAAATAGAGGAATAGTAAAAAAATTACCCACATATAGCTTTTATTTACCCAAAAATCCAAATTTTAGGGACAGTGAAGGAGACAGAGAAAGAAGGGGAAAGAAGAAGCGACGAGGTGATGAAGAACGGAAAGACAGGGTTTACTGGTTTAGTGGCCAAAAACTACGTAGTTTTTAATCGAAACTACACACTTTTATTTATTTATTTATTTATTTTTTGGGCACGAGCCGGTACAGTTCATATATTGAAAAGTATCCGTACCGATAGTTCAGAATTTTTTTTTTTTTTTTCATTTCAGTATGATCTATATTTCGGAAAAAGAAAAATAGTACCAGTTGAATTTTTTAATCGATGGGTACAAAATATTATAAATTACTATCTTTTCACTATCCCACTAATGGTATTAGTCATTAAATTAAGAAATCATGAATATCCAGATTATCTGTTTTTTTAAAAAAAAAAAAAATCCTGAATATCTAATTATATTTAAATAACATTAATATATACTAGTAGTCACGAGTGATTTTACTACTATTTATTAGTTGCTATTGATGTTAAACAGTAATTAGTAATAATAAATTATTTGGCAAAAAAATTAATAATAATAAATTAGTGATTATAAATATACCTCTTAAATATTATAAGTATAATTTATAATATATACTATATAGTTAAATACTTAATAAATATGATTTTTATGTAATATATAATTAAATACTTAATAAATATAATTTTTATATTTGATAAGTTAAATGTTATATATAACTTATCATTGTTTTATTAATTAACAATTATACATACTATAAGAACTTATCAATTTAGCCATAATTATTTATTAATATGCAATAATTCATAACTTTTCATTTTTCAATCACTTAAAATTAATAAATTATATATATTATTACCATGCAAAAAAAAAATATTTGTCTATATATTATTATTGTCACACATATAAACTATATGAAAGATATATAAGAAAAATATAAAAATTTATATTTTAATTAATACATTTGTTTGAATATTCGGTATAATTTTGATTGATATGGTTTAGATCAGATCTCAATTCGGATTAGTACAAAAATCTATAATTGTTCCATTAATACTATGAGGTTTGACATGGTTGGTTCTTTATGGATCTTTTTAAATTTTTTAATTTTTCGAAATAATTTGGATTGATTACGTGGTACAATTCAGAAGATCTAGGCTCTATGCTCACCACTATTGTTTTTGCTAAGGTTGATCCACTATGGAAAGCTAGGCTGTTTAGTTATTTTCCAAAAATAATTTAAAAAAAATTGAAAATGGAATTTATTAGTTTGCAATACAAAATTTTCAAATAGAAAATAAAGATAAATTTTTATTTTTTTTAATGGATATATTTTTTGGAATAATTTATAGCTGTACTTTAGAAAACTAATTAAAATAAATTTTTAATTTCCATAATATTAGTAGGATGTAAACAAGTCAAGCTTGACTCTTTTGAAAATTGATATATTTGAGCTTAGTTTGAGACAAACTTGTTTAAAATATAAAGGAGTTAAGCTCGAGCTCATTAAAGCTCAATAAATTCTCATAAATAAGTTTCATTTGAGTTCGATCTCAATTACATTAACAAACACATTATATTTTTCAAATCATTGTGATCTATGAGAAGCACATCATGATTATCAGTAATGAGAAATCCATATCTCTTAGGATATGACGTGTCCTACTGGACCTTCTCAGGCCTTGTGCTACTTGTACAGGCTTAACAACTACTTGTGAGTCCTATTGTGGTTCCACGCTTAGTTTAATGCTATTTTTGTGGTTCTTGTATTTCTTCAAGTTAAACTTTACTCCCATTAGTTTCTTTAGAAGTGAACTCTCTTTCCAAAAAGATGCCATTCTGAGCAACAAACACATTGTTGTTAGGAACATTATAGAAGTAATATCCCTTGGTTTCCTTTGGGATATCCCACAAAAAGGCGCTTATCTGATTTGGGTGCTAATTTGTCAGAGACCTAATGTTTCATATAAATTTCAGAGCCCTAAATCTTGAGAAAAGACAAACTAGGATGCTACCTAATCCATATCTCATATGGTGTCTTCTAAATCGCTTTTGATGGAAATTGGTTTAGTATGAATGCAGCAATTTCTAGGGCACACCTCTATAAGGTTATTGGAAAATCTATATGACTCATCATAGATCGAACCATATCTAATAAAGTCTGATTTCTCCATTTAGATACACAATTCCATTATGGCATTCCTGATGGAGTTAATTATGAGAATATCCCACAATAGCTAAGATGATTAGTAAATTCTTGACTTAAGTATTCCCCACCTATATCTGATTGAAAAGCTTTAACACTTTTGCCAAGTTGATTTTGTACTTCATTCTTAAATGTTTTGAACTTTTTAAATTCAGACTTATGTTTCATCAGATAGACATAGTCATATCTACTAAAATCATCTATAAAAGTAATGAAGTATTGCTAACCTCCTTTAGCACCTGAACTCAATGGTCCACATACCTCACTATATATAAGGCCCAATAAGTCATTAGCCTTTTCACTATGTCTTGTGAAAGTGGTTTTGGTCATTTTGCTTGGTAAATAGGATCTATACACTTCAAAAGATTCAAAATCAAATAAATTCATAAGTCCATCTTGTTGGAATTTTGAAATGCATTTTTCATTTATATGGCCCATATGACAGTGCTAAAGGTAGGTTACATTTAAATCATTGGATTTAAAGTTCCTTGTATTAATAATATAGATGCACTTAGCATTTGGATTTTCAAGGTTTAGAAAATAGAGACCACATGATAAATGAGCATTCCCATAAAAAAATGTTATCTCTATAGATAGATATATTTTTATTCTCAATAGTAAAAGAAAAGCCATCCAAGTCCAGACATGAAATAGAAATAATATTCTAGCTCATAGCAAGCACATAATAACAATTATTAAGTTCCAAAATAAGTCCATTAGGCAAAGATAATTCATAAGTTCCTACAACTAAAGTAGCAACTATTGCTCCATTTCCAATCTGTAGGTATACCTTGCCTTTAGTTAATGATCTACTCATTTTTAAACCTTGCACATTAATGCAAGTGTAAGATACATGTCCAATATCTGATACCCAAGAAGTAGAAGTAGATAAATTAAATTTTATAACATAAATACTTGAAGTGGTAATCTCACTTCCCTTCTTCATTTTTAGATCATCTAAATAGAGTTTGCAATTTCTCTTCTAATGACTTATCTTATGGAAGAAAAAGCGTTCTCCTTCCTTTAGTTGCTTTGCCTTAGGCTTAGTGTTAAGCTTCAAATTTGACTTGTCCTTAGAAGCCTTAAACTTGCCCTTATCCTTTCCTTTCTTCTTCATTCCTTTCCTTTTCTGAACCATCAAAACATTACTAGTGTTTTTAATGTTCTGTCCAACAATTTTCAGCATCCCATGCAGCTCAAAAATAGTTTTCTCCATATTATGCATATTATAATTCATTATGAAACCATCATATGTATCAAATAATGATTGGAGAATTATGTCAACAGCCAACTCTTGGTTAATGACCAGACCAAGCTTTTCCAAATGTTCAAGATGACCCCTTATCTTCAGAACATGAGGACTTACTAAGGTGTTTACAACCATCTTGCAAGAGAGTAAATCCTTTATAGTGACAAATCTCTCTATGCGAGCTTGCTCCTGGAACATTTCCTTGAGATTCTCAATCATCATGAAAGCCTCCATCTTAATAAGTTGTTTCTAAAGCTCAGATTCCATAGTGAAATGTATGAGACAAGTGACATCTATTGAGCCATTCACATGCTTATTATAAGTAATCTTTTTAGCCCTTAGGGCCTTAGCAACAAGTTCATTAGGGATAGGCCCTTCAAGGACATATAACTTCCTTTCTTACCTAAGAACAATTCTTAGGTTTCTATATCAATCAAGGAAGTTAGTCCCATTTAGCTTGTCCTTCTCAAAGACCGGTCATAGTGACATATTAGAGTTGTTGTTTGAGGCCATTATCTATAAATATATAGAATAATTTTAGTATTTCCTTTTATTTTTTTATTAAATACATTGACAAGGCATTAAATTACTCCCACTAATTTTTATCAAATTAATAAAGCTCAACATTAATCTGGAAACTACAACATTTGAAGTTTCTTAGTGGGCTAAGATCCATATTTCACCTAACTTTAAGTAAGCTTTGGCTTATCACCTAAAGTTTGGTTATTTAGGTAGGTAACTCCTTACAAATTACATCTCATGTTTCTCTTGGATTATTACTACAGGATTTGACATTATATGTCTCGGCATATAATAATCCCATATTATGCTTTAAGTCCAAAATCGTTTCAATAACCTAGTTAAGTCTAACTAATTACAACTCATGGATACTAGCATTATCCATCCTATCTTACTAAGATAGTCTAATATACTCTTTTTTGGCAAAACCTATATAAATGTCAATCAAAGTCTTGATAGGTGTTCAATTATAGAAGGCATTGTGTTCAATTATAGAAGGCATTTTAATGACTTAATTTTAAGTAAGGGATTCATCTTATTTAATTATTATATCTATTCAACTAATAGAGACCATTATGCATTTAAACATACATTGCATCCCATACATATATAATAAAACATAATGTAAACGTGACATAGTATAGCCCCTAATCTTGATTGATCTTCATAAGCCAATATGAAGATCAATAGGTAAACCTTCGTCTCCATTGATTTGTCTTGATTGCCACGAATTGTCTCCTCCTTGTGCCTTGTTTCCCATTACAAGTTGCAATCTATATTATTCTATTACTACTAATAAAATAAATAAACTACAATAAATGAAAAATGACACTCATGCCATATTTAAAAATTACAAACCCAATTATAAAAATAATACTTGCTAATCACATTAGTCTAAAGGATCATACTACACACCATGGATATAACATCAAACAGATACACGTCAAAAACAAAATTTTGAATCATGGTTGATCATATTTTAAACCAATTAATGATATACGTGGCAAAAATTTCACTGGTTAAGGTGCAATGCCTTTGGCAAGGTCCAATCAAAATAGAAACACAACTGAAATAAAATTTTAATCCACAAAACATAAATAAGATCCATGTGATTCAATTAAATTAATTATAGTAAGGAGAAAATTACTCATCAAATTGAGTATTGGTGATTGATTTTCTGGAAGGTAAAGAGGAGGTTCACTCTGGTGACACCCTATCCTAGCTTTACGAAAGGAACTATTGAATTTATGATACTGTTACAAGAATGAATATCCTCTACTGGTATCCACACACATAAAAAAAATAAAAAAAGAATTTTGTGTGCTAGCACTTGTTATGAGAATCTCTCAAAACCCTAGCAGAAAAATGATTTTTCACCTCCTCTCAACTCTCTATATATAAAACCTTGGTAATTTAATTACATATATATACCATATATATATATATATTATGCAACAAAATTACTATTTTAGTTTAATTTAATTTAATCCTTAACAATTAAGGATTAATTAATTAAATTTTTTTATTTAAAATAGAAGTCTATCTAGAAAGATAAACATTTATTTTCCTTTTTTAAATAATTAGTTGAAGAGAAAGAAATTTATTAGATTAAAATACCTATTACCTAGTTCGACGAATTTAGATAACATCTAATTCATTGAATCTAGAAAATATCCAGTTCAATGAACTTGGACACATCAAAACAAAATTCTATTTTCTAGTTCGTTCTAAGTGTGTGACCCTGTAGGTTATTTTGAAATTTTATTGATATTCACAAGCACACGAATCACATATTTTGTAAATAAGAGGTAACGAGATTGTTCCCATAGAGAGAGCTAAGAAAGAAATATAGAAAAACTTAATTAAACCACATTAATTTAATTCTAACCTAGTTCCAAATAATTTTTTAGATAATGATAAAGAAATATAAAATAGAAACATCAAAATAACACAATTAAAAGTAGTTGAACTTGTGAAATAAGATTTAGATAAAATATTACAAAAGTTTCAGAATTCACCAATATTTAATTAATAATTTTTGTAATGTACTGATTCTAATTTTCAAATGATAGTTTAGAAATCAATCTTTTTATCTTCTATTGATTTTATTTCTAAGCTCAATTTTATTAAATTCTCAAATAGATTTTCCTTCACTTTAAAAGTATAATTTTTAAGCATTATATGTATACAATTTAATAGAAAACTCACGACCCAAATCCGAAGCACGTGATCGGCACTGGGGCACAGGAAAGCGTAAGGCTACCGGTGTCCACAGTTAGCCTAAACAGTTACTTCCCAATAAAGAAAAATAATGAACAACATGCAATTATAAAATATTTCAGATGAATTCCTTTACTACTCCATCTGCCGACAATTTATTCAATAATCATCATATCACAATAAAATATATTTCCATAACAGTGCCATACTAATTTACAATAATAGTAATCAATATCATAGACATTGTCGGCAGAGAGTTTAACCACAATACAAGCCAAAAGTCTGATAGTAACATAATCCAACCCCAATACTATAATTGCAGAATTCTACTATAATATTACAATAACAACATATTACATGTACTCTGTCGAAGAAGGAGACAGAGACCAACTTGATAAAGTTGGAACAGGAGGCTCAACCTATAATCTGAAAAATGATAAGGAGACAGGGGTGAGCGTCTCAACTCAGTGAATGATACTGCTAATATGCAAACCTGGTGAGCCAGATGTAAATAGGTATACATGATATGCAATTATGTCATCCAACATCCAATCACAACAAAACATACAAGGATGGAGTTCAGTCCACAGAAACCACGCTAAAATCAATCTGAGGGAGCCAATCCTCACATAACGGCTCTCTTAATCTAATAACCTGTCTCTTATATCCAATCTAAGGGCCCGGCCGTCACTGGTCTGTACCACGCAGCCCTAACCCGACTGACAGCAGCCTTGGCAATGAGCAGGCCTGGCCGACATCCATCAGTCATAGCTCATCTTCTCATACTCATCATAACCATATCATATCCCAAATCCTAGGTGGCCTCTGTATCATTCTGTCTCCACCCAACATACACAGAGAATATGGAGCACAATATCCAAGTATCCAACACAAGTAGATGACAAGTAAACATGTACATATATTCACTTCATGACATAAACTTCAGGATTTCATTATAATCATAAATGTACTCAATACAATGCATGATTAACAGGAAAGTATATTAGAAGTATCACTCACAGTACAAAAGGGCAGAACTGAATATTCACGGACTGCGGCTAGGGGCGGCTGGAGGCACACCAAGATGATCTATACAGTAAAATGAACAAGATTATCAGAGTATGAATATAATGACCAGAAAAATACCTATTTCCTAGATAGACCGTCTAATCTTTCCCAAAGGCTCAATTCTTTCTAACACACCTCACACCTACTAACTGCTAAATAGAACGTAATAATATGCCACAAGCTTGCACAAACTACGAGAAGCGATACTCATCGCAAACTCATCAAAAAATGTGAACGTCGACCGATCGTCACAAACTTACTACCAACGGACTCGCCTCAACACGTAGAATCTAAAAATATAATCTGTTTCTTCTGGTTCACCGGAATCCACGCCGGTAGTCCGGTCGATCACTGGAATTCGACTAATTTCAACATTATCCAAAATTA
Source organism: Reutealis trisperma (assembly GCA_947687605.1). Classification (NCBI taxonomy): domain Eukaryota; kingdom Viridiplantae; phylum Streptophyta; class Magnoliopsida; order Malpighiales; family Euphorbiaceae; genus Reutealis; species Reutealis trisperma. The sequence continues at coordinate 284,436 of CANTUT010001323.1, forward strand.
GTAATTTATATACCCAATTAAAGCTTAGAGGAAGAGGAGTCTGATGGTGCCAAAATCACCTTGAACGGACTTCGGAACTGGCCAGAATTTAGCTCAAAAGTTTCTGCCGAAGGACGATGCGACTGCGCGTGCGGCGGCTGAAGACGGCGGATGGCGGCGATCTTTGGTGGACAGCTTGGTCGACACCCCAGGAATCTTACTAAGTGGCACGTGTCGGAATCCGGCAGTTGGACGGTCGTCGAACGACTAACAGTCTCCCTTCCCTTTCTTCTCTCTCTCTCTCTCTCTCTGCTTTTGCTTCCTCTCGCTGCCCTCTCTCTCTCTCTCTCTCTCTCTCTCTCTCTCTCTCTCTCTCTCTCTCTCTATATATATATATATATATATATATATATATATATATATATATATATATATATATATATATATATATATATATATATATATATATATATATATATATATATATATATATATATATATATATATATATATATATTAACAGTTATAATAATAATAATAATAATAATAATACGGTTTACCAACAATTTTAAAAAAAAAATTTACTATATTTAAGTTCAACATCATAATAATAAATTGGAAGAATTTGCTATATTAAAACAAATATTTTCTGTCAATATCACAATATTTCAAAATTTATAATTTATAAAAATTCATGGTATTACAATCTCCCCTCCTTAAAAAAAATTCGTCCCCGAATTTTAAAATAATGATATGATAGTGAAAATCTCATATAAAATAGTAGGTCATATTTCATTAGATATACTGTAACTATAAGATACTCAAAATACAAGATTAAACATATCAAGTATATTCAAATAAATATGGGTATTTATCTCTCATCTCAGCCTCAACCTCCCAAGTACACTCCTCAATCGTATGGTTATGCCACATAACCTTAACCATAGGAATTTCTTTAGAACGAAGGCTTTGAACTTAAAAATCTAACACAGCTACAGGAATCTCTTCGTAAGATAGATTTTCGAAAATTTGAATCTCTTGAGGCTGTAGAACGTGAGAAGAGTCAGGAACATATTTCCTCAATATAGAAACATGGAACACAGGATGGACATGAGAGAGATCTGGTGGCAAGTCCAAGCGATATGCAACAGCTCTAACTTGTTCGATAATCAAATATGGACCAATATACCTTGGTGCTAGCTTCCCTTTCTTACCAAATCGCATTATTCCTCTCATGGGGAAAACTTTCAGAAAAACAAAATCTCCTACTTCGAAGGACACATCTTTTCGCTTGTGATCCGCATAACTCTTTTGTCTACTGAAAGCTGTTCGCAATCGTTCTCGAATTATGGGAATTCTTTCTGAAGTTATCTGTATCAGCTCTGGTCCCGACAGTTGTTTTTCTCCTACTTCTTCCTAGCACACAGGGGATCTACACTTTCTACCATACAGAGCTTCATATGGTGCCAGACCAATACTAGCGTGATAGCTATTATTATAAGCAAACTCAATCAGTGCTACACATAATCAAAGAAAATTACTTTTCTTTTAATAAAAATCAAGTATAAATAATTTTTCTAACAATCAAAATTACATGATAGAATTGATGAAAGGATATTATCAAATGAAGCCAAAATCATAAACATTAAATTGCAAAATACTTAGAATCAATACAAAATAGAAATTAATAATTTAACATGGTTTCATCATTCACCTTAATAAAATTAAAACTTAGAAAGACATAATTAAAATAACAAAATAAACAAAAGAACCCATTTTAACAATTTAAATCCTTAATCTTGAAATCTCAACTTCTTCCTTATTTTCTCAATTTCTCCCATCTCAAGCTCTTCTTTTCTAAGTCATTTCCCTTCTATTTATAAGCATAAATGGCTAGATGGAGAGTTGATGTTGAAGCCAATTTTGAAATGATTTTTCTTTCTTAGCATGAAATGTGTGACTTTGAATTATTTGTTTTCCTTAGTTGGATTGCATATAGATATTTAGTGATAACTTGAATTTTTGCAATTTTTCCCTTCCTTAGCATCAAATTTATGACTTTGATCTTTGAATCCTTTGTTTTCCTTAATTCGCTTGCATAAGGATGGTTGGTAAGCTCTTTAGTCTCCATTGCACACTTGAAGATGGTCTCATTTGTCAAAAAAAAAAAAAAAAAAGGCTTAGTTAGTTTTGTTGAAAAATTATTTCTTTCACAAAATTTTATTATTATTATTATTATTATTATAAAAGACTATAATTTCACTCAATTTTCAAGCTTTTACCATTTTATTGCCTATTTCATAAAAATAACATTAAATAAAAATATTTATTTAATAAATGAATGACAAAAAAAATAAATTTAAGAACTATGAATATGTATTAAATTATGCTCATCAAATACCCCCAAACTTAGATTTTGCTAGTTCCAAGTAAAAAACCTAAACTACTTACTTTTGTAAGAAATTACGATTACATTTAGCTTATACAACAAGTCTTTAAACCTCTAAGTGGCCCATAGAGGACAAATTATAGTCTGATGAGGGCTTCCACTAGTGATACCCATAAATACCTGTAAAAATCTAAACTTCTAACTATTTATCTTAGAGAACGATAAGATATCGCATCTTTGAAATCAAACAAGTATTAAATTGAATTCTTATCGATTCAAAAGCTAATTCATCTTGCAACAATCATACTCAAGTGAGTGTATGAAATAGCCAATGTTAATGGTAAATGTGATATGCATGCTTTAAACAAGTAAAATTCTCATACCCTTACAATAACAATTATTCAATTTCTAATAAAGAATTAAGTATCATAAGCTTCCCCTTTGGTACAAATCTCTACTACTTTGAAGGCATCACATGAGATGAAAATGACTTTAATATTGGTTATAATGGGGCCATAGGGTATTGATGTGGCTAAAGAATGAAAGGGATAGGAGATTACACAAGTTTTAAAGACTTCACAGAGTTAAACATATCATAGTATTTTGTAAGAGACACTTCTCAAAACCTACAGAAGCATATAAAATGTAGCCAACTTTTATTGTGTTAGCCTTTACTTTATTTTAACCTCTGTTTGTAATATCTAAACTTTGATCTTCAGACTCAAGATATTTTTTTTTTACTTCTTTTTCTTTTTTTGAAATTTTCATTACTCCACAAATTTGTCTTATTATTTCTATCTCAAACTTTTAAAAAATGTCTCTTGCTCATGAAATTTGTCTTTTTAGCTCTAATTCATCTTTAGAATAAGGGTAGAGATATAATCATACTTAGGCTAGGTGAGGGATGTGGTTACCAAAGAAAACAATTAATCAATGTAGGCTCAAATTGGCTCACTAAAGGGATGTTCTCCTGGATCATCAATTGGAGAATTAGCTTATTTGGCTTTGTGGTGAAAATCCTAAAGCCTTAATCATTTCACAAGTGATATTCAATCAGTCGTTTGCCTTGAAAGACCTCAAGGGAAAGTACTAATATACAATTCTTTCAAATCAAAATTAAAATGATTATCAAGGTAAAGGTATAAAAACACACCTATTTTAGCATATTTGTCTTTCTACAGAACAATCATGATATTGTGAGAAAAGAGTTGAGTATAATTATTGTAAAAATAAATTAGCCAAAGAATGTCATCAAAATTCAAGTCAATACTCATTGCCAGTTAAAGCCATGACATTAAAGGTCAATTCTCATCATAGTAATTGGAAGTTTTTTTTTTTAATGAAAACTAGAAAAGAAAATCACAAAAAAAGCAGATGCGTATCAATAGCACAAAAGTATTTCCTTACTCTGTCATTTGTAGTTTTAGTGAATTGTGATAGTAGTATCTGCCCTAGGAGCCATATTATAGTTATGTAATTGTAGAAATTAATTCCCAATGGCATGATAATATATTCATAATGTGAAAAGAGTTTCATATTATTGAATATAATCCTTAAGTATTTGTAAGAGGATCTATTCTCAAGTGTTGAGAATATGGGAGACAGATCGCTCTTATACAAATATTTTAAAGTTGTTCATGTTCATAGGATTAATGACTGGGCATCATTAATTCTAAAAGACCATCACCTCTGTTTGCTTTCTATAATCAATATGTGATAGAGATGATTATAGAGGCAATGAGTCTCATGCTGCTTGATATATGATATCGATACAAACACGTGGATATTCATAGGATGACTAGTCAAACTGTGACATTAGAAGATAATAATATAGGATTTTACTACTTGTCAATTATTTATCATCTAGGTCATAATAGTGCATATAATCCTCTGACTTGAGAGATACTATATCTCATATAGAGGAAGTTAGAATTTATTACTGCTTACATAGAAGTACTACTCATGTACGGATATATGGCATGTGATGGTTCTAATTTGTTATGTATGGAGATAAGTGATCGCTAAGATAGAATTTATTACTTTGAGTAAACGAGGTTAATATCCTATGCTATCTGGTTATTCTTGATAACTAAAGCTCTTGGCCAGGACAGATAGATTCACTAAAAAAGGTTTCTAGTAGGAATCTAATATCATCAAGAATTAAAATCGAGATAAGGATATAGAATCGAGGCACATTAGGGTGTGACATAAACCATTACCCTAGCTGAGATTGGGATCTTTAATGAAGGGATTCTAGTGCATGATGATTTATGATCAATGGTCCATGTGATATTTAAAGTTATCAACTATAAACATTCATTTCTAATTAGGTAGTCATGACATGGAATGCTAGCTGTCCCTCACGACTTATGGGACTAAGTGTGAAGTGGGGATTTCACATTAGTAGAGAAAAGTGTTTTCTCATTCCCATTGCTAATTAGACATGAACCTAGAAAGTCACACACCCAATAGTGATCGCCTTCTAAGTGTAAAAGGTTTACCATAATAATTAATTAAAGTGTTTAATTAATTGATTTGTGGTAAAATGATTAAACATATAATTAAATTTACAAGGACCATAGCATATCCTGATGTTTAATCTACGAAGGTTTCTATTCAATTAAATCTTATTTTGTATATGATGCAAATGAAAAAAAAGATTAAATTGAAAATTGATTTGGACTAAATCAAAGACTTAATTTTAAGCAAAAACCCTTAACATATAAGATGTGGCCTAAGCCCATATGTGATATGGTTAAGAGGTAATTTAGGAGTTAGAGAAAATTCACTATTCATGAGCCCATGTGATGGGTTTAGGGGTTAGAGAATTTTCTACTAAGGCTAAATTGTAATTACATCTTTTGGCTAGTGAAAATGTCCATTTTACCCCTAAAAGATAAAATGGTCATTTCACCATTTGAAGAAGCAAAGTCTAACTTTGCCCCTTTACCAAATGGTGAGCTAAACGAAAATGTAAGGGCATTTAAGTCTTTGTGAAGACTTAAGAGTTAAGTCTTGTTGAAAATGAGTATAAAAGAGTTTTATGTTCATTTTTCTTCATAAGTTTAGAACATCATTTTTATTTGAAGGTTAGAGAGAGAAGTTGAGGGAGAGAAAGAAAAAGAAGAAAATGTTTCTTCAAATTTTCTTTTGATCTTCAATTTTCTTCTTAGTTTTTTATGAAAGAACAAATGCTT
>CANTUT010001324.1:0-7500 GCA_947687605.1 Reutealis trisperma
CTATCTTAGGGCAATAATGAGTATAAGGACCTCAAAAAATTCTCTTTTCGTCCTATCCTATGAACTTTAAGGTGTATGAAGTTTCATATTTAATTCTTTAATCAGAAGTGGGGCGATGGAAATTCCATTTAACTTAGGTTGATCTAAGCCAAAAAAAAGCAGACCTACGTCAGGATAAATCCTTCTTTGAAACACTTTGGTAGTGCTCTCCGATCGGAATCCATAAATCAGAGCACATGGAGCCATCTTCTTATCTTTCTGCCAAGAGAATTATGGTAGACTAACTGATTATTTATATCAGTTAATGAACGAGCCCAATGCAAAAAAATGCATGTTGGGTCTTTGAAAAAGTTCGAATCATTTTGCTAATAATAAGTTTGATCTGTTTTACCGAGAAAGTCTACGGTTCGAGTCCGTATAGCCCTAAAAAAAAAATAAATAAAATAGAAAATATTTAAATATATATATTTAAAAAATGGATATATATAATAAAATATATAGTTATATTTAATTAAATAAATAATTATTAATAATTAAATAAATAATATTAAATATATAATTAAAATATATAAAATAGAAATATATATAATATAAAAATAGAATATAAAATAAAAATATAAAATAAAAAAATAATAAATAAAATAAAAAAAATAATAATAATGAATATTAAATAAAAAAAAAAAATACTTATAAATTAAATAGAATATTCTAGAATATTCATTCTAGAATATTAAATATATTAAATATAGAATAATAAATATATAACTAAATATATAATAAATATATAAATAGAATAGAAATAGAATAAAAAATTTTTCAATTTCTTTCAATTTAGAATATTCCATTTTTTAATTTCTCAATTTTTAATTTCTACTTTTTTAATTTCTACTAAAATAACATTTTCTAATAGAATTTAAAAGTTCTAAACAACTAAACAAAAAAATGAAAATTTGATTTTGAATTCCCCATTTTTTAGGGAGAATCCGAAGTGAAGTGAAAAAGCGAGGGGAGATTTATATAAGAGCAATATATATTTATACTATATCAATAGACTATATCAATATTATATCAATATCGAAAAAATCGAAGTAAACATAATGGAAAAATTATAGTCGATGAATCTTGAAAGGAGACATGTACCAAAGCAAACAAAGAAAACTAGGTGGTTGAATCAAAATAAATTGTTGTTTTGACTAACGGTTATGGATGAGTTAGGAATTAATTCCAATTCGACTCGACTAATCTAGTATATTTTCCACATTCATAGGAGTGCGCCTATGTTTCTGATTTACGAATATGATATATTCTGGGCATTTCTAATAATATCAAGTGTTATTCCTATTTTAGCATTTCTAATTTCCGGGGGTTTATCCCCGATTAGAAAAGGGCCGAGAAACTTTCTAGTTATGAATCGGGTATAGAACCAATGGGCGATGCTTGGTTACAATTTCGAATCCGTTATTATATGTTTGCTCTAGTTTTTGTTGTTTTTGATGTTGAAACTGTTTTTCTTTATCCATGGGCAATGAGTTTTGATGTATTGGGGTTATCCGTATTTATAGAAGCTTTAATTTCGTGCTTATCCTAATTGTTGGTTTAGTTTATGCATGGAGAAAAGGAGCATTAGAATGGTCTTAGTTCGTGAATATTCCGCAAAAAACAATGAAAAAAAATAACATTGAGACAATTATGAATTCTATTGAGTTTCCCTTACTTGATCAAACAACTCAAATTTCAGTTATTTCAACTACATCAAATGATCTTTCAAATTGGTCAAGACTCTCCAGTTTATGGCCACTTCTCTATGGTACCAGTTGTTGCTTCATCGAATTTGCTTCATTAATAGGCTCACGATTCGACTTTGATCGTTATGGACTAGTACCAAGATCTAGTCCTAGACAAGCGGACCTGATTTTAACAGCCGGCACAGTAACCATGAAAATGGCTCCTTCTTTAGTGAGACTATATGAACAAATGCCAGAACCAAAATATGTTATTGCCATGGGGGCATGTACAATTACAGGGGGGATGTTTAGTACCGATTCTTATAGTACTGTTCGGGGAGTCGATAAACTAATTCCTGTAGATGTCTATTTGCCAGGCTGTCCGCCTAAACCGGAGGCGGTTATAGATGCTATAACAAAACTTCGTAAAAAAATATCTCGAGAAATTTATGAAGATCGAATTAGGTCTCAACCGGGGAATCGGTGTTTTACTACCAATCACAAGTTTAATATTGAACGCACTACTCATACTGGAAATTATAATCGAGGATTACTCTATCAACCGCCGTCTACTTCAAAGATCCCTCCTGAAACATTTTTCAAATATAAAAAGTCAGTATCGTCCCACGAATTAGTAAATTAGAGGAAGGATTCGTTTGTACAGAATAACAAAAGGCAAGTCAATCTTCATAAATTTCATCGTAAATGTGAAATACTTAATATTATACAAATATAAATGCGGGAGAGAGAAAAAAGATGCAGGGTCATTTGTCTGCTTGGCTAGTCAAACATGGACTAGTTCATAGATCTTTGGGTTTTGATTACCAAGGAATAGAGACTTTACAAATAAAGCCCGAAGATTGGCATTCCATTGCTGTCATTATATATATATATGGTTACAATTATCTGCGTTCGCAATGTGCCTATGATGTAGCACCGGGCGGGCTGTTAGCTAGTGTATATCATCTTACGAGAATAGAGTATGGTATAGATCAACCAGAAGAAGTATGTATAAAAGTATTTTCCCCGAGGAAGAATCCTAGAATTCCGTCTGTTTTCTGGGTTTGGAAAAGTGCGGATTTTCCAGAAAGGGAATCATATGATATGCTGGGAATCTTTTATGATAATCATCCGCGTCTGAAACGTATCTTAATGTCGGAAAGTTGGGTAGGGTGGCCCTTACGTAAGGATTATATTGCTCCCAATTTTTATGAAATACAAGATGCTCATTGAATAATAAGAAACTAATCTTCAGTGTTACAACTTCAGATATTCAAGGAATATTTGTACGCTCTCTTATAGATTAACAGATTCATTAAAGTCTCATCCATATTATTATGGATAGACTAAATAAATAAAAAAAAAAATAATACAATTAGGGATTCATTGAATTCTCAAATTTGGAAGGTATTTATTTTTTTGGACGAGTCGCGCTAATAGGATGAACTAAATGAATTCTGCATTATGAACTTTGTACCGCGCACATCCCTTAGATGAGCTATATAAAGTCACATAACATAGGAGGGAATGAAAAAATAGAATATGAAAGAAAATAAATACAAAGAAATGAAAGAGGATCGGATTCTATTTATACTGTATCTGAGATGAAACTTGGGTATTTCCACCCTTCAACTCCTATAGATATTATAGATATAGACTAGATTTTAACTAACTAATTTAACTATAACCTTTTGAATCTATATGAAGAAGAAACATTCTTTTTGAACGAGAGGAGACACATTACATTATAAAATAAACAAATTAAAGAAAAAAGAAGAGGAAACCTAATCTAATTTTTTTTTTATTTTTTTTTTATATACTTTTTTTATAACATAAACATCTAAAAAGGCTATATCTCCAGACATTTAGATGGATAAGTTAAGCATATATCATGATCTATACTCTTAATGAATATGTATTAATGAATATGTATGCCGATCTATATCCGATCTATATCAATTAATTTAATTAAGTTGTAGAATAGACACTCATACATAAATGTATCATGCGTCAGGAACCAGATTTGAACTGGTGACACGAGGATTTTCAGTCCTCTGCTCTACCTGCTGAGCTATCCCGACCATTTTCGACGCGTCGTCTTCCTCATTTTACTAAACGACTTGGGTCTATGTCAATTAAAAAAAAGAGGAAAAAGTATTCTAAAGTCTTACCAGACCTGGAATGTTTTTGTATCTTTAAAATAAAAAGAAAGAATAAAAAGACGACTTCATAAATTTCAGTTCGAATAATGATTTCGATTGTTAATCATTCCAATTTCCCACGGGGATTCCTTGTTTTGCTCAAAGATGTTCATTTAACGAACAGAGAGAATAGGATAAAAATAATTAAATTAAGGAGTCGAGCGGGCTTTTTTTGGGGATAGAGGGACTTGAACCCTCACGATTTCTAAAGTCGACGGATTTTCCTCTTACTATAAATTTCCTTGTTGTCGATATTGACATGTAGAATGGGACTCTATCTTTATTCTCGTCCGATTAATCAATTATCTATCAGACTATGGAGTGAATGATTTGATCAATTAAAATTCAATCGTTTCTTCAACTTGGAATCAATTCAAAACAATTTTTTTTTATTTCATTTTTCATATAAAGATAAAAAAATATGGATTCGGCCCTTATTAATCATTTGATTAATCATTTGCGATAGTATTTCAATACGTATACGTATGTATATAGGGTTATCCTTTACTTTATCCTTTCTGGAGTTTTGACGGAAGGATTTCTTTACTTTACTAATGCAACGCAGTCAACTCCATTTGTTAGAACGGCTTCCATTGAGTCTCTGCACCTATCCTTTTTTTATTCTGTCTTTTTGAACCTTTGTTTGTTTTCGGAAAACAGGATTTGGCTCAGGATTGCCCATTTTTAATTCCAGGGTTTCTCTGAATTTGAAAGTTATCACTTAGTAAGTTTCCATACCAAGGCTCAATCCAATTAAGTCCGTAGCGTCTACCAATTTCGCCATATCCCCTTTTTTGTTTTGAGATTAAGATCTTATTATTATCCCATTCCCCCTTTTTCATTTATATTCTACTGGAACTGTTGAAGTCATTAGATACCAATTCTTCTAAAAAGTGTTTCTTCTTTTTTTTTCGTATCTATCTTCTTTCATCTCTATCAGAGACCCTTATTTAGTCTAATTAGTCTAATCAGAAAGGATTCTATCATTTCTCTACCCGCAAATTCAATATAGATGTATATATACCACATTTTTTATATATACTTCTCTTACTCTCATTTTTTCTCGTGCAATTTTGACTACTCGAACGATCGATTCTTTTTCTTTTTTCCATATTCATATTAATTATGAATAACTAAGACTGAAAATAACTAACAATGAAAAGAATAAAAAGTTAATAGCCAAGATTCCATTAGTTTACTAAATTCCTATGCATGTACAATTTCTGTTATGTGAGCCCGCTTAGCTCAGAGGTTAGAGCATCGCATTTGTAATGCGATGGTCATCGGTTCGACTCCGATAGCTGGCTTTTCTCTATTTGTTTTTACATGATTGATAATGTTTTTTTGAAATCAAAGAATATTAATATTGAAAAGGCTTCTCTAAAAGGCCTCTTTCCCTTTTTTCCAAGGGTGCCCGGTTATTATGTAGTGGAAACTTCCAACTATGAATAAAAGTTAGAGTAGTTAAATCTCTGTAGAACAAATCAAGAGCACGAAAAGGGCCTTTTTTTATATATACATTATTGGTATATATACCATAAGGTCTGGATATTGATACAATCCATCTCATTATTTTTTGTAGTCTACTACTTCAGTAGATTTTGCTTCATTTATCATATTTATCCTTTAGTTCAGTTTTAATTTAGGTTTCTGAAAATTCAATAAAATAAGGAAAACAAGGAGTTTTTATGTCACGTTACCGAGGGCCTCGTTTCAAAAAAATACGCCGTCTGGGGGCTTTACCGGGACTAACTAGTAAAAGGCCTAGAGCCGGGAGCGATCTTAGAAATCAATCACGCTCCGGTAAAAAATCTCAATATCGTATTCGTTTAGAAGAAAAACAAAAATTACGTTTTCATTATGGTCTTACAGAACGACAATTACTTAAATACGTTCGTATCGCCGCAAAAGCCAAAGGGTCAACAGGTCATGTTTTACTACAATTACTTGAAATGCGTTTGGATAACATCCTTTTTCGATTGGGGATGGCGTCAACTATTCCTCGAGCCCGCCAATTAGTTAATCATAGACATATTTTAGTTAATGGTCGTATAGTAGATATACCAAGTTATCGCTGCAACCCCCGAGATATTATTACAGCGAAGGATGAACAAAAATCTAGAACTATGATTCAAAATTATCTTGATTCATCCCCCCAGGAGGAATTGCCAAAACATTTGACTCTTCACCCATTCCAATATAAAGGATTGGTCAATCAAATAATAGATAGTAAATGGGTTGGCTTGAAAATAAATGAATTGCTAGTGGTAGAATATTATTCTCGTCAGACTTAAGCCTAACTAAAATAACAAGGGTTCGGGTAATTTTGCCCCCTGTCGCCTAAGTAAAGAAACCAAAAGCAAGGGTTTGATCGGGGGATTTTTCTCCCATTCATATATCATAGAACGATAGGGATATTTTCATTCCTTTCCATTTTTTCCAGTATTTTCTGTACCGCAGAAATTAGGAATAGAAAAGCTATAGCAAGGAAAGGTTTAACTGTTAGAATAAAGATATCCATTGTTATGTGGTTTGATACATTGCGATCAGTAACATTGAAAAATTAGATGAAGGTACGGAAAGAGAGGGATTCGAACCCTCGGTAAACAAAAGCCTACATAGCAGTTCCAATGCTACGCCTTGAACCACTCGGCCATCTCTCCTATATAATGATTATGTCCCAGAAACCGAGTGAATCGCGAGTCATTCATATTAGATTGTTGGACAGGTATGGTACGTACAATCAATTCGAACTATAAAAAAAAATAGAAAATTTTTAATCAAATAAAGAACTTTCCTTCGAAATTGGAGGATAAAGATAATTTTTTTTTGTTTTTTTTTTAATTTTATAAATTGAGTCTGTTTTTATGTTATTTTGTACTGTACAATTACTTTTTTGTGGGATCATTTTCTCATAAGAGGTAATTAAAAGAAATTAGAAAATGGATTGCTACCTATGCCTAGATCCCGGATAACTGGAAATTTTATTGATAAGACCTTTTCAATTGTAGCCAATATCTTATTACGAATAATTCCGACAACTTCGGGAGAAAAAGAGGCATTTACTTATTACAGAGATGGTGTGATTTGATTTTTTTTATTTACCGCTTCCAGTCTTAAGAGAAAGACACATTAATCGGAATAGAAAGATTTGAAATAACTCTACGCTTGTTGAAGGTGAAGTTTCTAAGTTTCTAAATAAAACAATTCCTTCTGTCGGGTATCCTCGATTAATGCAGCCTCAGATGCTTCAATTGTCAATTCTAGCATTGAACGAAAGGTTACACCTATGGGTTCTGTATTGTAGGTTAACCCTACCCCACTAGTACCAATAGGCGGCATAGAGGAAGAAGCACTACGCCTAGGAATCAACAACACGAAAACTTTGTTATAAATTATCCCTTTTCTTTATTTGGATCGGGACTAATAAGAATGGTTGGGAAAACAAATATCCATCTCGTTCGTACCTTGGATACCCATATAACCATCGAAGACTGTTGAAGTGACTAATTCCTAGAAATTAAGAAAGATTGAGAACAAAGAAATTGTTAGAGTTAACTTAATATTTTTATCTA
>CANTUT010001324.1:20000-27500 GCA_947687605.1 Reutealis trisperma
GGAAGGGAATAGTGATTTATTCCTATAGAATAACTAGGAACAAGAAGATTTAATCAGAAATATCGACAGATTTTTCAGAGTTCAAAGAAAAAGAAATATGAAAATGAAAGAAAAAGCAGAGCTACTGTTTCAATTTCACCTATATCGAATTTTAATATCAGAATAGTAAATATAGTCATGATGCAATAGGTTAGGTCCACTTACTTTTTCTTTTATTGATTTCTAATCTAATCTTTTTAATTGATTTGATTATTTTAATTGATTTGATTATTTTAATTGATTTGATTAGAATAATGGAAAATAATAAAATTTGGCGATTTAAGAGCCAATTAATCATTATTCATTATAATCTAATAAACAAATATAATAAACAAATGTTCAACTTTAGAACTATATTTATAACTAGAATTAATATTTTATAACTCGAAAATATATACAATATTTAATGTAGTATAAAAATTTAATGTAGTATAAAAAATTACTATAGTATAAATCCTTATAATTATAATATTAATATATTAATTTAAATTTAATTAATATTGATTTAATATAGTATTAATATGGTATAAATCCTTATAATGTTAATTTTATAATGTTCATTTTTTAAAATTTCTAATTTAATTTTAGAATTAATTATAGAGTTTCTTACTTTTTTATTACAAATATCAAAAACGTTTCTATTTCCTCTTCAACCAACTTCAAATAGGAATACTACCGCTGGGTTTTATGAAAAAAGGGCCAAAGCCCCTTATCGGATTTGAACCGATGACTTACGCCTTACCATGGCGTTACTCTACCACTGAGTTAAAAGGGCCCATTTGATTCAATTCCTGAATGAGGCGTTCTGCGGATAAAATAGATCTATGGAAATCGATTAAAAATTAAATCTATCTAATAGATATAATATCTATCCTAATATATATATATAATCTATCTAATATAATATAAGTAAATTAGAATAATATAATAATAATATAATATATAATAATAAATAATAATATAATATATAATAATAAATTATAATATATTATATAATAATAAGATAATAATATAAGTAATTTTATTATATAAATTTATTCTAATATATAATATAGAATAGTTATTCTAAAGTTATTCTAATATAGAATATATAATATATAATAGAATTATATAATAGAATATTAATATTATAGAATATAATATGATAAATCGAATAGAATATTCTAATATAATAAATAATATTCTAAATTAGAATATAAATTTTAATAAGTATATTAGAAACTAATAAATACATTATATATAAATAAGTATATTATACTAAGTACATAAAAAAGTATATTATACTTAAGTACAGGACTAATTACAGGGAGTCGACCCATAGTAGTTCATTCATAAGCGAGAGATTTGATTTACCTAGTGACTAAACTAGTGAATATAGGTAACAAAGTGGGTTATTGGTATTGAATTTGATAAATATCAATGTAATAAAATTTTCAAGGCCCAACTTAATTGGATTGACCACCATCATAACGAAATTCATTTGGTTTATTTAGCAATTCAACATAGATCCAAGATATTTCATCGAATCACTGATGAAAAGACTCTATTTGTTCCCTGAACCAAATTACATTCTTAAAAAAAATTGGATAACTTGTTGATGCCTCCAGATTGTCAGATTTATCATTTGTTAAATTACTGGTTTAGTGTGAGAGAGATATTCCTATTTATTTTAACAATGAGTGAGTTAATGAATGAAAGCGAAAGAAATGAGGTTTAACCCTATTTTCTGGCTTTACGGCGGATCAATTATTCCCTGAAAGAATCTTTCGTATTATATTTCTTTTTTATTTCTTTTTTTTTCTATTTAGAATTCTATTTTTTTATAATTATTTAATTTTAATTCTATTTATTTTTTTATTTTATATTTATATATATAATTATATATTCTAATTAATTATATATTCTAATAGATATTAGAATAGATAATGGTATATTAATTATATTAATTATAATGGATAAATTTATTATAATGGATAATATAATTGGATAATATAATGGATATTGGTGATTAGAATGAATATTTTATGAATATAAGAATCAAAAAATTCTATGGAATCATGAAAGACGGAAAGATTCTTTGAATCTAGTCATACCATTTCGTTATATTGACAATTTCAAAAAACTGCTCATACTATGAGCATAGTATGATGGCGGTCGGGCAAATGTGCCCCCATCGTCTAGTGGTTCAGGACATCTCTCTTTCAAGGAGGCAGCGGGGATTCGACTTCCCCTGGGGGTAGGGTATTACGAAAGGAAGTTGATCATGGATTATTAATAAGTCTGGAATTTATTTTTCCTGGGTCGATGCCCGAGCGGTTAATGGGGACGGACTGTAAATTCGTTGGCAATATGTCTACGCTGGTTCAAATCCAGCTCGGCCCAATAATTCACTGATCCGCCATGAAATGATATAACCCCTTTGTTCTCTCGAAATGCCTGATATGGGTCAAAATTTCTGATATATTTCTACCTGTTCTTTATTTTATTTGCTTTATTTTTTTTTTTTTTCTCACAAATTCTGATCTTGCTAATGATCTAGATTCAGATCAGGATTTGTAAGTATAAAGTTTAAGAAAAAGAGTAATGTAAAGAAAAAAGAGTCTTTGAAAAGTTTTTTTTATTATCAATCGACTTTGATTTTTGAAATAACGAAAAGATGACTAGCAATCCCTGTCCCTTTTTTATCACTAAAGCGGATATCCATGTGGATATCAATAAACCACTCCCATTTCTGTTCCAAGGCGGTGATTCAAATCTAAAATCTAAATAGAAAGGGTTTAAAAGAAATCATAAGAATATGTATGCTGTACACTTTATTGCATTTCCTCGGGATTGTAGTTCAATTGGTCAGAGCACCGCCCTGTCAAGGCGGAAGCTGCGGGTTCGAGCCCCGTCAGTCCCGACGGATCCAAATCCAACAATCTAATAAAAAAATACATCAATTCATCTCTCCCCTTTCCCTTTTCTACGAAAGGGGACAACTAGCACAATTTCATTCCAAAAGGCATCATTCTTATTATTTATTATTTTATTTATTATTTATTCTTAATTTTTTATTTATATATATTATTTTATTTATTTCTATTTTTATTTATATTATTTCTATTTTTATTTATATTATTTCATTATTTCTATTTTATATTTCTTTTTTTTTTCGTTTTTCATTTCTAATCAAAGTAAATACAAATATAGGAATTTTCGTTTTTTCAACTAGTACTGATTGATAGAGACATATATGGATTAGTACAATTATATGTAGTATCATATTCAAGATTCCAAAAGATACTATATTGAATTTGGATTTTTCGATTACTCCTGACCGTATAATGAAATCGAATCGAGTACCATATCTTTTCCGATAGCCCATACACAAATGGAATTTGTAAATGGAATTTGTATTTGTACGATACAAAATGAATTTAATTGCTTTGATAGAATATTCGATTTTTTTATACTATATTGGGACTTGTCTTTATCACATTTTTTTTCCAATAAGTTAGATCATTAAAAAAGGAGTTTAGAACTTAACTCCCCTTTCTCTCTTTCGTTTTTATTGTTTGTTTGGATTTGGTTGTAACCAATGTAAGTGGAAAGGGGAAGGGGGTTACATGATACTTCGTCAGATGATTAAGGCGATAATTTTATAGAAAAGAAAGAATATGATAAATAAAGCAAAGTAAAGAAATTATCAATTGAATCAAGAATCCATTTTTGAATTCGGTATGGATAAACAATCTTTCTATGTTATACTATTCAATTCTCGACAATGAATTGATTTGATAGCCCAGATATTGTTATTCATGATATTGATCAGACTCGATATCATCGAGATGGAATTCATCCCATTGAATTTAGAGGCGAAAGATTTATTATCTCTATGGGATTAAATCCCGAGTTATTGCGAAGTAAAGAAAAAGAAACGATGAGATTATGGAAGTAAATATTCTTGCATTTATTGCTACTGCACTGTTCATTCTAGTTCCTACTGCTTTTTTACTTATAATATACGTAAAAACAGTTAGTTAAGGTGATTAATTTGACTGAAACTTGACTTCTTAGTTATTATCAATATCAATGATTGAAGAAATAAAATGAAAAGGATTCCTATTTTGTGTCTTAGATGAAATGAGCGGACTAGAATTAGCAGTATCCTATGAGATTTGATAGTATGATAGAAAGAAATATATTTCTTTCTATCATACTATCAAATCTAGTTTTTCTAGTGTATAAAGTTGTACTGTATAAAGATATAGGCTTAATATAGATATAGATTAATCTAGAATATCATCTCCTAGTCATATATCTAGATATGAATTATCTATATGTAATGTATATAACATCCCAATTCTATTTCTTGATCTATTTGATTTGTGTTGATTCCAATTAATCTGAAATAGTCGAAAGGCAACTCTTACTCTTCCTTTTATAATATATATAAGATTCTGATTCTAATATATATAAGATTCTGATCCGAGATTTCTGATTATTTTCAATATGAATCCCGGCATCTACCGAAAGAATAAAATCAATGAAAAGGAAAGAAATCTAGATATATATTTATATTAATAAAAGAAAATCAAGAAATCTTTTTTTAGCATTTCGAAGAAGTAATTGATTGAGCAGTTGACAGATCATCCAAGGAAAGGAATTCTATAAAAATTTTTTAAGATTTCAACGAAAAGGATTAGTAAACTCTGCCGATTTTTAACCTTTGAATCATGATATGAAATGAGTCAAGTCAATAAGGTATAGCATAAAGCCAATTTCTTAAATAATAAAACAAATACTAAACCAAGCAGTAAGCAAGAAAATATCTTAGTATGCGTAGTATCTCATTGGAGAATCACGATGTCTATCTTATTTCCCATAGAAAATTCACTTAATTTAATCATTTTTAATAACTAATAAAAGATTTAATAACTAAAAAAAGAACTACTTTCTTTAATAAAATAAAAGAACGACTTTCTTTTCTCTTTGAACAGGAAAGAGGCAAACAAAAATAAATAAAAAAAAAAGGGGGGGTTCTGTTCTTCCTCATTGTTCATATATAACTCTGGTAAGAACCAGGTTATCGAAATAGGAAGAATTTGGTTGGAATAAATTTCCTATCATTTGTATTCCTTTGACTTTCGAAATATGAACACGAGAATCGTTGAAATATTTGTTTGATTATGATTAAAAGGGTATTATTCATATATTATTTATAGAATACATTACTTCACTCAACTCCAATAGAATTTTGAAATGAAGATATTTTTAATTCAATTTCTAAATTTGTAAGAATTTAGAAATTGAATTAAATAATTGAATTAAATAATTGAATTTAATTCAATTTAAACAGTTAAATTAAAAAATCTTTGCGGAATGCTCTATAAAACAATTGATACAGTTTGATTTCTCAACTCAATTAGTAGTACCCCTAGAGTCCACTTCTTCCCCATACTACGAGCGAAAGGGAAAATGTAAAGACTACCATTAAAGCAGCCCAAGCGAGACTTACTATATCCATGTAAATTATGTCCTCTATCTCTAGGAATATGAAGGAATTTTTCCATTATTGTTCACCACTAATAATAGTAGAATCGCTGGCACAGAGTCAAAAAAAAAAGATTCTGTTCAATATATTGATGAAACAATCCAAAAAATCCAACTAATTCTAAGAAGTTCTTATATGATTGCTAGTAGAATCAAAAACTTTTAGTATAAACAAAATAGGCAGCAACACCCTTGGAAGTATCAATAAAATGTTACTAAAATGTAAGAAAAAAAAAGAGTTATGTTTTCGTTGGTTGCTTTTCATTAAGTCAAAAATAAAAAAAGATAGAATCAAGATAGATCACTATCTATTATATAATAATAATAGACTCCTCTTTTTTTTTTACATACCCTTTTTTCCATTTGATCGAATTCTCCCAATTGTCTCTATAAAACAATTGGAAGACAGTCTATTCCATTCCTATTCCATTCTTGATTAGGAATTACCTAAAAAAAAACAAAGAATTTCTTTTAGTACTTTCTATATATTTGTATATTTGATATATATTTGTACTTTTTATAAAAATATATTTTTACTTTTTATAAAAATAATTTTATAAAAAGTAAAAATAAAAAATAGATATGTATAAGTAAAAGCCAATTATCCATTCAATCACTATTCGATTGATTGAATTCCTGAGTACTCAGGAATTCTCATGAGTTTGTATACAAAAAATCTTTCACCCTTTCAACAACTACTAATTAGATTCCCTGCCCCGCTATCCAATCTAATTCAAGACTCAATCAGTAGACCTTGCATTAGTAGTGAAAGGACTATTATATCAAGATTTAGCGATTCCCTTTCACCACTATAAACTTTCCTTGAATCCTAGATGCAAGAATTTACAGCCCTTTAGAGAACAGAAATTTCCGATGTTTAGAATCAAGGAAGTATCAAAATGCCTTTTCCTCCGCGTGCTTCTGTTGGAGGGAAGTTCTATCAGCAAAAGGGAAGAAGGTATTTTGTGCCTTTTGTTAATCAGGCGACACCCGGATTTGAACTGGGGAAAAAGGATTTGCAGTCCCCCGCCTTACCGCTCGGCCATGCCGCCAAGGCGACCCAAAATAGACGGAAATACCCCCCCTTTTTTGCTTTTTTTGGAGGGGGTTTCTTTTTTTTTTTTTTGTACTTGCGTCTTGAATCCCATTTTTCTTAATCCCTTTCCTAAATTCCTAAAAAGAAATCCTTCCTTTTTTTGATTGGATCTATCTTTTCGATTAATTTTGTATAGTATCTCAAAACACACACTATCTAAATTCTTTCCCCTTTCTATTGTCTATTGAAATGAAAAGAAAAGTGAATTTTCAATCACAAAAGCAAAAATTAAGGACAAACTGGAACCATTAACTATTGACTGTGAATTTATGAACGATTCTTGGATTTGAATCTAAAATTGCATTTCCCTAATGCTAATGATATAAGAAAATCAAAATTGGATACGTACCCAATCAGTATTGATTCAATAAAAAATTCTTCTCAATTTAAATTATAACAACAATTATGAGTATATGTAAACCCTAGAACATCAATTTTTACACAGATATCTAATCTGATATCTTACCTGTCTATGATTCCTATAGGAAAATTTCTATTCAATGAAAAATGTAATAGAAATTTTGAGAGAGTATGACATGCGCTGTCCAAAATAGAACTGCCGTAAAAGGAGAGATTTATATATATACAAATAGCTATAGTTATGTCTGCGTATGTTTAATAAGCCTTCTTATGCGCTGCAATCGTATTATATGAACTCGATTAAAAAAATAGATAAAAAAAATATCTATTCTATGCGAATTCTTTTTTTTTTTAAACTAAACAATACAATGAAATCCACGAAAAAGCTAAGTGCTAAAAAATCAACTTTATATTGTTTCTAATTATTACTTCTTTATCTCATCGAAAGATTAAATCCCAAATCCTTTACT
>CANTUT010001324.1:35000-37738 GCA_947687605.1 Reutealis trisperma
CGATTATGTTATGGTCGGAGTCCTACTCATGGCGATCTAGTGGAATTGGGAGAAGCCGTAGGTATTATTGCGGGTCAATCCATTGGAGAGCCGGGTACTCAACTAACATTAAGAACGTTTCATACTGGCGGAGTATTCACGGGGGGTACTGCAGAACATGTACGAGCCCCCTCTAATGGAAAAATCAAATTTAATGAGGATTTGGTTCATCCGATACGTACACGTCATGGGCATCCTGCTTTTCTATGTTATATAGACTTGTATGTAACTATTGAGAGTCAAGATATTCTACATAACGTGACTATTCCACCAAAAAGTTTCCTTTTAGTTCAAAATGATCAATATGTAGAATCCGAACAAGTGATTGCTGAAATTCGGGCGGGAACATACACTTTGAATTTTAAAGAGACGGTTCGAAAACATATTTATTCCGATTCAGAAGGGGAAATGCACTGGAGTACTGATGTATACCACGCACCTGAATTTACATATAGTAATGTCCATCTCTTACCAAAAACAAGCCATTTATGGATATTATCAGGAAGTTCGTGCAGATCCAGTATAGTTCCTTTTTCACTACACAAGGATCAAGATCAACTGAACGTTCATTCTCTTTCTGTCAAAAGAAGATATATTTCGAGTCCTTCCGTAAATAATGATCAAGTTAAACACAAATTCTTCAGTTCAGATTTTTCGGGTAAAAAAGAAAGGGGGATTCCTAATTATTCAGAACTTAATCGAATCATATGTACTGGTCATTGTAATCTCATATATTCTGAGATTCTCTATGAGAATTCTGATTTATTGGCAAAGAGGCGAAGAAATAAATTCATTATCCCATTCCAATCAATTCAAGAACGAGAGCGAGAGAAAGAACTAATGACCCACTCCGCTATCTCGATTGAAATACCTATAAATGGTATTTTCCGTAGAAATAGCGTTTTTGCTTATTTCGACGATCCCCAATACCGAAGAAGGAGTTCAGGAATTACTAAATATGGGGCTATAGGGGTGCATTCAATCGTCAAAAAAGAGGATTTGATTGAGTATCGGGGAGTCAAAGAATTTAAGCCAAAATACCAAATGAACGTGAATCGCTTTTTTTTCATTCCCGAGGAAGTGTATATTTTACCCGAATCTTTTTCCCTAATGGTACGGGACAATAGTATCGTTGGAGTAGATACACAAATCGCTTTAAATACAAGAAGTCGAGTGGGCGGGTTGGTCCGAGTGGAGAGAAAAAAAAAAAAAATTGAACTTAAAATCTTTTCTGGAGATATTTATTTTCCGGGAGAGACAGATAAGATATCCCGACACAGTGGTATCTTGATACCACCAGGAACGGTAAAAACAAATGCTAAGGAATCAAAAAAAGTGAAAAATTGGATCTATATCCAACGAATCACACCTACCAAGAAAAAGTATTTTGTTTTGGTTCGACCAGTAATCATATATGAGATAGCGAACGGTATAAATTTAGAAACGCTTTTCCCCCAGGATCTGTTGCGCGAAAAAGATAATCTGAAACTTCGAGTTGTCAATTATATTCTTTATGGAAATGGTAAACCAAGTCGGGGAATTTATGACACAAGTATTCAATTAGTTCGTACTTGTTTAGTGTTGAATTGGGACCAAGACAAAAAAAGTTCTTCTATCGACAAGGTCCGCGCCTCTTTTGTTGAAGTAAGCACAAATGGTCTGATTCGTGATTTCCTAAGAATCAACCTAGTGAAATCCCATATTTCATATATCAGTAGAAAAAGGAATGATCCATCGGGTTCAGGACCGATCTCTAATAATGGGTCAGGTCGCATCAATATTAATCCATTTTATCCCATTTATTCCAAGACAAGGATTCAACAATCACTTAAAAAAAATCAAAGAACTATTAGTACGTTGTTGAATCGAAATAAGGAATGTCAATCTTTGATAATTTTATCATCATCTAATTGTTTTCGAATGGATCCATTCCGCGATGTAAAACATCACAATGGAATAAAAGAATCAATTAAAAGAGATCTTATAATTACAATTCGAAATTCATTGGGCCCTTTAGGAACAGCCCTTCAAATTGGGAATTTTTATTTATTTTACCATTTAATAATATTAATAAATCATAATAAGATCTCGGTAACTAAATATTTGAAACTTGACAATTTTAAACAGACTTTTCAAGTACTTAAATATTATTTAATGGACGAAACCGGGCGAATTGTTAATCCTGATTCATGCAGTAACAGCATTTTGAATCCATTCAATTTGAATTGGTATTTTCGCCATCATAATTATCACCATAATTTTTGTGAAGAAAGATTTACAATAAGTAGTCTGGGACAGTTTATTTGTGAAAATGTATGTATGGCCAAAAACGGACCACATCTAAAATCGGGTCAAGTTATAATTGTTCGCATGGACTCTGTAGTAATAAGATCAGCTAAACCTTATTTGGCCACTCCAGGAGCAACCGTTCATGGCCATTACGGAGAAATCCTTTACGAAGGAGATACATTAGTTACGTTTATATATGAAAAATCGAGATCTGGTGATATAACGCAGGGTCTTCCAAAAGTGGAACAAGTGTTAGAAGTGCGTTCAGTTGATTCAATATCGATAAACCTAGAAAAGAGAGTTGAGGGTTGGAACGAATGTATAACAAGAATTCTTGGAATTCCTTGGGGATTCTTGATTGGTGCTGAGCTAACTATAGTGCAAAGTCGTATCTCTTTGGTTAATAAGAT
>CANTUT010001325.1:0-65000 GCA_947687605.1 Reutealis trisperma
GTTGCATGCTCCTTTGGTTTGCCAAGATCTCCTCCAAAAGTTAGTGATCACTAAGAGTGGAGCCACTTGCTTCTCCTTGAGTAGAGGATGATGGTGGCAATGCAAGTTGAATCGTTGATCAAGCTCTTGGTGGTGGTAGGTCTTTAAGTGGTGGAACATCATCATCGGAGTCTTCATCCGAATTATAAATAGGGTGACGTAACCCCTGCCAACAAGATCATGTGTATGCTGCAACATGGTTAAAATCCGCATCCACAACCTCGCCTCTTACGAAGGCTTACTTTGTGAAATATGAGTATTTAACAACAAAAGGAAAGTTTGAGCAATTAATATGAAACCCCTTAGCAATGCTTGTAACAATATGACCATGTGTTAATGGATGCTCCTTACGTGTAACACACATAAGGAGTTGATTAAAAATCTAATATGTCCAACACACTTGCTTTGATTTATGAACACACCACATCAAAAAGAGCTATTGAACAGTTACTCTATTAGATTCAGTTTTACCAAAAATAACATATGTAATGACTTTATGCAACATCCAGAATTTCAAATCCTTGATGAACATCATTTTCCTCTTTTTATGTTCAAAAGGGGTTTCTATATCAGTTAGGAATGTCCAAAAGTCATTAACATTAAAATCATTAGTGATATCACAAACACCATTTCTTTTAAAACTAAAAACTTTTTGCATAAAATTGTAAGTTAATTGGTAAGGTTGGCCAAGCAATCTGAATTCCAAAATTTGAGAATTTATAGCATTGATATCAAGTGTACTAAAGAACTCATAGACAAGATTGCCATAAGAATGCTCTTGCATACTTACAAGTTTTTTCAAACCATAAGAAGTAAGAACTTGATTGAATACTTCCTCCATGCCAACATCACGAATTAAAGAGGGAGGAAAATACTTACAAGATACAATTTCTCTACATTTGATTTTAGAGAATTTGGCTCCTTCTTCATATGAGTGAATGGGGAAGGAAGACTCATACATCAATGCAAGGTCTTCCTCTTGGTGCTCTTCTTGGGGCCTTAAAGAAGTTCATCCTTTGGTCTTGCCCATACTTGCTTGTGTTTAGAGAATAAAGAAAAAAATTCTGCAACTATGAGTGAATATAGTGTAATGTATGAATGATGAATGAAGAAATTGATGTTTAAATAGAAGAAAGAATTATTAAATATTAGGATTTGTGTTTTCAAAATCTAAAAAGAAAGAGTAGGGGAATGGTGTTGAAAGGGTTAGGGTTATATTGGTGTGTAAGAGTGTGATGTGAAAAGTCATATATTTTGGGAAGAGGTGTGATTCTTTTTGGAAAAGATACAACTTTTCATTGATATGTTTTGGGAAAAGAGTGTTGAATAAGTTAGTTTTTGACCAAAAATAAGAATAAAATAAATTGCAATTGAATTAGGAATGAAAAGAAAGAAAGAATTGGTGTAAAAATTCAAAAATTTAAGTATTCCAAAATTTGTTAATTGTAACGAGTCAGCACCATAAGGCACGACCCGGCATGGATGCATTCTGTCACGAGTCAGCACCTATGGGCATGACTTGGCACAAACTCAGTTTTAAAAATTTTATTTCTTTTCTTCCTTTTTATATATATACCATGTGTATGTGTCATAAAATCAAAATAAAATTAATATTAGACATCAAAACTTAAACATTATGTTAAATAAACATGAAATTTAAAATAAACAAACATAAAACTTTTAAAAAAATAAACATACTATGTAGTAGATGAACATACAATTAAGTAGAGAGGGTTACCGACCTTGATTGTTCTAATGGTGCACCAACAAAGTAAGGTTTAAGACGATGGCCATTTACCTTGAAAGATTCGCTTTTGTCATTAGCAATCTCAATAGTTCCATATGGATGGACTTTAATAATTTTAAAAGGTCCAGACCATCTTGATTTTAGTTTTCCAGGAAATAGTCTTAACCTTGAATTATAGAGTAAAACAAGCTCACCTTCTTGAAAATCCCTATTAAGAATGTTCTTATCATGCCATAACTTAGTATGATCTTTATATAACTTTGCATTCTCATATGCATTTAACCTTAGTTCTTCTAGTTCATTGAGTTGCAAAAGTCTTTTCTTACCTGCTTTGTCCATATCAAAGTTCAAAGCCCTAGTTGCCCAATACGCTTTATGTTCAAGTTCAACGGGCAAATGACAAAATTTACCATAGACTAATTGATATGGGGTAAGGCCAATGGGAGTTTTAAAAGCAGTTCTATATGCCTATAAGGCATCATCTAGCTTTAATGGCCAATCTTTCCTAGAAGAAGAAACAATCTTCTCTAGAATCCACTTAATTTCCTTATTGCTTATCTCAACTTGTCCACTTGTTTATGGATGGTAAGGAGTAGCTATGTTATGAGTAACTCCATACTTTTTAAGTAGACTTTCTATGATATTATTACAGAAATGGGAACCTTCATCACTTATCAAAGCTCTTGGAGTGCCAAACCTAGGAAATATTACTTTTCTAAGCATTTTCTTGACTACCTTAGCATCATTAGTAATAGTAGGTATTGCTTCAACTCATTTAGACACATATTCTACCATAACTAAGATGTATTTATAGCCTAAAGAACTAGGGAAAGGACCCATAAAGTCCATACCTCATACATCAAAAAGTTCTACCTTAAGAATGCCATTTAAAGGCATCTCATTTCTCTTAGATATATTACCCATTCTTTGACATCTATCACATGTAAGGACAAATTCTCTAGCATCTTTGAATAAAGTAGGCCACCAAAAACTACATTGTAATACCTTAGAAGCTATTTTTTGTTGGACCAAAGTGTCCACCCACATCTAAGGAATGACAATGTTTCAAAACAACTTGAATCTCACATTGAGGAATGCATCTCCTTATTAGCCCATCTGCACATCTTTTATAAAGCAAAGGTTCTTCCCAATAATAAAATTTAGTATCATGCAAAAATTTCTTTCTTTGCCTATAATCTAAATCATAAGGTAGAATACCACTTACAAGAAAGTTAGCAATGTCAGCATACCATGGAATTTCTTGCAATACAACATTAAACAAATGCTCACCTTGGAAGGTCTCATGTATACCCCATCATCAAGCTTCCTCAAACCTTCTTGATCAAGTCTAGAGAGATGGTCCGCCACAAGTTTTTCACTCCCTTTCTTGTCCCTTACTTCCCAATCAAACTCTTGAAGCATAAGAATCCACCTTAGTAGCCTAGGTTTAGCATCCTTTTTACTTAAGAGGTACTTTAGAGCAGCATGGTCATAATATACAATTACCTTTCTACCTACCAAGTATGCTCTAAATTTATCAAATGCATAAACTATGGCTAGTAGTTCCTTCTCCGTAGTTGTATAATTGATTTGGGCATCATCAAGTAGCTTACTCGCATAGTAAATTACATAAGGCTTACCTTCCTTCCTTTGCCCAAGGACTGCTCCAACCATGAAATGACTAGCATCGCACATAATTTCAAAAGGTTGCTCCCAATTAGGTGGTTGCAGAATTGGTGCGGATGTAAAAGCTTTCTTTAGGGTCTCAAAAGCTTCATGACATGCTTCATCGAACTCAAAGGTAGCTTCCTTCGCAAGCAATTTGCACAATGGCTTGGCGATTTTGGAAAAATCCTTGATAAATCGTTTATAGGACCTGGGATGTCCTAAGAAACTTTGAATGTCCTTAACACACTTGGGTTGTGGCAAATTTGTGAACACTTCAACCTTGGCTCTATCCACTTCAATACCCCTTTTGGATACCATATGCCCTAGTACTATTCCTTCTTGTGCCATAAAATGACACTTTTCCCAATTAAGTACTAGTCCATGCTCTTTACACCTGTCAAGAACTTTAGAAAGATTTTCTAAACAATTTTCAAAGTTAGTACCATAAACACTAAAATCGTCCATAAAAACTTCAACGCAATCATCTATCAAGTCATTAAAGATAGAAAACATGCATCTTTGAAATGTTGCAGGTGCATTGCATAAACCATATGGCATACATCTAAATGCAAAAGTACCATAGGGACATGTAAAAGTGGTTTTTGATTAGTCCTCAGGGTAGACAGGTATTTGATAAAAACCACTAAGACCATCCAAGTAACAAAAATAAGAATAATTTGCCAATTTTTCTAACACTTGGTCAAGAAATGGTAGTGAAAAATGATATTTTTTATTTGCTTTATTCAACTTTCTATAGTCTATACATATATGCCATCCAGTGACAGTCCTAGTAGGGATTAAATCATTTGATTCATTCTTAATAACAGTCAAGCCACCCTTTAGCGACAACTTGGACAAGACTTACCCAATTACTATCACTAATTGAGTATATAATGCCATTATCAAGTAATTTTGTGACCTCTTTTCTTACCACTTCTTTAAGAGTTGGATTAAGTCTTTTTTGACCTTCAATGGAAGGCTTAGTATTATCTTCTAAGATTATCCTATGCATGCAAATATTAGAGCCAATACCTTTTAGGTCATTTAAAGAGTAACCAATGGAATCTCTTTGTTTAAGCAACACATTGCACAAAAGATTAATATTTTCTAAAGATAAGGATGAATTCACAATAAAAGGGAATTTAGATTCAAAATCAAGGAATGCATATTTCAAATTAGATGGTAAAGGCTTGAGTTCTAGATTCATTTCTTTAGAAGAAGAAGAACTTTTATTATCATCTCTCTCTAAAGGTTCAAACCTAGAAGATCTAAAAGAGTTATAATTTGATATTTGATTTATTTCTTCTTCCTCTTGCCTTTAGTAAAGGTGAATAGGATCTTGACTCATACAATCATATTTAACTTCATGTATACACTCATTAATCAAATCAATAGAATCAATTCTACATACTCCTTCCATAGGGGAGGATTTTATCATTTTAAACACGTCAAACTCCATGAATTCATTGTTTACCTCAAATGTGATTTTACCTTTCTTCATGTCAATGATAGCACCTACTATTACCAAGAACGGTCTTCCAAATAAGATAGGGATCTCAAGGTCTTCCTCTATGTCTAGGATAACAAAATATGCAGGAACTATAAATTTACTTACTTTTATTGGCACATTCTTAAGAATGCCAATTGGATAGGTAATAGTCTTGTTAGCCATCAAGAGACACATGTTAGTAGGCTTCAGTTCACCCAAATTAAGTCTTAAATACATAGAATAAGGCATTAAATTGACACTAGTACTAATATCACATAGAGCTTTATCAAAATACTTTCCTCCAATCATGCATGGGATGGTGAAACATCCAGGATCTTTTTGCTTAGGAGGAGACTTAGAAAACATGGCCTTTGACTCTTCTACTAAAGATACTAGACCATAGTCTTCTAGTTTGCTTTTATGGGAGACCATGTCTTTTAAAAATTTATCCCAAGCTGGTATATCCCTTATAGCATCTAATAATGGAATAGTAATAGTAATATCTTTAAGATACTTTAGGAATTTGCCAAATTGCTTATCTAGGTTCCCTTTTATGAACCTTTGAGGAAAGGGCAAGGTCTTAAGGTCTACTTTAGGATCATTGACCTTAGGTGGTATGACACTTTCATTTTTATTATTACCTTTAACCTTACTTTCTTGATTACTTTCTAAGTTTACTTCCTCATCACCTACTATATCATTTTTATTCTCATTAGCAGTATTTTAAACCATCTTACCACTTCTTAGAGTAATTGCTAGGTAAGTCTCTCTTTGAGCAAATTTTGGTTGACTAGGTAACTTACCTACCAGTTTAGGGTTAGAGGAAGAGGCTTGTTAGGCAATTTGAGTTTCTAAAATCCTGTTGTGAGTAGCAAGTTGATCAATTTTGGAGTTCAGTTGTTTAAATTGCTCCTCATTTTGTTTATTAATGGATATTTGTGTTCCTACAAACTGCTCTATAAGGGTCTCTAAATTAGATTTAGGTGGTGTAGGAATATAGGGTTGCTTCATAGGAAAACCTGGTGGGTTATTTGGTTTAAGATTTTGGTTAATTGGTGGGTTCAATTAGGAGGATGGGTTAGACCAAGAAAAACCAGGATGGTTCTTCCATTGAGGGTTGTATGTGTTTAAGTTCATACCCATTCTTTGGTTATACCCCTCTTGGACATAATTTACCTCCTCATTTGAACTACATTGGGAATAAGGATGAGGACCTCCAAATAGTTCACAAACAACATCAGTATTTTCAATAGAATTAATTTGAGTTTTACTTACCATTTTGGTGAGTGCATTTACCTTTGTTGTTAGCAAGTTAATAGTGTGAAGTTCCAAAATCCCTTTTGCTTTTGCCATAGTTGTCTCATCTCCCATGTATCCTTGGGATGCAAGTTCTTCAAGTAAAGTGACAGCCTCTCTTGCTGTCTTATCCATCCATTTACCTCCGGATGCGGCATTGACTATGTTACGATTCTCATTTATCAATCCATTATAAAATTTAAGGAATCATCCAATCGGGCAATCCATGATGTGGGCATTGCCTTTGGAGTTCCTTAAATTTTTCCCAAGAAGTATAAATTGTCTCATTTGGATTTTGCTTATAAGTGATGATCTCATTGCGGAACTTTGCAGTCTTGTGTGGAGGGAAGTACTTTTGTAGGAAGGCTTGCTTTAATTGATCCTAAGTGGTGATTGATTCACTTGGTAAACTTGCCAACCATATTTGAGCTTTCTCTTTGACTAAAAATGGGAAGAGCCTCAATTGAATTGCATCATCTGACACTCCATTTATTTTAAATGTTGCACATACGTTCAAGAATGTCAAGATGTGTGCATATGGATCCTCCCCTTGCAAACCACCAAACTGATTATTTTGCACCATTTGAATGATGCTAGATTTGATTTCAAAGTTGTTGGTTGCAATGGAAGGAGCCATTATTCACCCTATACTACTCGTGATGTTGGGCATGGCAAAGTCGCCTAACGTTCTTCTTTCTCTGGCCATTACTCTTAAGTTGTGTTGATCTTCTTCTTTGTCTTTGATTCCTACGCAAAGCACGAAAAATTCAATCAATTTTAGGATCAAATAGGAGATTGTTAAAGCTTCTACTTTGTCGCATATTCAACTAAACTAAAAAAAAAAAACAAATAAAGACTAAAATTAAAACAAAAATAAAAATTATAAAATAGAAAAAACCTAAAACAACTTTTTACTATCCTAAATTAATAAAAATTACAAAAAAACTCCCTGGCAATGGCGCCAAAAATTTGTTAGGCCTACTATGGGTGACCCAAATCCAAAAGGATTAGTATAGGATGAGTAAGGTGTCGAACTTTGCGGAATTTTATATTAATTGGATAGTTACTAGGATGGATAGGCAAAGATATTAAATAAGAGATTTGAAACTAACTATATGCTACTATATTATCTAAT
Organism: Reutealis trisperma; assembly: GCA_947687605.1. Lineage (NCBI taxonomy): Eukaryota > Viridiplantae > Streptophyta > Magnoliopsida > Malpighiales > Euphorbiaceae > Reutealis > Reutealis trisperma. The sequence goes on from CANTUT010001325.1 coordinate 7,375, forward strand.
ATTATGATTTAAGGATGTTGATTAGATTGAATTACAAGTCAGAATTGATTTTAATAAGATGTGTTATATGCATGCAATGATTGAGAGTATGGTCTATAATTCCTAAAAGCAACTCTCGTTGTCAATTAGAAGTGTTTGATCTAGAGTCTATGAGCATTCTCATGTCATCATAGAGATAGAACAGAACCATAAATATTCATGCCAATACTATAATTCCCCTTAGAGTGAATTTGCTTATCTCCAAGTGCTTATCCTATTCTCTAAGTAATTTTAATTGTTTTTCCATCAATTTATCCTAACTCTCATTGTGAATAATTTGACTAACATGTTATACATGGTGATCAAGCACATACAACATTAATTAAGCACACAATTAAAACTAAACCATGCAAAGCGTATAAAAAAATAGAATGATTAAAACCAATACTTTATTGCAATTCAAAGAAACCAAACTAGTGTATATTCATAGTGTAAATGACAAAGTTTAGACAAGAAGACAAGATGAACATCAAGGAACAAACATAAAAAGATAGGGGAAAACATCAAGGAACAATCAATAGTGGCATAACTCTTAGCCAACCACTCCATGCTTACTACTCTTCATAAGTTACTTTATCAAATCCACCTCTAGTTCTCTGCCAATTATACTTACAATGCGAGAGAAAAACACATTTTGCATTAGTATCTCTTCCTCTAAAGGAGGAGAAACAATCAATGGATTTTTAAGCAATTCACACATTAAAGAAAGTTTGTTAGCAATAATAGCAACATGTGCCCTAGGAGCCATATATTAGTTATGCAATAGTAGATAATAATTTCCAATGGTATTATAAATATATTCATTACATGAAAAGGTTTCATATTATTGAACATAGTCTTTAAGTATTTGTAAAAAGATCTATTTTCAAGTGTTAAGAATCTAAGTGACAGATCTCTCTTATACAAATATTTTAAATTTGTTCATGTTTGTGGAATTAATAATTGGGCATCATTAATTCTAAAACACAATCACCTTTGTTTGTTTTCTATGATCAACATGTGATATGGATGATTATAGAGACTGTGAGTCCCATGTTGCATGAAATATGATGTTGATACAAACATATGGATATTCATAGATTGAATAGTCAATTTGTGACATTAGATGATAATAATATAGGGTTTTACTACTTGTGAATTATCTATCATCTAGGTTATAATAGTACATATAGTCCTTGGACTTGAGAGATACTGTAACTCATACATAAGTGGTTAGAATTTATTACTGCTTATATAGACATGTTATTCATATATGGATATATGGTGTGTGATAGATCTAATATGTTATGTTGATCGCCAAGATAGAATTCATTACCTTGAGTAAATGAGGTTAAGATCCTATACTATCTGGTTATTGTTAATAACTAAAATTTTAGGCTAAAATAGTAAGATTCACTTAAAAGGGTTTCTAGTAGGACTCTAATCTTATCAAGAATTAGAACTGAGATAATGACATATGATCGAGGCATATTAGGGTTTGACATAAACCATTACCTTAGCCGAGATTGAGATCTTTAACAAAGGGATTCTAGTGCATAATAATTTATGATTGATGGTCCATGTGATATTTAAGTAATCAATTATAAATATTCATTTTTAATTAGTAAGTCTTTAGTGTAGACTTAAGGGTTAAGTCTTAGATGGAAAAAATGTACATAAGATTTTTGTTCATTTTTTTTTAAAGAGAGAAGAACATCATTTTTGAATTGAAGCAATTTTTAGAGATAGAAGTTGAGAGAGAAAAAGAAAAGAATAGAAATTGAGAGAGCAAAAGAAAAGAATAAAGAGTTTCTTCTATTTTCTTTTAATCTTCAATTCTTTTCTAAGTTCTTTGTGAAAGAACAAATTGCTTACAATTGAAAATGGATTTAGTCCAAAACAAAAAATAGATTTAGTCCAAAAAAAAACAAAAAGAAACTTTATCTTTCTAGGGGTTTTTGAGGGAAGATCTTGAATCATGATTGGGCAACCAAGAGAAGGATTCAAGAATACAAAATAAACCAAATGAAAACTTGAAGGTAAGTTAGGTGTGGATGATCTAAAGGATTCACACATAGGGAGCTCTTTGTTAAAGAAAGAAAGAACCTTCAAGAGGTAATATCATTACTCTTCCTTCTTCTTTTATACATATGTGTTTTACATACAAATTGGTTGATTGTTTGAATGAATATTTAGATCTAATTGCGTTAAGTCAAATCTTTAAATTATTTTAAATTTCACCCCATCATCTTACTTCTGTTGCAATTGGTGTCATCATTCCTTTAAGCAAAACATGATGAAACAAAAGAGTGGATCACACCATAATTAAACAGTACTCTTGCATCAATAGATTGGATAAAAAGAGTGCTTATGCCCACTATGTTGGAGGCCTAGCCTCATACTATGCTAGAGCAAACACTCTCCCTTTGCCTCTACTGGTTGGAGCCTATCCTAAAGCTTGACCAATAGCCTGTCTTGAGCCTCTACCAGCATTAGTGCCTTTACCACCAAATCCTTGACCTGCTAGTGTCCCACTATTACCCACTCTCTCAGTCTGGTTTGTGAATTGAGAAGCTTGGGGTCTAGCTACTGATCCCCATGAATGATCCTTTATATATTACTCAGTCTATCAATAAACAAAATAAGCACCTATCTCTATATAATATTGTCCCTTATATGGTTTCGCATATGTAGTGCATGAAGGAGTAGAAGTCCTAGATGGAGTACAATTAGCGGCACTGCAACTCTCATTATAGGTCAATTTGGAAGGACACTCTATCTTGATTAATATGTTCCCTATTGATTTTTGGATCACCCAATGTCTATTGGTTAACATCCATACTCTTCACCCCACCATCTCTTTTACTTTATCTTGAGGAAGTCTTAACTCTAGCCTTCTTTTTCTGTTACTAGTTGCTTTGACTTCCATCTTCCAATTCTCAATCACTCTTGCTTTATCCATAACTTCAGAGTATGTATCAAACTTGTTAGCAACTAGTACTCTAAACAACATTAATACTAAATCCTTTCTTAGCCTTTGAATATGTGCAGCTTCATTTAGTACAAAGGTGGAAACAAACTTGCTCAATCTTTAGAATTTCTTATAATAATCCAAAATAGACATATAAGGAGTTTTGGCCAAAGTCTATAGCTCTAGATTATCTTACACTTTTGGGCAATAATACATTGATAACCAGCTCTTTAAATCTTTCTTAGCTGATCTCACTATTGCCCCTAAACAAACTAGTAATACTCCTCTTGAACTACTATTTGGCATCTCCTTTTATAAGATACTCAGCAAACTAAATTGCCCTCATATCCAGAACTCTCAAAATTTGAACCCTGTTCTTCTATATATTTATTAAAGTCTATAGGGTCTACCTCACTCCTATACTTGAGAGGCTTTTTAACTTCTAGAATTTCTCATAAGTAACCTCTTCTAGTTGAGGTACAACTTATAGAGGTACAACTTATGGCTAAGGAAGAGCCATTGGAGGAACAATAGCAATAGCAAGAGGGTTAGGATACTGTCTTTGTTGAGTAACCAACTCAACCAATATCTCATAGTTCCATTAAAGTTGGTCCAACCTTTGTGCCACCGCTGCCACATCAACTTGAGGTGCAAAAGGAGGAACTACATTAACCTTACTCTACCAACAGACCCATTAACCTCATTTTGTGTAACCCTTCTAAGGTAGCCTCTTTCGTGACCTTACACCAATTCTCTACCTTGACCTTGAACACATCTATAAGGCATCTCGATATTGATAAGAGGAAACATAAGAGACTTAGACTTATAACATAATAATATCTATGGATCTAGAATAAAGGAAGACATAACAATGACAAAATGGAATCCTATACGTAGTATCCTATCCATGCATTTCCCTAAACCATAGCACTTATAATGTAATATATACCATCAAACCTATGGTCTGATACCACTTTGTCACACCCTAACTCCAATGGTATGATAGTCATAGGGAATAGGTTTAAGACCATCAATCACCCTAGAACCCAATAACTAAATAGTTAAAATCAATAATCTTCATGGTCACAATCTATCTAATCATCATTTCAAATCCATGTTTATCATTCATTATAATACTCAAATCAAAGATTCAATACAATTCCAATGTTCACTATGGATCAAAGATCAAAATAATATCGTCTGTAATAAACAATGGCAAAATAATACATCATTAGGCAATTTTAATGAATCAATGTATATATATCTATGCACCTCAAAACATAATATTATGGAGTACTCTAGAATGAGCATTCTTTACAATCATAATACAAGAATCCAAAACAATACATTGTAATTGGCTTCTTATAGACAAAGGATCAAGAAGCTCTATCTTTTACAACTTCATCCTCCTTAACTCTTAACACCTATAAAAACATAATTAAAGAGGAGTGAGTTTTTAACTTAATGAGATTATGAAATATATACGTACCTTAATAAATAACAATAAATGGTTCAACACTTTGAAATATCATTATCAATAACCATAATCTATAAGGGTTGCTACAATATCAATAATGTGCTTATAAGGACTAGCATTAAGTAATCAATTCCACAGAACAATATCAATCAATCAATGAGTCAATAAGGCAGTAACTTCTCCCTTCTTATACATGTTTGGTAAAGCATATGCCTAGAGTATATGGTCCTCTCTAGGTAGGAAACTGATATACATATTAGATTTTATCAATTGAGTCACAAGTGGACATAGTCTAATGGTTTGTCTCCCATTAGCATAAGTGTTTTATAATAAGCTTAGCTAGGTTAAAACTTGGAAGGTAAAATATCAACAAGCATTGCCCAAAAGGCCCATTATGCCAATAAAAGCGGTTGAACAATCGATATCATGTAACAATTGGCTTTTGTAAACAATAATAATATCAATAATAATGAACAATAAAGAAATTTTGATTTGATCTTTGGCATCAATGGTTTAATACAGGTTGACAATTATTCAAGGTGGTTCACATGTATAGATATATTTTATAAGTCACCTTAAAAGCAAAATACTCCAACCTAAGCTCAAACACTCTATCTTTGTTAGAATTCCTTAATAACTTGGCCTACAAAAGAATGGCCAAACAATAATCAATTTAGATTTCACAAACTCTAACCCTAAAGTGAATCCTTAAATCAACATGAGAAATAATCTATACCCATATCTCATTAGCATTTACATCACACAATATCCTTAAGGTTCAATTTCTAAGGGTTCCATTAATTTTTATCCATCAACTTATACTTGCAATAAATACCATTAAATGCTTTTATCTAACTCTAGAATAATGCTACAATACTTTATTAATAAAGCCCATAAAGAAAATTGAAAGATTAGTAACTTACCTCAAATGTATCATTTGATCACAAATCCAAATCTTTAACAATAATTAGAGAAATCCACCTTAGATCTTATGTATCCTTTAATATCTTGATTATTAATGATAAATTTTAGACTTATGGGAGCATCTATGGAGCTTTGGTAGGGTTTAGAGGCTATTAAGGTCAAAATAAATGAAGATGGACATATTTCTTATGTTTTGGGCTACTGTCCATTTTATATTCCCCTATGTTGAATGAGCATTCAACCATCTTGAATGGGCATTTAGGTCCAATTCTAAAATAATTAGTATTCATACAAAATCCTTTTGAATGTGCATTCATAAATATGGATGTTGTACTAAAAAGTCTCCTAATTAATCTAAGTTCGAGCAACTATTCGCAAGTATACGAGGCTGCAACAGTAATGTGTAAGACATCCTAAGGTCATCTTTTAAGGAAGACTGTGTAAGAGTTATATGATTTTGAACTAAAAAGAAATTCATAAACACTCTAATTGATTTGGATACGATGAATATGAAAAATAAAACTAAACAATTAAATAAAATTAAAGCAAATAAATTATGGGTAATCAAACAATTGGAAGATTCTAGAGTTCATATTCATCCATTAAACTTCTATGCTGGGCTAATTATTAAGATGAATTATGTTACCAAATCGAATAATTAATTAAACAAAACTAATATAGGTTACAAATCCTATAACTCTCATATTCACATATTATAACTTAATAAGAATTAATTGATCAATTACTTAATTTTAATCAGGTAATACATTTTCTATTCATACCTAATCCTTAATTGAATTTAATTCTGGTATTTGAATTTGTTTCTCAACCTTATTCTTTACCTAAAATTCATCAATGGTTGGCCGGACAATTGATTTCTAATTAAAGCCATTCAATTAAGATATGCAGAATAATTTAACAAATAATTAGTCTTAACACATTCATTCAAAAGGAATTATCCAAATTCTAAATAAGTGAAATTCAGTTCATAATTGATTTAACATTAATCAATTCAATTAAATAATCAATTCTAATCATTAACACCATCATGCTTTTGTGAGGCTTCGCTCAAGCACGGGTCCGATATGCTAAAGGGAATCAAAATGCTCATTTGGGAAAGAACTCACAAGGAAGCCCTCGGGCTTATTTTTGAAAATTATTTTAGAATCGCCACCTTAATTTATTTTTATTTGGAAAAATATAAGAAAAAAATCCATTTGACTCCCATTATTACCTAAAGGAAAAAATCACTAGCCTCGAAACCAAATAGTATTCGGAGACTAGGTTTTTAGTTTAACAAAATATGTTTGGCCAAATAATATAAAAGTAACTTAAAAATACATTTCATGAATAATTTAAAATGCATGGACAATTTATAATATGCATAATCATTGATTCCATGTAACCAATAATAAATACAAGTAATAGTCCAAAAGAAAGTTAACATTGCAAAAAAATTCCAAACATAGGGGATACCTCCTTTAGCCCTTATGAGTTTTAAGGAAGTCACACATTCCCCAAACTAATCCTAATAATAAAGTAAAGAAAACAAAAACAAAAGTAAATGAAGGAAGTGATAAGGGGACAGTTGATTAATTTTAATTAGATTCAATGCCTGAACCAAGCATGCCTACATATCCCTTTGAATGGGAATCAGAACCTATGTAGTTCTCCTTTCTCGCGAAGGGGGTTAATTTAGCCTATCCATTTTATCATGTTTTGATTAATTAACCTAATTACCTACTGAGTGGATTAACTAACAACCTAAGTAAATCAATTTAATTAACTAACTAAAAGAGACAATAAACTTTAAACCAAACAGAAAGGAAAAGAAGATTACCTTGTGCTTTCATGGCTTAGGGACGTAGGGCAGATGGGGCGGATAGAGCAAATGACCGGATCGCAATTCTAGCTTTTCCATAAGGGACATGAGCCTTGGGCTACCAGAATGTAGTTCCACCTTCTCGACATGACAGATATGAGTCTTGGGCAATGAACTTGTCTCAAGCAGGTGAGCAAAAAGCTTTGAACTAGTTGGGTAGGAATCAAGGAGAAAGCCCCCAACATGAGCCTTCGGCAAGGAAGTTGCCTTGAATAGGCTGGCGAAAAGCCTTAAAATAGTTGAGCGGGGATTAAGGAGAAATACCCCCCAACTTGCTTCGCGAAGCAAGGAGTAAAGGCAAAACAATTTTACTTAAAGTTAGTGCTTTTTAAGCCTCCAAGTATGTGTGTTTTGAAGTGTAGAGAGGCCATCTATATATAGAGAGAAGGTTGAAGCATAGAGGCTATTCATATTTGATGTGGGATTGTAGAAAAATAAAAACACACTTGGGTTGTCGCACAGGCCTTTGTAGCACTGCAGAGGTCTCTGTGGCAGTGCCATAGAGCATTATGCAGTATCACATAAGGCTATGTAGCAATGCCGTAGAGCTGTGTAGCAACTGGCACTGATCCACTTGTTTTGCCCCTTTCAGCCAATCTCACTCATTTGTCATCCATTTTTTATGATTCCAATTGTGTTGTGCTCATTATTGAGTCTTGGATGATTTGAAGATGATTTAGGAGTCTCAATTGATTATTTTCCTAACTAAATAGTCTATAATTCTGGGAGCTATAGAATTAAGAGTTTACAGCTACCCCCCTCTATAACAACCCACACCCACCCTAGGAGTTTTCATGACCAATTTGTTTGACTTAGAACTATTAAGGCTAAGTGCGTGCTTTTATGGGAATTTATGTGTTATGAGATTGATGAGTATGTGGTATGTTAGATTAATTCTAATATGTATAATATGAGTTATTATTGTGAAATAGATGATTTATATGAAGTGCATTAGCATAAAATAATTTATTTTACATAAAATGAATTTTCATGCAAAAAGGCGATTTTTAAGCATAAATAATTTTATTAGTATTTTTAAAATAATTTTTAAATAAATATTTTTGGGGGGGGGGGGATTTTAATGAAAATAATAAGAAAAATATTTTATTTTTAATTACCTATAATCAGCTCCAAAATTAAATAAAAAGCCCAAATACCTAAAAGTCCACTACACTAAAACACTCCTAACCTAGCTTATTAAGGGTAATCTTAGAAATTGCCCAAAACCCTACATATATTAATGAAAAATTCAGCCAACCCTTCCTTCTAGTAGCCACCATTATGTTATTTCATTATTTTGGCAGAAAAATTCTCTCAAAAATAATCTCTCAACTAAAATTCACAAAATACCTTTAAACTTTGCGATTCGTGACTATTTTGTAAGTTTTTCCTTTCCTTTCAATTTCCTATTTGATTTTTATGAAATCAATCATGGAAAAATTATTTTGAACTGAATATCTATTGATTTTTATTTATTAAATTCAGCTAGGTGATTTCTTGAGAAAGAAATCGATTTTTCTATTGAAAATACCAACATCTCTACGTGATTTTTCCAAAGGTGAATCCTACAACTCAAAATTAAATTTTTCATGCATAAACCTTACAGGGGGCAATTTGTATATGGTTTCATTCTAAATAGATTTTTGATGTGTTTAGATAAAAAATATCAAATTAAAACATATTTTTGCATATTATTGTAATGACCGAAAAGTTTCGAAAAACAAGGAAATTCAAGGTTTTCATCCTAGAACTTGAAAGTTAGAAATTTTTATGGTTTTATATTGATATGGCTGCCAATTTGTGTATGGTGGAATTCTAAATTGATATTTGTTATGTTTGGATGGGAAATAATAATTTAAATAATGTGTTTACATATTACTGTAATGAACGGAAAGCGCGAAAAGTTAGAAAACTCATGATTTTCAATCTAAACCCTAAACTTGGAATTTTTATGCATGAGAATTGTCCATGGCTGACTGATTAGTGTGAATTAGTGTTCTAAACTGATATTTGTTATGATTGAATGAAAAATAATGGTTTAAATCACATGTTTACATATTATTGTAATGACCGAAAAATATTAGAAACAAAAAAACTCTTAGTTTTTCATCTTAAAACCTAAAGTTTGAAATTTTCATGCATATGGATTTATATATGTGTCAATTCCTACATATTTATGTTCTAAAATGATTTTTGTTTTGATTACATGAAAAATCTTAGTTCTAACTATATTTCTACATAATATTGTAATAGACAAAAAGTGCAAAAAGTAAGAAAATTCAAGTTTTCTCTTTTGTAAGGCATTCGGCCTACATTGGGATTCTTATCCTAATGTCTATAATTTTTATGTAAAGTATATTAATGATTATTGTCATGTATGAATGAATGATAAATGGTTAAATTGCATGTTGGTTGAAAGAATGACTCTAGACAAGGCTAAAGGCAATTTGGTATGCTTAGGGTATCTTAACCTTATGTTGTGATTAATATATGAATGTGATTAAATAATATGGAAATAGGTTTTATGATGAGTTAATAATGAGTTAATGATCTTGAATTAATGAAAGGATTGATTGTATAAATTGATCATAAGAGATAGGCATGACACTTGAAGGGTTATTATTAAGTTGATATATATGAAAGTGTTAAGTATATTGATTTTGAGATCATGACATATTTTGTTTGACTTTAGAAAAGTCATAGTATGAGTTATGATGTGTTTTCATGTGAGTCTATAAAGGCTAAGTGTATAAGACTTTTAAAGTCAACATGTTTTGTGCAAGTGATGAAGTATACTTATATATGCAACTTTAAGTGTATGTGAATGTTATATGTGTATGGGGTAATTATGGGATGGGATAGCATCATGATTAAATAAATACTAAGTATTGAATTAAATATTATGTTAGAGCTTGAGGAGTTTTAGAGGTTTAAAAGGGCTACGTGTTCTAAGAGTGAAGGAACCACAACGTGAGTAAATATTATGTTTCAAATTACAAGTGCAGGCTATTATGATATGTGTACCTTTGACATTCTTGAAACCCAAGTTCTTTTTATTCTAAAATGAAACTCTATGATTTCTTTATTAAGCTTAGGTTGCCAAAGGACAATTGGTCTAAAGCCATTTTTTATTATCCAATGATAATTCCTTTGTGATTATTGTCCTAACTTACATTCTTTATGGAACTACACTATCATTGTATCTTTTGTTCAAAAGTTAAACTGCTATTATTATTGTGATACATGTTATTATTGCCTTAAATGTTATTGTTATATGTGATTACCATTAGCTCTAGCTATGGTACCTTTAACCCTTTATGCAAAAGTCCTTGTGCCGATGCGGGTAATCATCGGAACCTGTGCACATGGTCTTAACCCAATGGATAGGGGTTGTGTATCCACCTTAACTAGAAGGGGCGGTTCTGGCCGTGGAGCCTGATCAGCTTCACACTTCTCTATGTGATAGGAGTTGGAATTTGGTTTAATGCCACCTCTCCTCTATGTGTTCAAGTGATTATGGCAACAGCCTTCACTCTATGTGTTATATGTTATATGTGTAATTTTTGTAAACCTTATTAAATTGTAAACCTTGATTCATGGATTGTAAAACATGAACTATGTGTTATAAGCTATGGGTTTCCCTTTTAAAAAATGGATATGTGTTATCATATGTGCGATATTGTTTACTCATTGAGATTATCTGTCTCACTCCTTTTTCTTTGTGTGGTTCCAGGTGAGTAGTATGAGGAGGCAAGGTGATGGCTCAAGCATTCTATGTCGCTTGGGGGATTCCTTTTCCAAGTTAATTAGTTTAATATGTTATGAAGAGTCATCTTTAGATGCTCTAGGAATAATTATTTTTGTGTGTTTAGTTTGAGATATTATCTATCGAGGCTTTAACTGGATTTCTACATATTATTTTCTTTTGGATTGTATATGAAGTATCTAATTGTTGTCTTCTACAACTAAAGGTTTTCATATAAATGTTTTAAATGAGTTATTGTATAAGGTTTGGTACGATCCTAGGCATGATTTTGTATATGTGGAAGTGGGTTCTACGGGCGTGGGTGACCTTATGTCTCCCCATATTTTAGGACTGTCATGTCTCTAAAATTAGCATGTGACACCCTCATTAGAATTGCTCTGTCTGGTAGGCGATTCTGATGAGTGTGAACTTTAGAATGAAGAGGATGCCCTGGTATATTTTAGAGAGTTAGAAAGAAAAAGGTAGTTCCTATCTAGTAGAAACTAGAAGCCATGATGGAAATGAAGACAATCTTGCTTGGTAGGCAATGATAATGATGACCCTATCTAGTAGGATGTTAACAGCAGTGTTCCTTTTTGGTAGGATCGAGAAATAGTATTCTTGTCTAGTAGGAATGACAAAGTATTGGTCATATCTAGTAGGAATGATAATGACGATCCTGTATGGTAAGATATGATAGTAATATTCCTCTCTAGTAGGAATAGCAAAGTGTAACAACCTATATCTACCCTAGGAGTTTTAGTGACAAATTATTTAAATTTAGGGTTATTATGACAAAATATGTGACTATATGAAAATTCATATGTGATGTGATTTATGAGTTTGGAGCATGTTAAATTAATTTTAAAATGCCTAATATGAATTATTATTGTGAAATAAATGGTTTTAATAAAATGCATTAGAATAATTTTATGAGTATTTTTAAAATATTTTTAAATAAATGTTTTGGGAAAAATTTTAATGAAAATAATAAGAAAAATATTTTTATTTTAATTACTCATAATCAGCCTCTAATTTAAATAAAAAGCCCAAATACCCAAAAGCCCACTTCACTAAAACACTCATAACCTCGCTCATTAAGGGTATTAGTGGAAATTGTCTAAAACCCTACATATAAATATCAAAAACTCAGCCATTTTCCATCGGATTTCTATAAAATAAATTATGAAAAAAATTATTTTAAACTAGTTATTTATTTATTTCTATAGATTTAATTTAGTTTGGGTGAGTTTTTGAAAGAGAAATTAATTTCTCTACTGAAAACATCAACCATCCAACGCGATTTCGCCAAAGGTGAATCCTATAACTCAAAAATTGAAATTTTCAAACATAAATTCATTAAGGGGAGTGGCTACTACATATTTAGATTTTAAACTTATTTTTGATGTGTTTTAATAAAAAAATATTAGATCAAATAATATTCTTAAATATCACTGTAATAACTGAAAAGTTTCAGAAAATAAGGAAATTCAAGATTTCCGTCCTAGAACTTGAAAGTTAGAAAATTCTTTGGCTGCCAAATTATAGTGATTGATGTTCTAAACTGATACTTGTTTTGTTTGGATGAAAAATAATAATTTAAATTATGTGTTTATATATTACTCTAATGAATGAAAAGCGCAAAAACTCATAATTTTCACCCTAAACCTTAAAACTTGAAATTTTCTTGCATAATTATGATCTATGGCAGCCGATTCATACATGTAGATGTTCTAACTGATATTTACTATGATTAATGAAAAATAATGGTTTAAAACACCAGTTTATATATTATTGTAATAACCAAAAAATACCAAAAATAAGAAAGGTTCATGGTTTTGCATCCTAAAACTAAAAATTGAAATTTGCATGTATATGTCACACCTATTATTGTTGATTCATATAGATTGATGTTCTAAAATGATTTTTGTTATGTTTATATGAAAAATCTTGGTTCAAACCATGTTTCTACATATTACTGTAATAGATGAGAAGTGTGAAAAGTAAAAAAAAAAAAATTAATAGATGAAAAGTGCGAAAAGTAAAAAAAAAAAATTTGGTTTTTCTCTTAATAGGGTGTTCGGCCTACCATGGGATTTTTATCCCAATGTATATAATTTTTATGTGATGTATTTTAATAATTATTGACATGTATGTATGTATGGTAAATGGTTAAATTGCATGTTGATTGAAAGAATAACTCTAGACAAGCCTAAAGGCACTTTGGTATACTTAAGGTATACCTAAGGTATCTTAACCTTCTATTGTGATTAGAATGTGAATGTGATTGGGAAATAGATTTTATGATGACTTGATAATTAATTAATGATATTGAATTGATGAAGAGATTGATTGAATGAATGGGTCATAAGAGTTAAGCATGACATTTGAAAGGTCTTTTGTTAAGTTGACATGTATGGAAGTATTAAGTATACTAAGATGATTGTTAAAGTGAATTGATATTAAGATAATGATATTTTCTTGACCTTAGAAAAGTATGGATATGAATTATGATGTGTTTTCATATGGGCCTAAGTGTGCAAGACTTTTAAGTCAATATGTTATGTGCAAATGATGAGTGCATTTATATGTGCAACTCTAAGTGTATATGAATGTTATATGTGCATGGGGTAGCTATGGGATAGGATAACATCATGATTAAATAAATACTAAGTGTTAAATTAAATATTATGATAGAGCTTGAGGAGTCTTAGAAGTCTAAGGGCTACGTGAATTAGGAGTGAAGGAACCACAAGGTGAGTAAACACTGTATTTATGCTACTAGTATGAGTAAACATTATGCTATTGTTACAAGTTCAAGCTATCATGATTATGTTATGGGAACCTTTGAGATTCTTGAAACCCAAATTCACTTCCATTTCAAATTTGACTGTGTGATTTCTTTGTTAAGCTTGGGTTGCCAAAGGATAATTTGTCTAAAGCCATTTGTGATTATCTAATGACAAATATTTTTTGTGATTATTACCTTAACTTATATTCTTTCTGAAACTATACTATCATTGTATGTTTTGCTTAAAAGTTAAACTACTATTGCTATTGGGATACTTGTTATTGTTGCTTTATGTGATATTGTTATTTGGGATTACCATTAGCTCTAGCTATGGTACCTTTGACCCTTTATGTAGAAATCCTCATGCCGATGCGGGTAATCATTAGAACCTATGCATATGATCTTAACTTGATGGATAGGGGTTGTGTATCCACCTAAGCTAGAAGGGGCGATTCTAGCCGTGGAGCCTGATCAGTTTCACGACTTTATAAGTATTGGATTGGGAGTTGGAATTTGGTAAGAGGCCACCTTTCCCTCGAGTGAATGAGCTAGCATAGTCATTTACTCTTATTGGGTAATAAGTGTTATAAGTGTGATTTCTGCAAACCTGCTAAAGTGAAAATCTTGCTAAATTGAAAACTGTGAAACCATGATTTGTAAATCATAAACTATATGTTATATGCAATGGGCTTTCATTAAAAATGGGATATACGATATCGTTTATGCTACATTGTTTACTCATTGAGATCATCCATCTCACCCCATTTTCTTGTGTGGTTCTAGGTGAGCAATATGAGGAGGTAAGGTGATGGCTCAACCATTCTACTTCACTTGGGGATTCCTTGTCAAAGTATTTAATAATACTCTGTTATGAAGAGATACTCGTAGATGCTCAAGGAGTTTATTTTGGGATATTAATTATTGATGATTTGTCTTAAAACTTTAAATGTTATTTTTCTTATGACATGTTTCCTAAGTGTTTTACTAAACTATTCTTCTGCATATTGAGGTTTCTTATATTATTGGATATTTAAGTTAATGCATTGAGTTTGGTACGATCCTAGGCATGATTGTATAAGTATAAGTGGGTTCTATGGGCGTGGGTGGCCTTATGTCTCCCATGTTCTAGGACCGTCATATCTCTAAAGTTGGGATGTGACACAAAGCATTAGTCCTATCTAGTAGGCATAATCATCCGGTTTGGTAGGATTAGCAAAATTATCAGTATTGTATGGTAGGAGCAGAATATCTGTCTATAATTATAGAAATCTTCTATATGCTGAATCTTAAGTAACGATGGTCAGATGCTTGGAGGAGACTATTGCAAACATATAAAAACTTACGATTCTAAATTCTGATTTGAAACAGGTTCACTACTGCATTCTCGCATGAAAAGATACTATGCAAGAGGTACTATATAAAGGTATGCCCCCTTTCACTTTTTGCAACTTCTCTCATCTGTTAAATTTTCTTTCTCTCTTTAGAAATCATTCTCTTTGACTTCTCTCTAAAATGACTTCCCCCTCTAGTAGTCGCTATACTAGGAGCTACCAAGTCCCAAGGCATTATCCCAACCTAGTAGACTTGCTGTAGGAGCCGGAGCATCATGTGTCTAATACTAGTGTCATGGAGGTATTTATCATTTTGCCCTTCCTTTCCTGTTTAAATGTTAGTTCATAGAAAATATGTGCATGTAAAATATATATATATATATATATATATATATATATATATATATATATATGTATATATATATATATGTATATATATATATATGTATATATATATATATATATATATATATATATATATATATATATATATATATGTATATATATATATATATATATATATATATATATATATATATATATATATATATATATATATATATATATATATATATATATATATATATATATTTTACAATAGACTACAACTATTAGATAAAGAAGTGGTAGATCAAATTTGTCTGTCGTCTCCACTTATCGAGAGACTCATCCCCAGGTCCGAGAGTTGATTAAGCCATCTAGCTTGCTAGGGTTTTTATCTCTGAATTATACCCGAGAGAGTAATATTCCTTTGTTATGGGTATTGGCAGAGAGGTGGCGGGACACCATAGACATTTTTCACTTTTTGTGCAGAGAGATGACTGTGACCCCCTTGGACTTGACAGTGTTAATTGGTCTGCCATCTTGACCTTAAGCCTTAGAGCTTTATCCTATTTAGACCTCTATCTCGTCAGTGACTATGGTTGACTTAGTAGGCATGGACCCTCCACGAGGTGATCCACATATCCTTCGTTCTTAGCTTTAGAGATAGATTGATATTTATACTTATGATGTAGGAGTTCTTTTAGATGAGCAGGTTGCCCACTTGTTGATTTTGATGATATTAGGTTGCTCCTTCTGCCACACATGGAGGGATACCATTGATTTGAATATTGATTTCATGGGACCATTTCTAAATTCTTTTGGCAACACATATATTTTGGTGGCTATTGATTATGTGTCGAAATGGCCTGAGGCTCAGGCCTTGGCCAGAAATGATGCTAGGATGGTAGTAAAGTTTCTGAAAAAATTATTTTCTCGATTTGGTATACCAAAGGCCATTATAAGTGATAGGGGAACCCATTTCTGTAACGCTCAGCTTGAGAAAGTATTCAAAAGGCTGGGTGTTACACACAAGTTGGCTACCCCATATCATCCCTAGACTAGTGGCCAAGTCGAGAATACAAATAGGGAGATTAAAAGAATACTTGAGAAGACTGTAGAGCGATCTAGGAAGGAGTGGTCTGAGAAGTTAAATGATGCTCTATGGGCTTTTAGGACAGCTTTCAAAACTCCCCTGGGAACTACACCATATAGGCTAATGTATGGAAAGGCTTGCCATTTGCCTGTAGAAATTGAACATAATGCATTTTGGGCTATTAAACAGATTAATCTTGATCTAGCTAGTGCAGGTGAGAAAAGGCAATTACAGGTGAATGAGCTGGATGAATGGAGACTGCAGGCATATGACAATGCCAGGATGTATAAGGAAAGAACTAAAAGATGGCATGATGCCCGGATCAAGCAAAGGAAGGAATTTCAAGTAGGAGATCAGGTGCTTCTCTACAATTCTAAACTTCGACTTTTTCCAGGTAAGTTGAAATCTCGGTGGTCTGGTCCTTTTATTGTGAAAGAGGTATTTCCCTATGGAACTGTTGAATTGGCTCACCCTGAGAAGGGAGACTTTAAGGTCAACGGGCACAGGCTCAAGCTATATTTTGATGGTAAGATAGAACATACTAGAGAGGTTCTCCACCTCCAGGATTCGAGATGAGAAATCATCCTAAACGTCCAGCTAAGACGACGTTAAAGAAGCGCTGGGTGGGAGGCAACCCACCATTTATTTTTTTGTTGATTTTGATTAAATTGTGTTCTTTTAGTTATTGTTTCTCAAAAAAAAAAAAAAAAAAAAGAGAGAAAGAAATGTGCATGTGGAGTGGATGCACACACTAAATTTTCATGCATGGAGTCTGTGTTGGTAGGTAGACAGCCACATGTAATGCATAAGGCTATCAAGATATCATTATGAGAAGTCATTCGCTTAGCACACACATTATTCATAATTGAGGATAATGCACTGTTGGTATGTGTTTGGTACAGGAAATCAGAGAAGCAAGTCATTTACTGCTTTTTCAAGGCTCACGCTATGACTCACGGCCGTATGTATGGGGCATGAGTGAAGTGACAATTGAAAGGGAGACACAGTAGCCTCACACATCCAAACTTACAGGCCGAGACATAGTAGTGGTACACGCCCAGACACACGGGCGTATATCAGGCCGTAAGCAAGGCCAGGTAAGGATGGCCTCGAAGGCGCGCGAGCTACGTACGTAAAACCGTGCTTACGCCCAAGATTACAGGCATAAGAAAGGGCGTGACACGCCTTTTATAAAAGCTGCGGTCAGTTTTTTTGTTTCTCATTCTTTCATTTTCTTTGCTTTTCTCTGCATTTTCTTCTCTTTTCTCTCGACTTATCGAGGCTAAGCAAGGGGCCCAGGCCTAGATCAGTGGTTTACTTGTTGTTCTCACTTCCACACTCATCTAAGAGGAATGCCACCCCGAAAGCAACCATCTTCTGTCCTGCCTACTAAGAGGAGCAGGGGCGCGAGCAGTTCACAGCCTGCTACGGTGCCCGATATTCGATTCATGGCAGACCATCCTAGCATCCGGCTGACTGACAAGGAAGCGAGGGGCCATTTTGAACAGTTAGCAAACAAGGATTTCGAGCCTCCTCGAGTTCTGGATTGGGAAGCAATGGAAAACGCCGGACTGGCTGCAGAGATCAGACGCATGGTGGACCAACCGGGTTGGAAGAATTTATTTGCTATTAATGAGCCGGCCTACAGGGAGATTACATTGGAGTTCCTTTGCACACTCCAATTTGACAAGAAATCCACTTTAGTTAACAAGCCAAGGATCAAATTCCGGTTAGGAACAAGGGAGTGGCTCTGAGTATTAATGAGTTTGCCTTGCGTATGGGATTGTACACTGAAGAGTAGTTGAACTCCACAGACTACATTGGGTCCATTGTGGATTTTAATAGTTCCGCTGAGCGAGATCAGATTTGGAATGAGCTTGCCCCTACAGCAGGAGACTATCGAGCAGGCATATCTAAGGCCTCCAATTTCCAGTCTTTTCCTCTGCGAGTGGTCCACCACTTACTCACCAGCACCATCTCTGCACGCCGGGACAGTACAGGGCATGTCACTAAGTAGGATCTGTTCTACCTCATGTGCATGCACCATAATCAAAGGTGCAACCTTGAAGTATGCCTCATTTATTTCCTTCATGAGCATTCCAAGAGAGACAAGAAGGGGGCACTTTTTGGTGGGATGTATATCACCAAACTGGCAGAGGGGTTGGGAGTTTTTGCAGGCATTCCTGCCATTACTTTGGATGGGCTGCCTAGGCGCCTGGGCATGGACACTTTGATCAGACTGGATCCCAAAAAGGCATTTATGGCACCCCAAGCAGACCTAGAAGACATTCCACCACCTGAGGATGATATTCCCGACACTGCAGTAGGTCCCTCTACCATTGCCATAGGACCTTCGACCACCACATTTGATCCACAGCTGCAGTTTGTGGGTTTCCGGGACTGGAGGCACCATGTAAGTGAGGAAGAAGAGGAGGGACAGAAAATGATTAACCTGGAGCGACAGATGTGCCGATTGGAGAGCTCTCTGAGTCGAATTAACCTTCAGCAGCAGCATCTCCATAATATGCAGCGGGAGTTGATGCAGTTTTCTGAGCATGAGGCACAGCAGCGGTGATGGATGCAGCATTCCATGATGGAGTTTTGGGAGACACAGAATTTCAGGCCTAATACGGCCAAACCACTTTCCCCACCATCACCAGTGCACATTTCCGATGATGAGGAGCAGGATGGGGGTGATGGCATGGAAGACTAGCTCCATTTATCTTTTCTTTTGAGTTGTGTTTATTTTTATTTCTTTTTAGTCGTTATCTGTTATTCATTATATCTTGGATGACTGTATGCGTGATATTTAGGATGCTTCGTATTTCTTTGTTTGGTTGTTTATTTTGGGAATGATTGTGGACAACTGGTATTGTCACATGTTTTTTCTTTGATGGTGTTTACTTTTAAAGGTCTGTAGCTCTATTCTAACGTGGCTTAGATACTGACACGGACACGCATCTATCTTTTCCATTCAGAATCGTCAGGGCAGTTTTTCTATCTCTTTCTTATTCTTTTCATTTTTGGTAGTAATACACATACATTGGGGACAATGTATTATCTAAATGTGGGGGAGGACTGTTAAATTGATTAGTTTTGGAGGCCAGGTTTGAGTTGTCCGAGTAGATTGAATTCTAATAATGGTTAGTCATGAAGTTTTTTTTTCTCTCTCGTGGTAATGAAGTGCGGATTGTTAACTGGCAACGACTTGTTGATTCAGGGTTCAAAGGAATTAGTCACCTTTTGAACGTTGAACTTGGTAGTTGGATGAGGAGGTGGATTGACATAGGGTAAAAAAAAAAAAAATTCCTAAAACTTGAATCCTTAGTTACATTTGTGAGCATAAAATATTCCGTGGTGAGTTTAATCGAAGCTAGTTCAATTATTAATACTCTAGGTTTGGGTGACTACATCTCGATATAAAAAAAAAAAAAAAATTCTGTTGCATAGGAGCTTTGAAAAGGAAAACCTATTATGCTATTCTCATTGAGAGTATGAATAGAGCTAGTAGCCATTTGAATTGGTGATCCTAGTTGAGTAACCGGGAGTTGGCATCACAAATGTGAACTTTCGCGTCAAAAGACTAGTATGACTAATCAAACAAGTCGGGCTCCTGTGATATAAAAAAAATAATAAATAAAATAAAATAATAATAATAAAATAAAATAAAATAAAATATATATGAAGAGATGATAAGTGAAGGGAGCAGTCATTCACCTAGGGGAAAAATCTTTCTGAGATTGGCTTTGTGTTGAACCTTTTATCAGTGGAATATTGTGCTCACATTTTTAACTACGGTTTTTAGATTTTGAGGTTTGTAGCTCTGATTATGAAAATTCCTCATTGTGCTAACCTGTTCGAAGTATGAATTGTGGCTAAAGATTTTGAACCTTTTGGATTAGAAGTTGTTGCCAGGATGCTTGAAGTGCCATTAGTTGCTTAGAGAGGGGAAGCTCATTTCTGATGGTTATCTTTATTCAATTTGCTTGAGGACAAGCAAACACTCAAGTGTGGGGGAGTTTGATAATTGAACATATGTCTATATCCTAACCCCTACATTATCATGATTTAAGGTTGAAATTAAGTTTGATTTGTGCGTTGAAGATTATTTTTCAGATCTTTTTCTATAGTGGGATTGGCCAGGAAGATATGGAAGGAGCGCACAAGAAAGTAGTGCAAAAACGGAGGTTTTTCATGGAAAAAGAGCTAAGCCACCCAGCTCACGCCCGTAATTATGGCCGTAACATTGGGCGTGAGTCAAGAGAGAATTTGGGAGATTGGCGGTGAGGTGTCACGCCCAATATTACGGGCGTGACCACGGGCGTAAGACACAAGAGGCTTCTGTTTCAAAGTTAGGCAGAGAAATGCAGGCTTCGTACGTTAATGATCGATCTCACGCCCAAGATTACGGGCGTGAGTGGGGGCGTAACATGGAAAAATTTCAGCAGTATAAAAGCTCTGTTTCAGCTAAAAAGGGGGGATCGAACTTTGGAGACAGAGGGCCGACTTCTCTGAGTAAAACCCAGAGTTTGCAACTGGGATTGAAGGTGAAGAACATAGATCCACAAGTTTTGAACCAAGAATCGAAGATTAAAGTGGAGAATATCAAATCATTCGTCATGAGTTGTTTGATTTATTTTCTGTTTTTCTTTTCTTTTTGTATTCTTTCTTTGAACATGAGCTAAACTTATCTTCTACCTAGATATAGATGAACCCTAGCATGTTTGTATGGATTGATTGGTTTTGATTTCAATTAAATCATTTGATTAAGTTGATTTACCTTTATGAATCTTGATTGTTTAATTCCAAGTGATAATCGCATGCTTATTAGTTGGTTGTCATTTTTCAGATTCATGTCTTGAGAAAGCTTGATTTGAGTAGAATAGTCATAGGGGTTGAGGATTGCTTGGGGTTCTAGAGATAGACTTACAAAATCCTTTGGTTTGATTCCTTGGTCTTAATGCATGAGCTATTTGATTATGCTTGAGAAGAGATTCCTTGCATTCTAACTAGTGATTAGAGGTTAAGTCATTCGAGAGAAGTTTTAATCTAAATGTGTGGAATACCAAAATAACTTGATAAATTGATTTAATTATTCACCTGTCTTGAAATACAATTGATTGCTA
The DNA here is from genome assembly GCA_947687605.1 of Reutealis trisperma. Lineage (NCBI taxonomy): Eukaryota > Viridiplantae > Streptophyta > Magnoliopsida > Malpighiales > Euphorbiaceae > Reutealis > Reutealis trisperma. The sequence goes on from CANTUT010001325.1 coordinate 29,057, forward strand.
GGGGGATTCAATATCTGGGTAGGTCTTCATCATCAATTTTATTTGCAAATTATTGGCCGTTCCTTAGTTTAATCTTTTAATCCACTTAGTCATTTTAATTTCAGCACTAAACTAAACCATTAATCTGCTAAACAATAATTGAAGTTTGAGCTAGTAATTGTCCTTGTCCCCTGTGGAACGATACTTTCACTCACTACTTTATTACTTGAGCAACCCGCGCACTTGCGGTTGTATTGCATAAAATCATGATCAAGCACTTTTCTTTTCTTGCTCCTACTTTGAGGGATCGTACAGTAAATCATATCCTGAGTGGCTATCTTTGGCAAACAGAGAATCGCTGTCATAAGAAGAGATACGATTTTCACCATATTCAAGATTTTTTCTCTCGTTTAGTATCATCATAGGTATGCACACATGCTTGACATATTATCTTTATCACAAATTTTGATATTCTATTTATCCCCCTTTGTTCTTTTTCCATAAGTTTGGTGCTTACCTTTTACTGACAAACTTTAACTCATCACTCCATACCATGAGTCTGGTGTGGCTTTGTCTTCCTGCTACCTCCTTCTACATTTCTGCACTAATTCCATGTTTTACCTCAGCGAGAGAGTTTGTAGCCAGATTATAGGAGAGAGGATTATCCCAGCTAACCCCTCTGCCGAGATGCAATATGGATCGCGCATCCCTAATCAGGATTCATTAGCAGCAGGCCTTCCATTTGAGCCTTTCTTAGACCTTAAGAGTCACTATAGGAGCTTTTGTATGCATTGCTTGCTACCTTGTGTCCCATTTCTTCCAGGATGAGCCTATTCTAGTTATAGATCTTCTGCCATAGTATCAGTTCATACTTTTGCTGCTAGGAGGAGTGATGGTCCGAGGTCTACCGTAGATGCCCCTTCTGATAGGGCTAGACCGAGTGAGCAAGCGACTTTTCCAACCTACTTATAGGCAAGAGAGGACTTGAATTATGTTTCTCCCAATCATGGCTTGGCTCAATATGAGTTCCTTCATGACCTTCCTATTGATTTTATCCCATTTTTGGATCATATAGGCGAGGTATGTACTTCTACCCCCTTTCTAAGCTTACTTTTTGTCACTTAATGTAGTTTCTTACTCATCTTTTCCTTATCCAAATCCCTAAGGATTAGGCTCACCATAACTATGAGATGGTTCATCGCTTAAGGACAACATTGTCCGTGACTCTTACTTTATGTGGTTGTAACGAGGGAGATGATGCAGATTGAAGGAGGAGACGTAGGTGAGGCTGATGTTAGCTTATCTTTTGTCATACAAATGTTATGTTGACTCTATGTATGATTATGTATATATGTATGCATGTTGACGCGACACTTGACTTATGTACTATTTTGTTTGTATAATACATGGATGTTATGACTTGATCATGCAAGGATATGCACCTATTCTATGAATAAATGCATGGTAGAGCTCTGTCATCTTTCTCTTTTGCTCTCTTCCCTCTTTTTTTTTTATCAAAATTTTCTCAAATACTACATGATCTATAAAAAGAAAGGGTCGCGGTAGCTTCTGGTAGGGGTGCGACAGCCGACCACCCTGTGCTGTGCCGCATAGCCCTTTATGGCTACCGCAAAGCAATTTACGACACCGCAGAGGCATATGTAGCATTGCTGCAGAAACACTTATGCTCTTGGAGTTGGACACTGCAACTGCTAGCCCTATGGTCATGGATGATTGGACTTGATTGCTATAATTACTGAGTTCTATGATCCTCGAGGCTCTGAAGACAAGGAATGGCAGGATCGTACGATGAATGCTTTAGCTTTTTGTCTGACTGCCGGGTATCTCTTCATAGGTCCAATTGGTTGAGGTGATGTTAGGGTAATAGAACTGATTTTTCATATGGCCAAAGGTCACTCTATTGCTGGGATCATCTTAGTAGAAACAATGCTTAGTTTGGATCGAGCTTACAAGAGTGATGGGCCTTGGTCTATAAGTCCAATTATTCTGTAGGTATTCTTTTCTTCCTCCTTTTCCTTTCTCTTTCTCTTTCCTTTCTTACTTAGCTATGCTTCTACATAGATTTGGCTAAGGGATCATTTGAGAGTGGTTGCCCCTCTTACTAAAAAGGACTACTTTACCTTATGGTACCAGTCTCACACAATAGTGAGGAAATTCAATTCTGAAAAGGAGTGGACTGAGTGGCTGTTTGAGCTCGACCCCCAGGAATTATTGTGGCTTTATCCTTGGTATAAGATCAAGAAGTTTATGACAATGGGTTACAGCTATAGGATGGTTTATTTACTGGGTTTAAACATGGTAACATTTTACCAAGGAACAAGAGTGATGCACCAAATGGGCCATGGGCAAAGGGTTTCCCCAGATGGATCTATCTTTGAATCCGCTTTCATTACACCCATCATGGCTAGGGCAGTTACTAATGGGTGGGCCCACAGTTTTCATATTGTTCTTCTATCTCATTGCTTTTGATAAGGCAAAGGTCTACACTATATGGTGGATTTCTACTTCTTGGCCATCTGAGAAGATAAGGAGGATGACTTTACTTAAGGAAATAGAGGATGACACTTCTACAGGGGATAACTACTGACAGTTGGGAAACCTATTATTTTGAATATTAGGTAGATTTTTTTTTTGACTTTTTCTTGTCTTAAGAGCAAGATTCTTAGATTCGTCTTAAATCCTATTTTGAATAAAACATTAATAATTAATTTTTTTTTTTTTTTTTTTTGCATTGAAACAACACAATTTGACACAAAAGAAATTTTATTAATGATTTGGACCGCACCCAATGAGGGCTACCTACATATCTCCTTACATAACTTATTTTTATCACATGCTTTTTCTATCATTTTAGAGAATCAAGTCCACATAGTTCTAGTTACAATGCATCATTATACAAAGTACTGCTTCAATTGATCCAAGTTCCAAAGGCTGGAAAATTCAATTCCATCCAAATCCATGAGAATGACACCTCCACCTGACAAGATGTGTTTTAGTACATAACGTCCAGTCTAGTTTGGCCTAAATTTGCCTTTAGGGTCATGCACTAGGGCTTGAACTTCCTTTAAGACCAAGTTTCCTTCTTGTAGGCCCCTATCTCTCACTTTTTTGTTAAAATGCCCAGACAATTTTTATTGGTAACCCTATAGTCGATACAATGCATCTATTCTCTTTTCTGCGATAGCATTCAATTGATCATGATAACTTTTAATCCATTCTATCTCATCTAACTGACCTTCTCTCATGATCTTAGCTGATTTGATTTCCACCTCAATTGGCAGCATGGCTTCCATTCCATATACCAATAAGTAAAGAGTTGCCCTAGTCAATGTATGAATGGAAGTCCTATATCCCCATAGAGCAAATGGTAACTATTGATGCTAGTGCTTATGATTATTAGTCATTTTTTGCAGGAGGGATTTTATGGTCTTATTTGCTACTTCAACTGCCCCATTAGTTTGTAGTCAATAAGGAGATCATCTGTGATGCCAGATCTTTTCCTTTTTTAAGAGCTGAACTATTTCCTTCTGAAAATGAGACCCATTATCTGTGATAATCTCAAAAGGTACTCCAAACCTACAAATGATGTAAGGTTAGATGAAATGAGCCATTCTTTTTGAATCTAGTACCCGGTAGGGTGCCGCTTCTACCTACTTTGTGAAGTAATCAACTGCTACAAGAATGTATTCATGATGAGCGGATGATTTGGGATTTATTCTTCCTATGACATCAATGCCCTAAGTTGCAAAAGGCCAAAGAGTAGTTATGGGCTGTAAAGGCATAGGAGGCTGCTTCTATAGCTTGGCAAAAATTTGGCATCTATGACATTTTCATACACACTTCACACAGTCTTCATTCATAGCGAGCCAAAAATATCCCAGATTTGTAATATTTTGAGGTAATGTGATCCCATTCATGTACGACACTGCTTCCCCTCTATGGACCCATTCCATGATTTGTTGTGCTTCATCTTTAGTCACGTATCTCAAGTATATGTTATCCTAGCCCTTTTATATAAAACATCTCCATTTGGTAGGAAATTGCTGGCTATTTGTCTTAGAGTTCTTCGTTCTGATTTAAAGGCCCTTTTCGGATACTTTCCATTCGTGAGATAGTTGAAGATGTCCCAAAACCAAGGTTTATGATCAGCCAGTTGAATATTCATGCACAAAGCATGGTACCCTAGTTCTCGCTTCACCTCAATCACCACAGGTCTGATTATTTCCCCATCTCTCATATCTAGCATTGATGTAAGTGTTGCTAGAGCATTTGCAAATTAATTCTTGGCATGAGGTAAATAATGGAAAGATAATTCATGAAAGTTTTCTACTAGATCATCCAGGCACTTATGGTAAGGAACCAATCACTCTTCTCTTATTTTCCATTTTCTCAATGCTTGGGACACAATCTAATTTGAATCCCTATAAACCTCTAGGTAATCAATCTTTAAATTTACAGCAACCTCTAAGCCAACTATGCAGGCTTTATATTCCACCTCATTATTTGTCACCTCGAAAGCTAGCTTGACAGCCATAGGCAAATTTTCTCCTTCTGGGGTGACTATAATAATTCTAGCACCATAACCTTTGCTATTAGCTGCCTCATCAAAGAATAATTTCCAGACTTTAGGCTTAATTTGCATGATCTCTTCATAAAAGAATTCTGGTCTAACCAATTATTGTCTATTGGGGTTGCGGCTAATTGATTTGCTATCACACTCCCTTTTATAGCTTTCCTTTAGACATACTTCAAGTCAAAAGCTGCGAGAACTGCCATCCACCTTACCATCTTACTGTCAAGAACTGGTCTCTCCATAAGAAACTTTAAGGGACTCTTATCGGCCAGGACATGGGTAGTATATGAACTCAAATAATACTGAAGCTTATGACATACCCTCACCAATGTAAGGCATAACTTCTCGATTTGATTGTACTTGAGTTCATGAGCGTGCATACGCTTACTTAAGTAATAAATGGCATTTTCTTTATATGATCTAGCAGCATTTTGAGTGAGCATTGCCCTCATAACTTTCTCTGTGACAGAGAGGTACAACAATAAAGGCTTTCCAGGTCTTAGTGGTTGCAGTATAGGAGGACTTAGTAAGTACGCATTGATTTTCTCAAAAGCTTTCTAGCAATCATCATTCCATTGCTTAGAGGTTCCCTTTTTTAGCAACTTGAAGATTGGACCACAGACGTCGGCTAGCTAAGCTATGAACCGGCTAATGTATTGTAGTCATCCAAGGAAGCCTCTAATTTCCTTTTCTGTCTTGGGTACTAGCATATCCAAAATAGCTTTTGACTTTGCTAGATCTACTTTTATTCCCTTTTTACTAACCATGTAACCCAAAAATACTCTATACATGCCCCAAATATGCACTTGGTAGGATTTAGCTTGAGATTATATTGGCATAGTCTAGAGAAAAATTGCCTTAAAGCATGTAAGTGATCCTCTGCTATTTTAGACTTGATTACCATGTCATCAACATATACTCCAACATCTTTATTTATCATGTCATGAAAAATTATGGTGGCCATTCTTTGATAAGTCGCCCCTACATTCTTTAACCTAAAAGGCATAACCTGATAGCAGTACCTACCCTACTCAGTTACAAAAACAGTCTTCTCTTTGTCAGGAGGATAGACATGAATTTAGTTGTACCCCATATATAAATCAGTCAAGGAGAATACTTCATATCTGGCTATACGGTCAACCAATAGGTCAATATGAGGTAATGGAAAATCATCCTTAGGGCAAGCCTTGTTTAGATCCTGATAATCCACACACATCTTAACTTTCCCATCTTTCTTTGGCACTGGAACTATATTTGCCAACCAAGAAGGATAAGTGATTGGCTCAATGAACCCATTGCCTAATTGCTTGGTGACTTCTTCTTTAACCTTTAAAGATAACTTTGGCTTCAGTTGTCATAGCTTCTGTTTGACAGGCTTCACATGCTCGTAAGTAGGAATTTTATGAACTGTTATAGCTGGATCTAGTCCAGTCATATCCTTGGGTTCCCAAGTGAAGTAATCCAAGAATTTTTGGATCATTTTACTCAAGTCGTCCTTGTTATGACGTGATGATGCAATAAATGTAGTTTTTGATTTTTCATTTGTGCCAAAACTTATTGATTCTTTGCCATTTTTTATTTCATTCAATATTTCATTCAAATTGGATTCAAGACAAGGAAAAGAAAAGGAAATGGGAAACACAGGATCATAAAAAGAAAACTCAATCTTTTTATTATGAATAAAAGAGCCGTTGTCCATTATTACATTGAAACTAAAAGAAAGACCAAAATGGTCGACTACAGACTCAAATGAGGAATAGGAATGAATAGACTCTAACTCTGATTTTGACTCAAAAGTGGACTCAGACTTAGACTCTAGCTCAGACTCAGACTCTGGTTGGCCACCCTTTCCTTTCTTCTCATAGTACCAGTTGTTAGGTTGGATTTGAGCTATTTGGATGAATTTGGTTAAGTTAGTTACCTCTTCATCTCCTATTAAGCAAACCTGCTCAAAGAGAGCAGCCTTTATATTATCCTCCCAATCTTGTTCCAACATGAAAAATGGCCCATAGTCTTCTAAGGAAAGCCTAACATCAAAGAGGAGTTCAAAACCTCATACTAGCTTTTTAGTAATAGGATGGACCCAAGGCTCTGGAAAACTATAATATGGAAAGTTTTCACCCTCTCTTACAAAGTACCCATTAAGTGTTTTGAAATAGGGGCGCATGGTCCAATCATATGACTCATCTTTTTTAAGGGCTGCCATTCTTTCTTTGGCCCTTTTCTCTGCCTTAGTAAGATCTTCTTTTGTTGGCTTGTAACCAAGACCCAATAGTGGGTTAGCCACAGGGTACTCTTTGAACCAGCTTACTCCTTGTTGAATTTTGCCCAGCCCTAATCCAGGAAAATAATTCATTTTTCTCAACATATTAGCCATAGCAATATTCCCATAAGGATCAAAATCGAAAGGCACAAGCTCGAGCTCTTTACCTTCTTCTTTCTCTATAAATTGCATTGTTTCAAAGGTAAAACTTGACAATGGCAAAGTGGGCAGCTTAGGTTGAATCTCTAGAATTGGCACAAAACTTGGGACCTCACTTTTCCTATGCATATCCCCTTTAATAGTGACAATGGAGGATCCATAAGGAAATTTTAGTTTTTGATGGACGAAAGAGGGAATAGCTTTGGCTTGATGTATCTAGGACTGTCTAAGAAAGAGATTAAAGCATGCTGGTACATCAATAACTAGAAATGGGATAGGATAAATGATAGGTCCAGTGATGACATCTAAGTAGCTAGACTTAGAACCTCTCTTTTTGTGTTGTCATATGCCCTTACAATATGGTCAGAAGGTGTAAGGTTTGAAGCCTCTAACCCCAAACAGCTTGCTACTTTTAATAGATAGACATTCAGTATAGACCCATTATCTGCCAATACTATAGGAACTGTCTTCCCTCGAATAAGGACTATTATGTGTAAGGCATGATTGTGGTTTAGCTCCCCCTTAGGCAAGTCATGGTCATTAAAAGAGATGGAGGTAGCTTTCATGGTATTGGTGAGAGAAGCCACTAAAGTTTCAGGGGTGCTATTTATAGGAGCTTGGCATTAGTTTAACACCCTACAAAGAGCTTGGCGATAAAGGTAAGATTATTGGATAAGGCTCTAGATAGATATGTTGGCTTAGGTCTTTTTCATCTGCTTAAGGATAGGATCTTCATCAAGTTTAGTGCCTCCTTTTATCTTTTCAACAGGGGGTGGGATAGGTTAGATAGGTGGCTGGCCATCTTGTTGACTAGGTGCTTGGTAGATACTACCACTCCTAGTTATGGCATCAATCTCCTCTACAAGATTGCTCAAATCCAGAACACAATAATATTTAGAAGCTGATCGAATCAAAGAGATAGGATCAACTTCAAGATTAATGGTGGTGATGAGGTTAACTTGGTGGTTAGGGAGAGGATTGGTGGAAATGTTAGGTTTGGATTTAGGAGGTATATTGTCCTTACTGTCTATAAGATCTTGCATCTTATGCTTCAAAGTTCGACACATCTCTATCTTATGGCTAGCCCCTTGATGATAATCCCAGTACTCGTTAGGATTGTAGTTTGTAGGAAGTGGATGAGGAGGAGCCCTTGGCTCCAGGGCCTTTATCATATTGGCTTCTAGGGCTTTCTTATATACCACAACTAAAGGAACCCCCAGCTCAGTAAAGGACCTTCTTTCTAATCTTAATGGCTGATGATGAGAAATGGTAGATACCTCCCTTTCCTTCTTATTAGTTGAGGCAGTGACATTAGCTTGGTAGGGGGTATTCTTCTTATATCTGTTATGGGTGGTCTCATCTTTGATGTGGCCACTTTAGATCAAATCTTCTATTTTGGAGGCAATGGCAATAAGGGCTCTAAAGCTCGGGAGGCATTAAGTAAGATGATTTTGGTATACTAGTAAAAGGTTCTTCACAATTATATCAACCTGCTCTTGCTCAGTTGGCTGATTCACCATTTTGGCTGTTTTTTCTCTCCACCTCATAAGGAATGAGTAGAAAGATTCCTTCGGGTTTTGCTTAGTAGTTTCTAAATCTCTCCTTATGGTATCCACTTCAATATTGTACTCATACTATTTGATAAATGTATTGTAGATATCATCCCAAGTCTTCTTTTGACTTATATCTAGGTCTAAAAACCATTTCACTACAGTTCCAGTTAGGGATTATTGAAACAACTGAGCAAAGAACTCATTATCAACCCCCAAAGGAGTCATTGCCCCCATAAACATCTTCAAGTGCGTTTTAGGGCAGGTCATTCCATTGAATCTATCCAACATTGGCATTTTGAACTTTGGTGGAATTATAGCATTAGAAAGAGAGCTAAGGAACTGGTATCAATCACATCATCATGTTTCTTAATGCTTTTGACGATTTTTTCAATAGCTTCAAATTTTTTCCATTAAGGCTTTAGTATTCATGTAGGAAGAAAATTCCTTTCCTTGAAAAAGATTCAAAGGAGAAGGAGTGACAGAATGGATGACATTTGGTATTTGGGAAGTGATAGATGGTGGGGTCACATTTGGAATTGAGATAGAGGGTGAAATGATATTTAGGATGCAAGGGGCATCAACTGTAGCTTTCCTTTATCGGTTAAGTTAATAGGGACATTGGGGGAGAAAAAGGCATTTGCAACAGCTTGGGTCATGCTAGGAATGGCTTGGATTGGTACAACATTTGAGCTAAGGCCGACTCGATTCATCATAGCTTGAACCTCCTCTAAAAGGGACTATCTTTGCTCTTTGAACTGGGATTATTAAGCCTCTACAATAGCTTGAAAATTCCTCTCTTGCTTTAAGAGAAGACTCATTAAGAATGAATTCAGTTGGGCTACTTCCTTTGCATTAGTTGCATTCATATCACTTTCTTTTAATCCACTTGTTCCCTCGGCTATCTTAGGTACCTTGTGATAAGAAAAAAGATAAAATGAGCATAAGACCAAGGTAATATAGCAAGCTGATAGATCTTTGGGCTAGCATTAGTATTTTAGGGATGGGTATTTTAATGATTTATGGGCTTAGTGAGCTCTCCACTTGTTTCAAGGTTCTTAAATCATGAATGTATGCATGAATGAAAAGTCATTTCATGAATATATAACAAGGCTTCTTTTATGGTACATACAACCTAAAGTCCAAGTTCTAAATTCTTTGCATGAAAGGGTCAAGGATGATTTGGTTTGGGTACCCATCATACTAGAGCAGCGATATACCTAACCACATGTGAGTCAAGGAGCCTCGTGTGGGTCCAACAGTACATGTATGCTCATTACACCTTTGAAAGGATCAAAGGATTCGTTGCGGCATGGATGATTTCACTATCGGCGAATAGACCCAATGAGGGTTACCCACTTGATGCTACTTACTATCCATTGTTTTCCTAGAGCTAGGTTGAATGGCAAAGAGCCTATGCAAGTGATGCATGCAAAGTCACAATCATATTAAAAGGCCAAACTCTTTTTAAACCAATTAGTAGTCCGCTTATTTTTTCTTTTATTAAAAGAAAGTTACTCCTCAGCAGAGTCACCAATTGTGAGGCCTTGCCTGAGCACCGGTCTAATCCACTAAAAGGAATCAAAATGCTCATTTAAGAAAGAACTCATGTGGAAGTCCTCGGGCTTATTTTTGAAATTTGTTTTAGAGTCGCCACCTTAATTTATTTTTATTTGAGAAAATATAAGGAAAAAACCCATTTGACTCCCATTATTACCAAAAGGAAAAAATCACTAACCTCGAAACCAAAGAGGATTCAGGGACTAGATTTTCAATTTAATAAAATATGTTTGGCTAAATAATATAAAAGTAACTTAAAAATACATTTCATGAATAATTTAAAATGTATGGACAATTTATAATATGCATCATCATTGATTCCACATAACTAATAATAAATACAAGTAATAGTCCAAAAGAAAGTTAACATTACAAAAAAAAAAATCCCAAACATAGGGTATTCCTCCTCTAGCCCTTATGGGTTCTAGGGAAGTCACGCATTCCTCAAACTAATCCTAATAATAAAGTAAAGGAAACAAAAATGAAATTAAATGAAGAAAGTGATAGGGGGATAGTTGATTAATTTTAATTAGATTCGATGCCTAAAGTAAGCATGCCTACGTATCCCTTTGAATGAGAATCAGAACCCATGCAGTTCTCTCTTCTCGCAAAGGGGCTTAATTTAGCCTAACCATTTTATTATATTTTGATTAATTAACCTAATTGACTACTAAGTTGATTAACTGACAACCTAAGTAAATTAATTTATTAACTAACTAAAAGAGACAATAAGCTTTTAAACCAAACAGAAAGGAAAAGAAGATTACCTTGCACTTTCGTGGCTTGGGGATGTAAGGCTGATAGAGCGAATGACCGGATCACAATTGTGCCTTCTCCACACAAGGGACATAAGCCTTGGGCCATCAAAATGCAGTTCCACCTTCTCCATATGACAGACACAAGCCCTGGGCAATGAACTTGCCTTGAGTAGGCGGGCGGAAAGCTTTGAACTAGTCGGGTAGGAATCAAGGAGAAACCCCCCAGCACGAGCCTTGGGCAAGAAACTTGCCTCAAATAGGTAGGCGAAAAGCCTTAAACTAGTTGAGTGGGAATCAAGAAGAAACCCTCCCAACTTGCTTTGCGAAGCAAGAAGCAAAGTCAAAGCAATTTTACTTGAAGTTAGTGTTTTTTAAGCCTCTAAGTCTGTGTGTTTTGAAGTGTAAAGAGGCCATTTATATATAGAGGGAGAGTTGAAGCATAGAGGCTACTCATATTTGATGTGGGATTGCAGAAAAATTGAAACACGCTCGAGTTGCCGTATAGGCTTATACAGCACCATAGAGGTGTCTACGGCAATGTCACGGAGCACTATGTGGCACCGTATAAGGCTATATGGTAATGCCTGTTTTTGCCCGTTCTCACTTGTTTCTCGTATGTTTTTCATGATTCCAACTATGTTGTGCTTGTTACTGAGTCCCGGATGATTTGAAGATGATTTAGGAGTCTCAATTGATTATTTTCCTAACTAAATGGTCTGTAATTCTGTGAGGTATAGAATGAAACAATGAAATAATTGAATTGAATTTAAGATTAAAATAGAATTGAAAATACTATACTTGATAAATGACAATTCTTTCAAATTTTGATCTTAATCCTCATAATTACAAACTGAAATAATCTCCAATCCACAATTGGTTGATTGATTTAAAATAGAAGATTTTTTTACTAAAGTAATTGTTCATGTGTTTTTCAGAGAAAAGGAATCGGAACCTAAATAGATGTTTAAGTGTTTGCATCCTCTCTTTAGTGGCAGCTCAAAAGTTCACTTAGATATAAGAAAGAAAATGCCCCTGTTGTAGAAAAACACCTTGTTGGCTTGAAAACACTCTTTTGCTATTTGAAAACGCCCTTTTTCATTTTAAAAACACCCTTGATCATTTGGAAAACATCCTTGTTAATTGTTTCCTCATTCAACACACTGTTTAGTTCTAATTCTTCACTATTTTTTATCCTAGTTGATATGAAATTTGTTAATCACACCACATCACAAACATCTGACAAAATAACATTAAAACGAATATAAAAATAACTAAATAAAACTAAAAAGTAAACAATTAAACCTACTAAAACTATAACATAATAGTACAAATCAACTTCCCCACACTTAATCATTTGCTTGTCCTCAAGCAAAATGAACTTAAAGCACATAACTAAGCAATTTAACACCAAAACTAAGATTCAATCACAAATTACAACTCTTCTTCTATCTGAAATGATTTTTAGCATAAACTTTTTCCCAACTAACAAGTTAGATCTAAGTCAATAAATACAGAACATCAACCTAAATATGTGGCCATCTGTGCAAGATCCTAAATCCATACTGTGAATTCATGATCATATTAATTAAATTTAAATAACTTTTACACATTCATTCATTTTGCTAGCTAGAAAAGGCTTAATTGCTCTTTATTTTTTTATCTTTTGTTTAATGCATACAATTCATCCTTAGGTTTCAAATATGGAACATTCAATAGAAACTCCTATGGTTGTTTTGCATACTTATAAATGGACCACCATTTGATGTAAAAGATAACCATGGGGTTCATGGATGCTCCTTATTACTAAGCAATCCAACTAGAGGAGTAGAGAGTTGTTATGCCTTTATTTAGAATTACCTCATTTTTAGTATTATTAGTTTTCTTTTTCTTTAGAATAACCAAATCTATTGTAATTAACAAAAAGAATAGAACACATCAATTTTAACAATTTAGAATGCAACAAAAGCCACAAATACATCATACTTCAATAAAAAATTAAAAAAAAAAAAACACACACACACTCAAGAATCCATAACTACAGTCAATATCCACATTTACCTCCTAAATTTTTCAAGTTAATCAAGTCAAAATTCACACCAAAAACCATACGTCAATGATCAATATCATATCAAGATGAAGTAGTGGGCTAGATCTTTAGATTGGGCCTTGTGGAACATTGGAAATGGTCATTCTCAATTATAGCTTGAACATTGGAAATCATTTTAATTGAAATGGATTTTAAACTATAAAGTGTGCTCTTCCATAGTAATCCTTTAATTTAAGAAGATTTATTAAAATGGATGATTAGTTTAAAACTCTAACATTTAGATTATGTTTGTTTAGAAATTTTTGAACACATTAGCTAACCAATAATTTACCTTTCACAATTAAGTATAAATAGCTAGAAAAGCACCAAAAGATTTTTGTTAATTAGGGATATGATATAGGAGAATTAATAATAAAAAGGGGGCTAGTTAATTACAAAAAAAAAAAATTGCAAGAGGGAGCATAAAATGCACTCATAAAAGATATATATATATATATATATATATATATATATATATATATATATATATATATATATATATATATATATATATATATATATATATATATATATATATATATATATATATATATATATATATATATATATATATATATATATATATATATATATATATATATATATATATATATATAATGATTAGTTAGTTAACCCCTTTGTGCCTAAGTATTTTAAAAATCCTATTGATTCCCATTGGGCCTAATTGTATTTGATTTTTTTTTTTTGGCAATTTATCTAGTTATGATTGGTAAATTAAGGGTTAATGGTTGTGTTTTATCTTTTCTTTTTAAGTATACTCTTTATGTGAGAATTCTTGGTCTAAGCATCCTTGTTAATGAAGACTCTTGATTTTGGGAATTCTTATGATTGCATAAGTAAAGCATGTGATGAATGTTTCCATGAAATTGAATGTGTCCAATGGGATGGTGAAGAATTTGAGAATGAAGATATTGAGTGTTTGCTTGAGGACAAGCAAAAGATCAAGTGTGTGGGAATTTGATGTGTGTATATAGAATCTATGTGTGTAAGTGGTTTTCCTTAGAAATTGCATATGTGTAGGATGTATTTTGGTTTAATTTTATTCATATTTTGTGTATTGCATTTGAGAAAGGTTTTGTAGGTTTAAAAAAGCCTTAAGGAAGCAAAGTAAGAATGAGGAATGAAAGGAGGCTAGTGCGAAACCAACAGCAGTTGAGAAAAGCCATGGAGTTGGAAGCTAAAACCTATTGCACCCGTGACAAGTGAAGTTTATCCAATTCCCTTTTTTGCTCCACAAGTCGATCTTTTAAACCTAATTGAACAAGAAGGCAGCAGGGGAATATAAATAGTTTGTGAAGGGAAGGTTTAGGACTACAAGTGAGAAGAGAAAAAGAGAAAGAACCCTAGAAAGAGATTGAATCAAAGAATATCAAGATTGAAGGGTTAGGAGTGAAAAATCAAAGAATATCAAGATTGAAGGCTTAGGAGTGAAGATTGAGAAATCCAACTTTCTTATTTCCTTCAAACTTGTGTTTATGAATTTCTCTTTTTCTTGATACTTGGTTTTCATTGCAACTATGATTAACTAATTCTTTGGTTAGGAATTAATGTTTTGAAACACAATTTCTTTCAATTATCTATACATCTAATTCTTTGTGGTATGTGGTATTTGTTATGATTAATGCTTAACTTTATTTAGCTAATAAAGTTGTGATTTGTGTTGTGTTATGCATTGAGAGGTAATAATATAATAAACTTACAAATACTTGTTTGATTACTAATTGATAAGAGATTATGGTTAGTAATTAGATATCCCTAGGATTCACTTAAAGCTAAATCTAAGCAATCAACAAATAGTTTAGTGCAATAAGAATTGGTTGAACTATTTGAGAGGACTTGAATTCTAGTTTAGCTAGTTAGATATCGAGAGAATCTAATCAATACTGTAAGATAACATGGATCATACACCATTTAGATGTTAAGGTAATTGATTGATTGAGTGTGGATAGATATCAATTCTTGACAATTAAATCTCATTGTTTTTCTTACAAATTCTTTCATTAATTTAGTTGTTTGTTTTAGTTTAAGAATTAGATAAAATTGTTAAGCCTTAAACAAAGAAAAGGAATAGTAGATAGGTTGATAAACATAGTTCTCGTGGGAACGATACTTTATTCATTCTATATTACTTGCAGACTCCATATACTTATGGATTTTATCCAATAGTATGAGTAGGCACATGGAAATAGATATTACTCTGCATTTTGTTTTATTAAGTCATTATTGGACTTTTCTTTATTCATTATGGATGTCAGTCTAATGGTTGATCTTTAATCCATAATGAACATATAAAATTTTCATGAAATGGATGATTTGATTAACTTAAGTGAATGTATGAATTGTAATGAGATTGCACATATTGATCTAGGAATCTAAGGCATCATTGGGTTTTACGGGTAATTGGTGGTCATAAAACTACCCATGTCTTATGACCGTCACACCATGAGAGTCGAGGTGTGATGCTAAAGCACAGAGAAGCAATGCATAAAATTTTACCCCCTCATATGTATTTAATTACTTTTAAATCAATAGAATGTTAAATAATAGTTAGAATTTGATAAATTGATATTCAATTAGCATTAAAGTGTAAATAATGATAAATATAATAAATTAAATAATAATGTATGTTTAATAAAGGTAATTAATAAATTATTTTATAAATATGCTGATGATTTTATAAATTACTTATATAGTTATAACAAATATAAAAAAAAATAATACAAATTACATGTAAAATAAATATGAAATATATAGGCACGGACAATAATTTCATATAAAATTAAATAAATAATAAGAACAATTTATTTCAATAAATAATGAAATAAAAATTTAATTTATATATTAAAAAATTTTAAAAATAAAATAAAAAATTATCTTAATAAAAAATTAATTAGAAATAATTTTATATATTAAATAATATAAAAATAAATAAATCCGCCTAAAGCATGTGCCATCTAGTGGAAAAAAAAACCTATGGTAAGTGACCCATAATTTTTACTCTCCTCTTTCTCACTTTTAAGATTAGAAAAAATAAGAAATTGTCTTATGTGTCTAATCTAAAGTAAGCATGCAGAATATGAAAGTTTTCTCTTTGTGACTTTTTTCCAAACTATCAAGAGTCAAGAAGAAAAGACGTTGAGGTGCGACAAAGAGGATCCATTTTGCAACATTCATTTGTTTTTCTTATTTTATACATTTATTTTCTTTATTTTCTTTATTTCCTTTTTTTTTTTTTTAACTTTTTGAACTTTTTTAAAAAGGCATTTTTATACTCAAATTATATATATATATATATATATATATATATATATATATATATATATATATATATATATATATATATATATATATATATATAAAGCACATATACAATGACACACTAGCTAATTAGTCCATAACAGGAGATGTAAAATGAAAATTTTTAAGTAATTGACGAGAATTAAAAATTGCTCCATCAACTATCTCAACCAAGCCTAAAACATGCCCAAATATTTTAGACAACAAGCTTTATGTCATCCAAACATTTAAATCCAAGTAACTAGAGACAATCATCTCTAAGGCCCCATGGACTGGCCACCTCATGCCATGTCTCCATATTCATCCAATACCAGGCACCTCATTCCAGTAGCATCTCGTCTCACTATTGGATGATCCTACCTAACTTACAAGGAAAGTTATCTTTAGTAACTTCTTCCAAGCTCATCAGACAAGCAATCTTTGCCACCTTTAGGAAATGAGATTCTGTCACCTCAATGCAAAACTCCATAACCACAAGGACAAACACATCATTGCTTTGTCTAATCATGGAATGATTTGAATTTGGCTCATTAGTCACTTGCAACCATGTGACACATCTTCTACAATCCCCCAGGGAAAAAAAAAAAAAAAAGCACTATAAGTACTAAATCATCTCCAACTCAAAAGCGATGTTTAAAGAGAGATTTTTTAAAAGGAATTTTAGAGGAGAAAAGGGTTGCTTAGAAAACATTTTGGCTATCTACTATCCTTTTGGCGGTGTTTATAGTCGAGAAAGGTCTTGCATACTAGGAGGTTGACCTCTTCTTCTTCAATAGATCACTTTCTTGAGCCTAGAGTTTGACCTTCTTTTCCCTATTGAAAAGGTATATTTAGTGCGAGTTACCACTAAATACTCTCACTTTAACATCCAGGATAAATAATAGTATCATCTTTCTAAAGCCACTCTCTTTTTTAAGCCTTTAACTATATATATGTAGGCACATTAACTTAAGTACCAGAGGGCCTGTGCTAGGCCATAGGTTTAGTGCACCCCTAATGCTTACATTTCCATGTCTTTGCCATGCAGACTGAAGTCTCAGCCCAACCAAAAAGCCTAACTCTATACCTTCTAACAACTAAGGTCCAACACCTTCCAGTAATAAGGGCAGTGCCTTCAACTTAGGTCAATTGCACTTATCACTTACACACGTAACTATCTAGGCTTCTATTCCCCAAACTCTTTTGATCTAGGTCTAGAACCTATTGGGCCAAGCCCAATGCCTAGGGCTCCTCTTCTTAGTTGATGGGTGGTCTCATGGTTTAGGACCCACCAGCAAAAATTCATCTATAACATTTATTTTTGTTATTTTCATCAAAATATGGAAATTTTTATCTATTTTAATAAAGTTAATTTAGTTAAATTCAACTTCATAAAATTGAAATAAATATTCTTTAGTGTTCTAAATATAAAAATTTTTTAAAATGTAGAATACGAATTAAATTTTACAAGATTTTGTAAAATTATTTTTTCATTTTGTAATTCAAAATTAATATCCACTTTTGTAATTTAAGAACTGCGTGTGACATGCATGTTTTCTAATCAAGATTTATCATTATTGATATAGTTTTTAAACTTTACAAATACAATTATTAATAGAAATTAAAAAATTATGATAAACTTGAACTTTCTAGCTATTATTACTTTTAATTTTTTATATTATATTGCTTTTCAAAATAAATGAAATATATCAAATTCTTATAAATAAATTTTTAGTTTATTTATTTTGAAATGGTATGTTTTAATTAAGGATATATTAAATAAATATAATAATTTGTTCGAAAGAGAAGGGCTCTTCTTCAACTTCTACAATGTCTCAAAACAAACTTCTTCTCGAACTAAACAGTCGATCAATTCTGCTTTCTTATTGGCTCGTGCATATCACGTTTCCTCTTCTATTAGAATTTAGAAATCATCCCAGTTCCCAATTCCCCACTTAAAATCCCCACTCTCGTTTCCTTCTCTCTTTTTCCTAACCAAACTGTAATTATTAAAACATTCCTTTGTCTTTCTTTCTCTGAAACCAAAACTATGGAAACCCGATCAAAATCAGAAACAGATAATGTCGAATTGTACAACGGCTTCAAAAACCCATCTATTGATATTTCCGATATAGAGATGATATCGATGCAGTCTTTCAGCTACACAAGCTTGAAGGACCTATTACCTGTTTCACCGCCAACGATTTTATCACCCACAAATCACAACTCCAGCTGGAACGAGATACCCATAAGAAACCCGCTTGTTAAACAGGCAGCTTTGGCTTACTTGCAGCCTATGTCCAGTCCGCCGGAGATTGGAAATAAAGGGTTCTTTGACAGATTGAAAGATGCTGTGTGCTGCAGTGAATGCGGGTGCTTTGCTTGGTTAAACGATGTCGTATTACTGGCGATCAGAGAAACGTTTTGGGTTAGAAGACGAGAGAAGTTTGACTGAGATGGAAGAGAGAACAATGTTGTGTGGGTTGTGTGAGAGTTTTGGTTTGACTGGTAGTTGATAGATTCAAATATAGTTGTACAATTGTAAATTCCGATTCCTTTTTTTTTTATAATTTTATAATTCTTTTGATTGGCCATGTGATGGTGTATAATCCATCCATTTTAAAATAATAATCATTTAATATTTAAATATATAAATTAAAAAAATTATTTAATTATTATAATTATAAGTTAAAAAAATTAAAATATTTATTTTTTATTTTGATAAAAAAATAAAAATAATTAATATAAATATTTAATAAAAAAATAAAAAAAGATAAATTTAAAAATAAATAATACATAATTTTTTTAAATCTTAAAATAATAATTATTCTGAAATAAAATAAAATTTTTGGGAAGATAATTATTTTAGAATGGGTGAAATACAATAATAATAATAATAATAATAAAGAGAAAGTGAAAATTTTCTTAGGTGGGCTGTATATAAAGCAAAATTTTTATCAGTTTTGAATATTGGTCAACTTTTTGAAAGTAGTGTAGATAAGATTGTGGATGATCAAATATTTAAAGTTTCAAGTAATCTTTTATATTTACAAAATTAGAATATATATATATATATATGATTTATATTTATATGTAATGTAAGTAATCAGAATTATTGGTAATCATATTATAATATATTTAGTTAGGTAAGGGCTTCTCTAAAGATATTTTTTACATTTTTTTTAATAAATAATAGGTGAGAAAATTGAATAGTTGTAAAATTTAAAATAAAAAATAAAATTAACTCTTTATATATAAAGTGTTAAATTTACTTTATATTTTAAATTTAACTAATAAAAAATTCGTTATACTCTTACTTTCTTGTTTGGATATATAAATGCTCTAATATTTGAACAAGAGATTGTAGTTATTGAAATCTCAAATGGTAGTTTATTTTTAAAGTTTGAAATTTTTTAATTAATTAATTTGAAATTTTTATAATATTTATTATTTCTATTAATAAATATTTTTCAAATTAATTTTTGTTAATATTGTTAATATAATTCATAATAAATTATAAAATTACTAATTGATCATGTTTGAAAATCACTATAAATATATATTAAAAAATATTTAATTATAATTTTCAATAATTAATTTATTAATTTATATTCTACGTTAACTTTTTTTTTTTTAGTAATATGTCATTTTCCTAATCAGTTAAAAGAAAATTATTTATGCTGGCATAAAAAGATATATGTCAAATATAAATCATTTACGTTGGAATTAAGAGATACATAAAACAAATTTTAATACCAACTAAGCTAACTATTAGTGTTAATTATTGTCTAATATTTTAATAATAAACAGCACTAAAATTTTATAAATGATCACATAAAAATAAAAAAAATTAACCACAGCAAATCCAAACATGACGCTACTCTTTAAATACATATTCTTTAAATTTATTTGTGGTTTGTTGGTCAAATTATCCTATAATTAAACATTATCTATGCATAAGGAAGTCATGCTATAATAAATAGGTGACTGGCTGTACCCGGTTGAGAAGTTCGTTGTGACGCAAATTCTGTACTTTTTCTGATGCTTGGAAGATTTGGTGGTGGCGATGGAGCAAACCAACGTTTGGTAATGGTGTCTTCACATGTTTCACTTACTTTTAAATGCTTGTGAATCATCCATCTCTACCAAAAGCACTCCAATTACAATGTATACCATTCCAAAGGGTGAAGGCCAAATGAGAAAAGGAAAAAAAAATCAAATGTATGTATGCCTTTTCAATTTTAACTAGTATTTTTTATTTTGTCAATTTTAATAATATCGTTATACTCTTAAAAAAAAAAAGTTAAAATATCCTTATGTCATTGTAACACATATACCTTTATCTTAATATAAACAGCACTATAAATATGTTTAATAAATAAATTTATGTTGAATTTTATATATATATTTTTATTAATTTTACTTTAAGTTGAAAACTTAATTGGAATTCTATCTTAAATCACAATTCTCAGAAAAATTGTATTAATTAAAAAGGCTAAAAGATAAGATTAATCCTTAAATTTATTATATCATATTGTTAATTTAATTTTTAAATTTTAACTGAAGGTAAAAAAAATTCATTATTTTTATGAATTTGATTAATTGAATCATTAATTTGATTATTAATAGTTTAACTTCACAAAGTTTGAGAACCCAATTAGTTCGTATTAATTAATGCTTAAAAGTTTAAAGTGATAGTATATGGTCTAATAAGTATCAAGGTCAAGTTCACTTTTATTTTTTAAATTAATATGAAAATATTATTATTTTTATTTTCAATTTAATTTTAGGATAGAATTACAATTATATTTTTAAATTGGTGCAGAATTAACACAAAAATAATAAACAGATATAATTGTAAAAATGTGCAAAGCTCAAAAGAAATTTATCTATTAAGCCCATAAATATTTGATAACTCTATATTTTTAAAGTTATTTTATTTGTTTAAACTTAAATTTTAACTCAATTTTCGAAAACACAATAATATTATTACTTATTTTTAGAAATAAATAGTTATACAATTTATAAATAAATAATAATATATTTTTAATATTTTTATTTTATTTTTGCAAATCGAAATGATGTCATAATGATGCAGTAATATCATGACTCAAGCGATGATATCATTTTATAAATGATGCAGACAATGATGTCATTTTATAAATGATGTAAGTAATGATGTCATTAAATTAATGATGCAAGAGATGATATCATGAAAATAATGATGTAATCAATGATGCAACAATGTTGAAAATGAAGATGGAATTTGCCTATAAGTAGGCATTACCTCCCTTCTCCAAAATCACAACTCAAAGTAGCAAAAAATAAATGTAGAGAGAGTTATAAATATTTTCTTAGAGTATATTTCTTTTATTGTTATTTTGATTAAGAAGAGGAGTTTTTGGAGCTCGAGTTCATCAAAGATTGTATCTCAAACAAGTTCTTCTTAAACTTTATTCTTGAATTTATTTCTTGTTGTTATTATGTTTGTTATTTTGATTGTTAATTTAATTATTTCTTATTGTTATTATGTTTGTTATTTTGATTGTTAATTTAATTATTTCTTCATTCTCAATTATGAATAGCTAAATTTATTTTTCTAAAATTTAGATGTAATCTTTTGATTTGCATATGATTATTTATATTTAATTGATTGGATTTGATTGTTGGAGTTAATATTTTATCTTAGAACTTAATGCTTGTAATTAACTAGCCATTAATTGCATGATTTAAGATATTGTGTGAAGTAGTGAGAGTGAAAGCACAATATTAGTTCATTAGGACAATTGACCTAGGTAATGTATTGCTTAGAGATAAGAATACTCCTTTGTGATTTTTAAAAAGATTTCCATAAAACTTAATGGGTTTGTGTTAATTACTTATGATCACGAGAGCATACGTAAATTTAATATGAACACATATGTTGTATATTGAGAGAGAACATCATATAATTTAGGGAAATCTAATCATTAATTCCAGCAAAAATAATCCAATATAGAGAATATAAAGAAATCATATGTGATCAATTGATGAATTCTAAATCCTAAACCTTTAATTTTATTTCATATTTATCATCATTTATTTACTTGAATTTCACTTTAGCTTAAAATATAAAATCTCATAATTGATTTTCTAAATAATAGAGTAATTTTAAAATTGGTACTTGACAAACTCTTGCTCGTGGGAACGATACTCACTCATCACTTTATTACTTGTAAACGATTTGTGCACTTATAGAAATCATGCAACAAGTTTTTGGCGCCGTTGCCGGGGAAGGCAATTTTTGACAATATTAATATAATTGATATATTCTATTACTTTAGACACCTTGATTTATTTTTAAAACTGAATTTTTATTTTTTTTATTGTACAGCTCGTATAGGTATTTATGAGAAACGATCATGAAGCAATTTTAGAGGAATTGGATCCTGAAATCGAGCGAAGGTGTAAGGATTTAACCAAAGCCAAAAAGGAGAGACTTAGAAAAGAGAAAGCAAACAAGGCCAACGAGCAAGAGGCTTTGGAAGAAGGAGCAGAATTTGAGCAAGAAACTTTTGAGGAAGGACTTGAAAGAGCAGAGGAAGAAATGGCGGACAATGGAGCTAATAGGGCACTGTGCGAATTTGCCATGCCAAACTCAGTTATGCGATCCAGCATAGAAAGACCCACTGTTGCAGCCAATAATTTTGAAATCAAACCTTCACTCATTCAGATGGTTCAACAGTCCCAGTTTGGAGGAGGAGTCATGGAAGATGCCAATGCTTATTTGGCAAATTTCTTAGAAATTTGTGATACAATCAAGATGAATGGTGTTACTGATGATGCCATTAGACTAAGGCTTTTCCCATTTTCTCTTAGGGATAAAGCAAAAACTTGGCTGATATCTCAAGCCCCAGGATCAATCACTACATAGGATCAACTCACAAGTGCTTTTCTTGCAAAATATTTCCCTCCAAGAAAGACTGCTAAGCTAAGGAATGATATTACTAGTTTCATTCAATTTGATGGAGAGACACTATATGAAGCATGGGAAAGGTTCAAAGATTTGCAAAGAAAGTGTCCTCATCATGGTATCTCAGACTGGATGATAGTGCAAACTTTTTACAATGGTCTTTTAAATCAAATAAGGAGCACGATTGATGCAGTAGCCAGAGGAGCTCTTATGAACAAAAGTACCATCGAGGCTCATAATCTTCTTGAGCAAATGGCGACTAACAACTACCATTGGTCCAATGAAAGGACTACAACAAGGAGGGTTGCAAGTGTTCAACAGGATGATGGGTATTCTCTTCTTGTAGCAAAAGTTGATGCAATTGCCAAGTCATTAGAGAGGGTAAACATTAATGCTCCATCAAGTAGTCATCCAATTGTTTGTGACTCATGTAGGGGTAATCATTATAATTTTGAATGCCATGGAGTAGAGCAAGTCCAATTTGTCTCTAACCCCAATAGGCAACAAAATAATCCCTACTCGAACACCTACAATCCAAAATAGAGGAATCACCCCAACTTAGCATGAGGAAATCAAGGAAACCAAGGAAGCAATCTAAGGCCACCATACCAATCCAACTTTCAAGGGAGAAATCAAATTCCATCCCAAACACTACAAGAAATCAAGCCTTCCTACGAAACCGCTTTGGAAAAATTCATTGAAGCCACTTTTGAAAGGTTTGACAAATTGGAGAAACACTATGACAAGTTAGAGGCGAAAGTCGATCAAATTGCTAGCCAAAATAGAAATTTGGAGTTTCAAATGGGGCAAATGGCTAACTCTTTTAATGCAAGACCTCAAGGTACATTGCTTAGCAAAATTGAAATTAATCCTAGAGAATAATGTAAGGCAATTACTTTGAGAAGTGGCAAGCAACTTGAAGAAATGGTACCAAAGAAAACAAATGAATATAGTGGTGAAGTTTCAAAAGAAGATACCCCAATAAATCAAGCTGAAGAAGAAAAAGGAGAGGAGGTATCTAAACCTTCACAAGTCAAGCCTTATGCACCACCCATTCCTTATCCTCAAAGATTGAAGCAGCAGAAGTTAGACAAACAATATGAGAAGTTTCTAGAAATTTTTAAGCAACTTCACATAAACATACCATTTGCTGAAGCCTTGGCACAAATGCCATCCTATGTGAAGTTCCTTAAAGATTTACTGTTTAACAAGAGGAAGATTAAGGAGCATGCTGTGGTAGCACTTACTGAGGAGTGCAGTGCAATTATTCAGAACAAACTTCCACAAAAGCTCAAAGATCCAGGTAACTTTTCTATCCCTTGTCTAATTGGTACCACTGAATTTAAAAAGGCTTTATGTGATTTAGGAGCTAGTGTTAGTCTTATGCCTTTATCTATTTGTAAGACATTAGGGTTGGGTGAGCTAACCCCAACCACAATGACCTTGCAATTAGCTGACCGTTCTGTTAAGTATCCAGTAGGTATCATTGAAAATATCTTGTTAAAAATTGGTAAGTTTTATATACTTGTGGACTTTGTGGTATTGGACATGGATGAGGATGTTAAGATCCCGTTGATTCTTGGAAGACCATTTTTAGCAATAGCAGGAGCCTTAATTGATGTAAAACATGGCAAATTGACTTTGAGGGTAAGTGATGAGGAGATTGAGTTTGACATTACTAAAGCAGAAAAACAGCCTGCCATTATAGATTATTGCTTTCAAATTGATGTCATTGATGAGGAAGTTCAAAAAGTCTTGGAGGAAAAGCATTTTGCGGACCCCCTAGAAACATGCTTGGTTAATGAAGCAACTACCAAGAATGAAAATCATGAGGTTGCTACAATTGCTAGTCTTTTTGAGGGGAGCTCACCTATGCTTTTCTGTAGGAGACAATAGTTTGAAGAATTGGAAAAAGGTAAGTCATTTCCTCCACCATCAATTGAGCAAGCACCAGTTCTTGAGTTGAAACCACTTCCTACACATCTCAGGCATGCATTTCTTAGTCCCAATGATACTTTACCTGTGATTGTGAATGCAAACTTGAATGATGTTCAACTTGAGAAAACATTGAGAATTTTGAGGGAAATTAAATCAGCAGTAGGTTGGAATATTTCTAACATTAAAGGGATTAGTCCAACTATTTGCATGCATGAAATTTTGATGGAGGATAACCACAAACCTGTAATTGAATATCAACGTAAGTTGAATCCAAACATGAAAGAAGTAGTTAAGGCTGAGATTACTAAATTATTAGATGTAGGAATAATTTATCCCATTTCTAATAGCTCTTGGGTTAGTCCTGTGCATGTAGTGCCTAAAAAAAGTGGGATGACTGTTTTGAAAAATGATAATAATGAATTGATTCCCACTAGGACTGTAACAGGTTGGAGAATGTGCATTGACTATAGGAAACTGAATAATGCTACCAGAAAGGATCACTTTCCTTTACCTTTTATTGATCAAATGTTAAAAAGGCTTGCAGGTAATGCATATTTTTGCTTTCTAGATGGTTATTCAGGGTATTTTCAAATTCCTATTGTTCTTGAAGATCAGGAAAAGACCACTTTTACATGTCCCTATGGTACTTTTGCATATAGAAGAATGCCCTTTGGTTTGTGTAATGCCCCTGCTACTTTTCAACGTTGCATGTTGTCCATTTTCTTTGATTTTGTTGAGAAGTCCATGGAGGTCTTCATGGATGATTTTACTGTGTATGGTTCTTCATTTGATGCATGCTTAGAAAACTTGAGAAAAGTTTTGCAACGTTGTGTTGAGTGCAATTTAGTGCTAAATTGGAAGAAGTGCCATTTTATGGTACAACAGGGAATTGTTTTGGGGCATAAAATTTCTCAAGTAGGAACTGAGGTAGATAGGGCAAAGGTAGAGATTATTGAAAAATTGCCTCCACCTATCAATGTAAAAGGGATAAGAAGTTTTCTTAGCCATGCCAGTTTTTATCATTGGTTTATCAAAGATTTTTCTAAAATTGCTAAACCTCTCTGTGATTTGCTTAATAAAGATGCTACGTTTGATTTTAACCAGGAGTGCTTGAGTGCTTTTGACAGGTTAAAGAAAGCTTTGATTTTAGCTCCCATTATTGCATCGCCCGATTGGAGTTTGCCATTTGAAATCATGTGCGATGCAAGTGACTTTGCAATTGGAGCTGTCTTAGGCCAAAGAAAGAACAAAAAGGTACATGTGATATACTACACCAACAAAATCTTAAATGATGCACAGAAAAATTATGCAACTACTGAAAAGGAGATGTTGGCAATGATAGTGGCAATAGAAAAATTTCGCTCCTACTTGGTTGGGTCAAAAGTTATAGTCTTCACAGACCATGTAGCAATTAGGTACTTAATGTCTAGGAAAGTTGCCAAACCCAGATTGATCAGATGGGTACTTTTGCTTCAAGAGTTTGACTTAGAAATCAAGGACAAGAAAGGAGTGGAGAATGTGGTTGCAGACCATTTGTCTAGATTGGAATGAGAGCAAACAGTTGAAGATGATGAGCCAGTCAATGATTATTTTCTAGCGGAGCAGTTATGGGTAGTGAAGGGATCAACTCCATGGTTTGCTGATTTTGTCAATTACTTGGTGAGTGGAATCATTCTTAGTGATTTTTCTTATCATCAGAAAAAGAAATTTCTTGCAGATGTCAAGTATTATTCTGGGATGAACCATTTCTTTTCAAGTATTGTGGAGATGGGATGATCAGAAGATGCGTGCCAGAGGAGGAAATTCCAAGCATTTTGGAGCATTGTCACTTTAAGGAAAGTGCAGGGCATGCAAGCACAGATAAGACAGTTGCAAATGTATGGCAATGTGGTTTTTATTGGCCTTCTATGTATAAGGATGCTAGAAACTTTATGATGTCTTATGATCGTTGCCAAAGAATAGAGAACACAACTAGAAAGCAAGATATGCCGCTTAATGGGATTTTAGAGGTTGAAATATTCGATGTTTGGGGAATTGATTTCATGGGGCCATTCCCTTCATCCCTAAACAATCGATATATTTTGGTACCGGTTGACTATGTGTCGAAGTGGGTTGAAGCAATTGCAAGTGCTACTAATGATTCTAGAGTTGTGCTGCGATTTATTAAGAAGAATATTTTTTCTCGATTTGGTGTTCCGAGAGCCATTATCAGTGATGGAGGCTCCTTTTTTTGTAACTGGGCTTTTGACGCTTTGTTAAAGAAAAGTGGAGTCAACCATAGAGTAGCCACTCCATATCATCATCAGACGAATGGTCAGGTGGAAATTTTAAATAGAGAATTGAAAAATATTTTAGAAAAGACAGTGAATAACTCTAGGAAGGATTGGGCACTCAAATTGGACGATGCTCTGTGGGCATATAAGACTGCTTTCAAGACCCTAATTGGTATGTCTCCATACTGACTTGTCTTTGATAAAGCATGTCACTTACTTGTAAAGCTCGAACATAAAACTTACTAGGCAATAAGAAAGTTGAATATGGATGTGGAAGCTGCTGGTCGTAAGAGGTTACTTCAATTGAGTGAGCTTGAAGAGATACGATTGGAAGCTTATGAAAATGCCAAGATTTATAAAGAGCATACCAAATGTTGGCATGACAAACACATCCATAAGAGGCACTTCGAGGAAGGCCAATAGGTATTGCTTTTTAACTCACGTTTGAAACTTTTTCCAGGGAAGTTGAAATCCAGATGGTCAGGATCGTTTCAAGTAGTGAAGGTACATCATCATGGAGTTGTGGGGCTACAAAACAATGTGGGAGAAACATTAAAAGTAAATGGACAATGCCTTAAACCTTATTTTAGTGGAGATTTGGTGGAACAAGGGATGGTTTACTCCTTAAAAGAGGCCACGTGATCAAAATTCTGAAAAAGTCTAGCTAAAGACTATAAATTAAGCGCTTTTGGGAGGCAACCCAAATTTCTAAATTATTTATTTATTTATTTATTTTAGTATCCAAAATCAAAAATTTTAAAAAAAATTATATACAAAAAAAAATAATTTTTTTTTTGATGTTTTCTGTGATTAATTTCTCATACTTGCTTTTAGTTGTTTCATGATGTTTTATAGGAAACAAAGAGATGGAATGCACACTCTGCTTACAATTTGAAATCCAATTTTCTATAAGAGGGAGTATTTCTTCTTTTAATTTATTTCTTTGACATTGAGAACAATGTCAATTGCAAGTTTGGGGGAGATTTAATTTGTTTTTAATTTTTAGTCATTTCTTTTGTGTTTTGATGAATAAATTTAAATTTTTTTAAAATATGCTTATATTAAATAATTTGATGAAAGGCCAATGATTGATTATAATTGATATTTATAAACAATTTATTGAAATATTTCAGGTCAAGCAACTATTTTGGGGTAAAAAATTAATTTTTATTAAGACTATATTTTGTTTTGCTTTGCATTATATTGATTGCATTGAATTTGTGTATGCTTACTTAGAGAGGGCTTCTATACATTTTTTATCTTCATTTGTTTCACCTATCTTAGAACATGTTTTTGCAAACTTTTGAGGCGAAATTTTGAATTCATTTTGAAAGAGAGATATGATTTAGACATTGTTTGTTTAGCCTATTACTTCCACCCTTATTTTAATTTTTTTTCCCTAGTTTACCCCTTTGTGCCTTGTTAATTTTAGCTTTTTTTCTTTGTTAATTAACCTTAATTGTTATCATTCACCCTATTTGTGAGATAATTTTGTCAAGTTTACATTCTAATAAAGAAAAGGGAATTATTGAAGTTTTAAAAAAAAATAAGGATATCTAATAACTGAGAATATTATTCATTATAAAAGATCACCTTCTGCTTAAAATAATTTTGGGGGAAAGCAAGAAAATTGAATAAAATAAAAATTAGTATTCTTGCTTATCTTTAGAATAATGTTGTTGGCAAAAAAAATAAAAAATAAAAGAAAAAAGAAAAAAAATAAAAAAATAGAAGAAGAAGAAGGGGGCTTAAAAGAAGAAAACATTAAGGAAAAATGATACTTAACATAAAAGGGATCCTTCATTAATATAATCCCTTTATTTAAAGCTATTGATTTTGTAAACTTAGCATAATTATTTTACTTTTGTTCATTTAACATGTTCTTTGTTTAGCTAAAATACCTTGTGTTAGCCCTATTACAAGCCTAGTCAAGACCTATTAATCTCTCTTGATTTGTGAATTCCATTAGTGAAGATTGTTTGCTTTAATATGCTTATGAGATTTGTACATCTATTTTATATCTTTTGATAGAGGCATTTAAAGATATTAGTGTGTATATGCCTATCTGAAGTGCAACAATATCTTTGCAGTTGATTTAATGCACAGTTATTCAAGCATGATTAAAATAAGGATTATTTTGAACCTAAGATAGAAGTATGACTTGCAACACTATTGATATGTTGTTTATAAATATTAATTTCTTGAAACCTTTGAAAAATCATTCAAAATAAGCATGAGAGGATTAAATTTTCTCTTTGAAATAAATATTTGAAAGTTTAGAGTTTTATAAGTGTTTGTGAGTATCACCACTGGAAACCCTCACGAGACTATAACTCGTCCTCTACAGGACGCTTAGGAGTTTAAAGGCTTGTTGCATACGCTAAATGCAATCGTAATTTCATACGAAAGTGGACTAGTTTAGTTTTTGAATTTTCTTTTGCTTGAGGACAAACAAAAACTTAAGTTTGGAGGTGTGATAACTCTATATTTTTAGAGTTATTTTATTTGTTTAAACTAAAATTTTAGCTTAGTTCTCGAAAATGCAATAATATTATTACTTATTTTTAGAAATAAATAGTTATATAATTTATAAATAAATCATAATATGTTTTTAATATTTTTATTTTATTTTTGCAGATCAAAATGATGTCATAATGATGCAATAATATCATGACTCAGGCGATGATGTCATTTTATAAATGATGCAGACAATGATGTCATTTTATAAATGATGTAGGCAATGATGTCATGAAATTAATGATGCAAGAGATGATGTCATGAAAATAATGATGTAATCAATGATGCAACAATGTTGAAAATGAAGATGGAATTTGCCCATAAATAAGCATTACCTCCCTTCTTCAAAATCACAACTCAAAGTAGCAAAAAAGAGATGTAGAGAGAGTTACAAATATTTTCTTAGAATAGATTTCTTTTATTGTTATTTTGATCAAGAAGAGGAGTTTTTGGAGCTCGAGTTCATCAAAGATTGTATCTCAAAACAAGTTCTTCCTAAACTTCATTCTTGAATTTATTTCTTGTTGTTATTATGTTTGTTATTTTGATTGTTAATTTAATTATTTCTTATTGTTATTATGTTTGTTATTTTGATTGTTAATTTAATTATTTATTCCTTCTCAATTATGAATAGCTAAATTTATTTTTCTAGGATTTAAATGTAATCTTTTGATTTGCATATGATTATTTATATTTGATTGATTGGATTTGATTGTTGGAGTTAATCTTTTATCTTAGAACTTAATGTTTGTAATTAACTGGCCATTAATTGCATGATTTAAGATATTGTGTGAAGTAGCGAGAGTGGAAGCACAATATTAGTTCATTAGGATAATTGACCTAGGGAATGTATTGCTTAGAGATAAGAATACTCATTTGTGATTTTTAAAAGGATTTTCATAAAACTTAATAGGTTCGTGTTAATTGCTTATGATCACGAGAGTAGACGTAAGGTTAATATGAACACATATATTGTATCTTGAGAGAGAACATCATATAATTTAAGGAAATCTAATCATTAATTCCAGCAAAAATAATCTAATCTAGAGAATATAAAGAAATAATATGTGATCAATTGATGAATTCTAAATCCTAAACCTTTAATCTTATTTCATATTTATCATCATTTATTTATTTGAATTTCACTTTATCTTAAAATATAAAATCTCATAATTGATTTTCTAAATAATAGAGTTATTTTAAAATTGGTACTTGACAAACCTTTTCTTGTGGGAACAATATTCATTCATCACTTTATTACTCGTGCTTAGATGTGAGAAAGTGAAGAAACAAGTCGAAGTGACCTATCTTAAGAGGGTTAAAGCTTATTGGTTAAGAGATTTTGTGAGGCGTTGGGCTTGTTGGTGATGAATCTTGAGAGGCACTTGGCTTGATTGTCTTATAGTCTATATCTTATATTGTCTACTTCTATCTTGAACCTGTTCTTCGAGACCCATGCAAATCAACTAGCAAAACTAAACTTTCAAACCATATAAGAAATGTTAAATCAACAAACAATAATAAAAAAAAATTTAGAAACTTTTTATCGAAATAATAGACCAAAATATTTCAAGATATTTTAATGTTTCAATTCATTCTTAAATATCGATTTAGATTATTTATATATAATCAATTTTAGATTGTTAATTAGTAGTTTAAATAAAATCCATCATTTTATAAATACTATATTATTGGTTTTTTAGACTAATTTTAAAATTTGAAAAAAAAATTAACTCAACATTTTAGAAAATATCTTAAATAATTCAAATTTTCAGTTTAAACTTTTAGTAAAAATTGAATATTAAAAAATCGAAGGAAAAGTTTTAGAAATATTTGATTTATTATTATAAAAAATAACATTTCATATGGAAAGTATTAATTACTATTTGTTGATTAGAAAACGCCTTAGAATTATGGATTTAGATTTTTGGAAATTTTATTTTTTCAGATTGAAAAACGAAAAAGAGTAAAAAAAAAAAAAAAAAAAGGTAATTTTGTTGTGATAATATTGATGATAATATTTGAATAGTATGATATGATTGGATATCTATTGCTATCTCTATAGATAGTTTTTTTATGTAAATAGGACTTCATCTTTGATTTTATCTCTGTAATCTTTTACACTTATAAATAGATGCTATAGTTAATAAAATAATACACAGAAATTTATTTTCTCTTCTATTTTTTCTTTTCTCTATTCTCTATAATTGTTTTTTATTTTATAACACGTTATTAGTACGAATTTATTTTACCATTTTTTTTCCCAAGGAATTTTTTCCTCATTTCAAATACATATGAATCATATATGTTCTCAAAAAGACATATGCCTATGGTTTAATACGCATATATATTCGATATGTATTTATTTTATTATGCCAATAAAATTAAATATATTTTTTTATGCTTTTTGATATAGGCAAGCATATACGTTTTTTTTTTCTTCTTCCAATAATGAAATCATTTTTTTTATTTGAATATGAATTGGTCTTTGTTTTTGCTTTTTTAACATATAAAATGATTATATATTGGAAACAATGAAAATTTACAACCATGAAATCAAATAAACAAAGACAAATCGTTTTTTTTTTTTTTTTTTTTTTATGTATTCCAATTTTTTTTTTTTTTGGCTACATGAAATCGTTTTTTTTTCTTTAACATATATTATCATTTTTTTTTCTTACAATGATTTAATGTTTTATCAAGAAATGATTTATAATTTCTTTAACATATATTATCATTTTTTTTTCTTACAATGATTTAATGTTTTATCAAGAAATGATTTATAATTTCTTTTACATCTAATTATTATTATCTTAGTAATCTCTTTTATAGAAATGTTATTTGATATTAATCAAATTCTAGTTCTTAAAGAATTAGTGTTATATTTTACATTCTAGTTCCTGAAGAACTAGTACCATATTTTAAATTCTAATTCCTAAAGAAACTAGTATTATTTTTAGTTCATAGAGAACTAATAATTTTTACAGTTCTTGAAGAGCTAATTAAATAAATAACTATCTATATTTTAAATTCTAATTTCTGAAAAAACAAGTATTATTTATAGTTTTTGAAGAAATAATTAAATAAACAACTAAGGTATAAATTCCTAAAGAATTTTTGCCTAAGTTCCGAAAGAACTAAGTATCCTAAAATCTAGCATCCCAATTCATTAAAGAATTATTTTATATTCCTGAAAAACTAAATGCATTATCTACAAGTCTTTAAAAGACTGATTTAATTATAATACGAATTGATATATTACTTATTTTTGTATAGACAATGTCGAATTTGACGAAACTCCAATTTGTGGCCCTCGACATTATGGGTAAGAATTATCTATTATGGATACTAGATGCTGAAATACATCTGGATGCTATGGGTCTTGGAGACACAATAAAAAATGAAAATCAAGAATCTCAACAAAATCTCGCCAAGTCGATGATTTTCCTTCGTCATCGTCTTCATGTAGGATTGAAACTTGAATATTTGACAGTTAAATATCCATTAATCCTTTGGAATAATTTGAAAGAGAGAAATGACCATCACAAATCGGTCATCCTTCCAAAGGCTCATTATGAATGGATACATTTACAATTGCAAGATTTTAAAACCGTAAGTGAATATAATTCTACAGTTTTCAGAATTAGTTCTAAATTGAAATTATGTGGAGAAAATATTACTGACCATGATATGTTAGAGAAGACATTTACTATTTTTCATGCCTCGAATATGCTCCTACAGTAGCAATATCGAGAAAAAGGTTTTAAGAAATATTCTGAATTAATTTCATGCCTTCTTATTGTTGAGCAAAATAATGAGCTCTTATTGAAAAATCATGCAACTCATCCAACTAGTTCTACTCCTTTACCTAAAGTGAATGAGACAACATATAATAATATTGGTCGAGGAAGAGAATGAAAACATAATTGTAATTGAGGACGTGGTCAAGGTTATAGCCGAAATCATAATAATAGTAATCGTGGTGATCATAGAAATAATAATGCATCTTTCCACCATAAGTGGAAGAATCATGAAGAGAAAGAGAATAATGGATCAAAGCAAAATACAGAAAATCAGTGCTATCGATGTGGCATGAAAGGGCATTGGTCTCGTCATTATCGTACGTCAAAGCATCTTGCTGATCTTTATAAAGAGTCCTTGAAAAAGAAAGACAAAAATATAGAAGCAAATTTGGAAAAAAATGATGATGATTTTGGTGATGACTCTATTGATATCACACATTTAGATGTATTGAATTTCTTTGAGAATCCTGAAGGAAAAATTAATCATTTGACTGGTGATGGCAATATAAATGCCTAAAATTGTGTTTCCTTTAGTTACCTTAGTTTGATTTTATGTTTTCAATTTAAACACTAGTTTAAAGTATTGGTAAATTATTTATTAAGTATTTTTGCATTGATTTTAAATGATTTATATTGAGTTGTTTCTTACAAATATGTTTTTATCTCTGTGAAGATATGCTCCTGTTCTAGCAGTATAAAAAGTAAAAAAAATTTATAAATATTATTTGTCTTCTAGTAGTTGTAAAGAATAATTGCTAATGAGAAATCATTAAACAATGTCCACTAGTACAACTGTATTCCCTGAAGTGAATGCTATAAATTATTTGGTAGATTATGAAAACTCTGAAAGAGTAATAACTCATATAGAGGACACAACTCAATATTGGTGATTTTATGTAAACTCCCTGTATGAGTAATTTATAAGGATTTTACAAGTTGTGTATTATAATGAGTTATTTCATTTTTGTTTTATCCCCCATATACATGCACAACATATTGCGTTGAACCTATAGTTCAAGCATTGAACTTATAGTTCAATAATTAAACCTTGACGGTTTGGTATGAATGCCATTATATATATCATACATGCTCTTCTTTGAAACTTGCATAAGGATGTGAGCTGCAAATATTTAGTTGTGCCATGAATATATTAATATGACTATCTTAATGTGCGAAAATGGGTCCACAAAAGAAATCAAAAATTTATTAGGCACATTTCTCGATATTAAGGGGAGGAAAAGCACCTGTAGTGCTAAGGAATATCGAAAAATTTATTGAAAGGAAAACCTTTTAAATAATTTTGATCCATGTATAAGCTAGAGTGAACCAGAAGTTCACAAAATAACATAGTTGTAACAAATTGCAACTTAATTGCCAAATGCATTTATAAATACTAAAAGAGTGACAAAGTTTCATATTACAGCTGCTAATACCCTAGCAAAGGTTGTGGTTCTAATTGCAAATAGAAAATTAATCAATCTCATTGCACGTCAGAAGCGTGGATAGTAAATTGGAACTAAAGATAAAACTCCGCGAAAAAAAAAATCAGCGTCACTCATAAAATCTCCTAAAGAGGTAGATCTCAGTCAACGAGCTATAGCCAATTATGAGACACAAATTAAGATAACAGAACAATTAAATTCTCTAAATATGGCTTTTGGAGTTGATGATCATATAAATGAAAACTATAAGATCTCAATTATTTTTGTGATATAAGAGAAAGAGTTGATAGAAATTTAATTATCGTCGATGATGAATTTACCTCAACAGTAACTCTTGCTGTTTTAAGAGAAAATCTGGATCCAGAATCTATAAGTATAACTGAATATTAACATGATTGATCATCATGGAAAGAGACAATTAAAGTAGAGTTAGACTCGTTCTATCATTAATTATGAGAAAAATAATTCTCTTATTATGGAAATGATCATGTTCTGATACTTAATTAGTATGACAGTTAAAGAAAGACTTATCATACACTTTATGAAAATGATATTTATATAAAAGTCCTAGAAGGACTAAAGATATTAGAAAAAATGCACATTAAATATGTTACATATATTCCATCAAGTCGTAAAAATCCATGTATGGATCAAAGTAATGTGGACATATAGTATAATTATTTGAGAAAATTCTTATTGAAAGAAAGATATGTGAATAATATACTATGTCCATTTGTATTCATAAAAGGCTAAAGAATGGTGAATATTATTAT
>CANTUT010001325.1:70000-175000 GCA_947687605.1 Reutealis trisperma
ATTGAGTTCTAAAATTTTTTTTCTCACTTTGATAGCCTACAGAAGAAAAGAACGGTTGTTTCTATGTCGTGGATTGGAAATTTGAAGGCTTATTAAAATTAGTGTGCGCTAGCAACCTCGCAATTTATCTCCTTCTCTTAGCATGTGACTTTTTATGAAATTTAGGCTGAAAATGAAATTTCTAGAATTGTGATGATAAAAGGAAAGAAACAATGGAAAAATGAAGCAAAGTAATGGTTGCAACAAGGAATTAAATATGCCAATTAGGTACCTCCTGCCCAGCTATATGCCGCTATTGCTGTCTTACTTCTAACTTTCCTTTTTCTTCGTAATCAATAATTCTCTTATTCTTCTTCTTCTATTTCTCTATCTCTTTATAATTTTTACTTGTGTCATTTTTAATAAATTGTGAATTTTTTGTGGTGGGTACTTTTGCTATGAACATTGTTGAGGAGAAATGTATTATAGAGAATGAAAGAGAAAGAATTAAAGAAAGTTAAGAACAAGTTGAACCCTAATTTACAAAAATTGGAATTTTTTTTACTATTGGATTTGTTATCATTGCTCTTCCATGTCAATTGGCCATATCATTTCTACCAAACCAATCATGACATGGATGATATTTTAGATATGTTTTTGAACCATTTGGACAAGTAATAATCCAAGCAAAGGAAACACTAGTCTAGGCTTGTTGAGATTTGGGACTTGTAAGTACTTGCTCCAAAGGGAAATGGGCCAACTGATCAAAATCCTTGCCTTTGGCGATGTACGATGTCATTTTTCAACCAAATTTCTTCATTTGAGCCCCTATTTAGCATTTTTCTATTTACAGTGGCTTTTATTTTTGGTTGTAACTTTTGATAGGGATATCCGATTTAGGCACTGTCTATGGCATTTGCCTTATTTTCATCCTTATTTTAATTTGGTATATTTTTTCAATTTTGCCATTTTTGGCAGTTTTTCTAGTCTAGGATTTCTAGCTCATATTTAAACCCCTGTTTTGCCTATTTTGTGATATTGAAGACAATTTAGAAATCTTGAAACCCTAATTTGATTTTGCCTTTTTTTGCTTACGCTGCATTAAATCAAAAATTGACAAATGCACCATATTATTTTTCTCTTATCTACATCAGCATTCTGTGAAAGGTTATTAGTTAGTAACTTGAAAATAACACTTGATTGTAATATATATATTTTTTTATAGGTTTACACACTTAATTGAAAAGTTGAGACCCCTAATTATCAGATCTTGACAAGTTGGGCACTAAATTTATAATTATGCCCTATCATTTTAATTTGTTTATTTTATTTTTATCACATAACTTGTGGATTTTATTTTCATGAGAAAAAAAAAAAAAGAGAATTTTGAAATCCACACCTCTCTCATGATGACAAACAATTTGTTTATTAAGCTCAAAAACCTCTATAATTTTAGTGTAGGGATGACAATAGGGCGGGGGTGCCATCCCCCATTCCAATCCCTGCCTCAGTAGGGAATCCCCATCCCCGTCCCACCTCACATATGGAGACTATTTAATCTCCATCCCTATCCCCATAGGGATTCACATTTCCTACTCGAAAATTTTATTTTATTTTATCTCTCTTCAATTTTATATACTTTTAGATAGTGAAATATAATGTATAAAAATTTAAAATTTAGATTTTAATTAGGTTTAAACTGATTTCAATATCTTTAAATTAAAACTTATTAGTGTGTGTGTGTGTGTGTGTATTTATGTGAAGCCTCGCTCCAGCACTGGTCTAATCCGCTAAAAGAAATCGAAATTCTCATTTGGGAAAGAACTCATAGGGAAGCCCTTGGGCTTTTTTTTTTTATAGATTTGAAATTGTTTTTTAGAGTCACCACCTTAATTTATTTTTATTTAGGAAAGTATAAGGAAAAAAATGCATATGACTCTAATTATTACCCAAAGAAAAAGATTACTAGCCTTGAAA
This sequence comes from Reutealis trisperma, assembly GCA_947687605.1. NCBI lineage: Eukaryota > Viridiplantae > Streptophyta > Magnoliopsida > Malpighiales > Euphorbiaceae > Reutealis > Reutealis trisperma. The sequence continues at coordinate 71,957 of CANTUT010001325.1, forward strand.
CTAAAGAAGATCCAGAGACTAGGTTCTTGATTTATTTTAACAAAATAAGTTTGACCATTTAATATAAGAGTAACTCAAAATATATTTCATGAACAATTTAATATGCATGATCATTCAACTCACCCATTCAGTAATAAAGTAAATACACAATTGAGGTTCAAAATAAAAGGAAGTTAATATTACAATAAAATCCCAAACTTTAGGAATACCTCCTCGAGCCCTTATGGTTCTAAAGAAGCCACACATTCCCCAAACTAAACTTAATATCAAAGTAAAAGAAAACAAAATAAAAGCAAGTGAAAAAGATGATAGGAGAAGAGTTGGTTAGTTTTAATTGGATTCGATGCTTGAATCAAGAATGCCTGCGTATCCCTTTGAATGAGAATCAAAATCCATGCAATTCTACCTTCTTGTGAAGGGGTTTATTTAGCCAAGTCACTTTATTATGTTTTGATTGATTAATTAAAAGAGGATTGAATTGATTGATTTAACAACTGATTACTAAGTGAAGTTAATTAAGTTAGATTCTAATTAACTACCTTAGAAAATTAAGAATTAGGTAATGAGTCTTAGAACAAAAATACCTAGGTGGGAAATAATAAATAAAATAAAGAAAAAGAAAAGAAACTTACCTTAGATGGTTGGTGATGACTAGCCTTAGATGATGGGTGATGATTAACCTTGGATGGTACGATAACTTGCCTTAAATGGCAGGCGGCAGCTAGTCTCAAATGGTAGATATGAGCATTGGGCAATAAACTTGCCTCGAATAGGTAGGTAGAAAGCCTTTGACTTATTGAGTAAGAATTAAGGAGAAACCCTTTAACTCGCTTTGAGAAGCAAAGAGAAAATGCAAAATGAAAGAAAAGGAAAAGAAAAGCTTTAGAATTAGAGTGGTTTGCTTGATGCAAAGGCTTCAAGCTCTCAAAGTTGATCTTTGGAGTGTGGAGAGGTCCTTTATATATAGAGGGAAGGTTAGAGGAAGAAAATATTGAAGTTTCAATGTGGGATCTGTGAAAAATTAAAGGAAAAATGGAATCTTGCTGAGGCTACCAAACAAGCCTTTGCAGAACCATCAAGGTCTCTGTAGCAGTGCTACATAGGTCTCTATAGAATTATGGAGAGCTCTGCAACAATCATAGAGGCTTATGTAGCAATCAATTTTAATTTGGCCCATTTTGCTTGTTCTTGCTTGTTTCTCATTCATTTTTCATGATTTCAGTTGTGTTCTATTCATTGTTCAATCTTAGATGATTTGAAGGTGGTTCAAATGTCAAAGGTTTTAATTCTCAAGGCTTCATTTCTTAGTTTTTTTTTTTATTTTGGTAGTTTTGGCTTCTAGAGGTCTGTTTACCAAGCTTAGGTGCTTCTAAGATTCCAATGCATATCAGAGGATGCAAAATTAAGGGTTCATAGTTGCACCCTTATCAAAATTGTCTTTGTCTAAGAGGCAATTTTGATGACTGTGAAGCTCGGGATGAGGATGGTGAAAGGAACTAAATTGATGTTTAAGTCAAAGTTTGGATATGTTTGGTGAAAGGTGTGGTTCAATTTTAGGGTGAAGGGAAGTGGAAAAAGAAAATATAGAGATGGATAAGAAAGATGCACTCGATATATTTAGAAGATCTAATGGCTAGTAGCATTTAGTAGTTGTCTTATCTAGTAGGAGCTAAAAGCAATGTTCCTGTTTGATAGAAAAAAAGGTGATCATGTCTGGTAGAAATTAGCAAGATAGTGATCCTGTCTAGTAGGAATGATGATCTTGTCTAGTAGAAATCGGCAAAGTGGTGATGATGATGACCCTATCTAGTATGAATGGTAATGGTAACTGTCCTGTCTGATAGTTATAGTAAAAGTAATGATCCTTTTTGGTAAGAATGAAAAGTGATGATCTTGTCTGATATGATAAAAAAGGTGACCATTCTGTTTGGTAGGAATAATAAAGATAGCTATCTTATCTGGTAAGAATAGTAAAAGTAGTGGTCTTGTCTAGTAGGAATGAAAAGTGATCCGTTTTGATTCATAAGTTTGATTTACAACCTATTCTAGTATGAAATGCATTTGAATATGCAATGATTGGATATCTTACACATGTGAAGGGTCAGTTTGGTAGGAGAGTGCTAAGCTTTTAGGAGAAAATGCCCCCACTTTGGAAGGTAGCTTTATCGATTAGCTAACTAGAGATGAAAAAGGCATATTAGGTATGAGGTTGGTTAGTCAATGGTTATCAATTTAGCTTAGGAAGGGATCATTTTAGGAGGTCAAGTAAGGTGTGGCCTTAGAAAAGATCAAGCATTTGAAAGACTTAAGTAGGTCTAACTTTATAGCAGATTTGGTTTAAGGCTGGACTGGAGAGCTTGATCAGGAGGATTAGGTCTTTGGAGAAAATTAGGTTAGAAGGTTTAGGGAAGGTCAGTTTGTCGGGCTTATTCTCAAAGACGTTCATGTGGAAAGCTTAGTCAGGTCTAGCACTTTGGCTTGGTTAGGTTATGACTTTTGGGGAGTTCTTTTGGAAGGCTAGTAAAGTTTTGCATTAGGCTTGGTCAGGTTTAGAAGGCTTAGTAAGGTTATGGCTTCAGGGAGTTCATTTGGAAGGCTCGAGTAGATTTTTCCTTAAGACTAGGCTGGGATGCTAGACTTTGTAGGAGGTGAAACTAGGATGCTAAGTCTATGTCACATCCCAACTTAAGAGACATAACGGTCTTAGAACATGGGGAGACATAAGGTTACCCACACCCATAGAACCCACTTCCACATATACAAAATCATGCCTAGGATCGTACCAAACCTTATACAACAACTCATTTAAAACATTTATATGAAAACAATTAGTTATGAAAGATAATAATTAGATACTTCATATACAATCCATAAGAAAATAATATTTAGAAATCTAGTTAAAGCCTCGATAGATAATATCTCAAAATAAACACATAAAAATAATTATTCTAAGAGCATCTAAGGATGACTCTTCATAACATATTAAACTAATTAACTTGGACAAAGAATCTCCTAAACAAAGTAGAATGCTTGAGTCATCACCTTGCCTCCTCATACTGCTCACTTGGAGCCATACAAAGAAAAAGGGGTGAGATAGATGATCTCAATAAGTAAACAATATGGCATATATGATAACACATATCCCTTTTTTTTAAAAAAGGAAACCTATAGCTTATAACACATAGTTCATGTTTTACAATCCATGAATCAAGGTTTACAATTTAAAAAAGTTTGCAGAAATCACTCTTATAACACATAACACATAGAGTGAAGGCTGTTGCCATAATCACTCAAACATATAGAGGAGAGGTGGTATTAAACCAAATTCCAACTTCTATCACATAGAGAAGCGTGAAATTTATTAGGTTTCATGGCTAGAACCACCCCTTCTAGCCGAGGTGGATACACGACCCCTATCCGTTGGGTTAAGACCATGTGCACAGGTTTTGATGATTACCCACATCGACACGAGGACTTCTGCATAAAGGGTTAAAGGTACCATAGCTAGAGCTAATGGTAATCACATATAACAATAACATTTAAGGCAATAATAACTCATATCATAATAGTAATAGCAGTTTAACTTTTTGAACAAAAGATACAAGAATAGTGTAGTTCCATAAAGAATATAAGTTAGGGTAATAATCACAAAGGAATTATCATTGGATAAAAAAAAATAGTTTTTGGACCAATTGTCCTTTAGCAACCCAAGCTTAACAGACAAATTATAGAGTTTCATTTTAAAGTAGAGAAGAACTTGGATTTCAAGAATATCAAGGTACACATATCATGATAGCTTATATTTCTAACAATATCATAATGTTTACTCACCTTGCAGTTCATTCGGTCCTAGTACCTGTAACCCTTTTTAAACCTCTAAGACTCCTCAAGCTCTAACATAATATTTAATTCAATACTTAGTATTTATTTAATCATGATGCTATCCTATCCTATAACTACACTATGCACATATAATATTCTCATATACTTAGAGATACACATAGAAGTGCACTCATCACTTGCACATAACATGTTGACTTAAAAATCTTATACACTTAGCCTTTATAGGCCCATATGAAAACAAATTACAATCATGACAATACCTTTCTAAGATTAACACAATATCAGTACCTTAATATCAATTCACTTTAATAATCATCTTAGTACACTTAACACTTCCATATATGTCAACTTAACAAATAACCTTTCAAGCATCATGCTTATCTCTTATGACCAATTCCTTCAATCAATCTCTTCATAAATTCAAGATCATTAATTCATTGTTAACTCATCATACAACCTACTTCCATATTGTCCAATTACATTCACATATTAATCATAACATAAGGTTAAGATACCTTAAGTATATCAAATTGCCTAGAGGCTTGTCTAGGGTGATTCCTTCAACAAACATGCAATTTAACTATTTATCATTCATTCATACATGTCAATAATTATTAAAATACATTACACAAAAGTTATAGACATTGGGATAAGAATTTCAATGTAGGCCAAATGCCCTTTAAAAGAGAAAACTGAATTTTCTTACTTCTTGCACTTTCCGTCTATTATAGTAAGATGTAGAAATATGATTTGAACCAAGATTTTTCATGTAATCAAAACAAAAATCATTTTAAAACATAAAGATATAGGAATCAGCTCATATATAAATGTACATGCCTTAAAATTCCCAACTTTAGGTTTTAGGATGAAAAACCATGAGTTTTCTTATTTTCGATACTTTCATGTCATTACAGCGATATGTAAACTTGTGACTCAAAACCATTATTTTTCATTCAATTATAGCAAATATTAGTTTAGAACACTAGTACACACTAATCGGTCAACCATGGACAATTCTCATGCATGAAAATTCCAAGTTTATGGTTGAGAGTGAAAATTATGAGTTTTCTAACTTTCTACGCTTTCCGTTCAGTAATATGTAAACACGTGATTTAAATTATTATTTTCCATCCAAACAAAAAAAATATTAGTTTAGAACTCCATCATACACAAATTGGTAGCCACTTACATATGTAATCATAGATTTTCTAACTTTTAAGTTTTAGAATGAAAACCTTGAATTTCCTTATTTTCTAAAACTTTTCGATCATTATAGTAATATATAGAAATATGATTTGATTTAATATTTTTCATCTAAACACATCAAAAATCATTTTAGAATACAATAATGTGGAAATCATCCCCCCTTATTGAGTTTATGCTTGAAAATTTTAAATTTTGAGTTGTAGGATTCACATTTGGAGAAATTGCGTAAAAAGGTTGGTGTTTTTGGTAGAAAAATTGATTTATCTCTCAAGAATTCACCTAGGCCAAATTTAATCAATAAAAATCAGTAAATATTTAGTTTAAAAAATTTTTTCTATGATTGGTTTCATAAAAATCAAAGAGCAAATTGAAAGAAAAGGAAAAACTTATGAAACAATCGCGAAATCACAAAGTTTGAAGGTATTTTGTGAATTTCGGTTGCAAGATTATTTTTGGCAGAATTTTTCTGCAAAAATTCTGAAGAATAACAGAGTGGAGGATGTCTAAACTGATGGGGTCGAATTCTACATTAAATACTAGGGTTTGTAGTGCAATTTCCAAGTGTACCCTTAATAAGCTAGGTTAAGAGTGTTTTGGTGTAGTGGACTTTTGGGTATTTGGGCTTTTTATTTAATTTTGGGACTGATTATAGGTAATTTAAAATAAAATATTTTTCTTATTATTTTCATTAAAATTTCTCCCAAAACATTTATTTAAAAAATTTTTAAAAATGCTCATAAAAATTATTTTATGCTTAAATATCGCATTTTTGGTTGAAAATTCATTTTATGTAAAATAAATTATTCTATGCTAATGCACTTTATATAAATTATTTATTTCATAATAATAACTCATATTAGGCATATAAAAATTAATTTAACATGCCACATACTCATAAATCACATCATACATGAATTTTCATAAAATCACATATTTTGTCGCAACAACTCTAAATTCAAGCAATTTGTTACAAAAACTCCTAAGGTAAATGTGGGTTATTACAATATAGCTTAGAGGAAAGGTCAAGCTAGGAAACTAGTTTAGGAAGGCTCAGTCAGTTTTTTTTTTTCTCGAGATGCTAGATTTTGTAAGATGTCAAACTAGGAGGCTAATTATGGCTTAGAGGAAAGGTTAGGCTAGGAAACCAACTTAGGAAGGCTCGATTGGGTGTTGGCTTTAGAGGAGATTATGGGCTTTCATGAAGGCTTTTGGGGCTTAATGGTGAAGGTTGTTAGCTTAAGTATGATGCTAAAGATTTTGGTCATGGGTAAGGGTTTGCCTTTTTGACATAGATGCATAAGACTTTCAAGCCCATCATACAGTTCGCAGGCCTTGACTTGGTTGGACTTTATGAGTGATGTAATTTGCCAAGGAGGCTTGGTCTTTTTAAGAATAATGAGATTTTGCCAAAGAGGCATAGAATGGGTTTGAGTGGTTCAAGCCCTTTTTAAGCTTTGTGAGACATAAGTTGATTTTGGTTTTACGAAAGAAAACTAGCTTTAAGGATTATAAGTCTTGAAAGACTTAGCATTTTTGGTTCTGCCTATGGGCTTGAACCTTGGAAGATGATGAGGCTTTGCTAGGGAAATGATGGTATAAGGCTTGAGCTTGAAAGGACGATATGATTTGCCAATGAGGCTTGGGATGGAATAATATGATTTCATGAAGTTTGGGAATGGTTTGAAGGTAGGCTAAAAATTTTAAAAATGATCAAGGAGGTTGTATGATTTTGCTATTTGTAGCATGATTCATGGAAAAGAATAAGCCAAGCTAATCTTGCCATTTTGAGATTGAAGAAACATCTGGGATGATACTCTATTGGCTTGAATGTAGATAACATACTTGCTAAAGGGAAGTGAACTAATGAGTGACTATAACACTAGTGAGAAGAAACAACTTGGAGATCATGCTCCCAATGAGAGATAGGGATATGACAGACTAGCAATGTGAGAGATTGTGCCTTAGCTCATTGAGCTAAGCAATGAGACGAATTGATAAAAAATGATGACGACCTACAAAGATATGCCCTTATTGTGAGATAAAGGCATAGAAGACAACATAACTTTCCTTTAATGAGGAACGATGACATGAGATGATATAGATCAATTAAAGATGATTTGAAAACTTTAAACATCAAGACAGATAACTAGGATGAGCTATCTTTCTCTGTCTCTCTCTCTCTAACTTCTATCTTAGCCACCTTTTTGGGTTTTCAACTTAGTAAACTTGAATTCATGAAATTTTGAAGAAAATATTCCACTATGATTTGCTACTTTTCTTCATATTGAGGGACTCTGACCTTTGATTTTGGGTTTGATGAACTTGTTGTCCCTTGTTGAGGTGCAATGGGTAATTACATTGAATTATTTTTTTTATGCTTCAACTATTTGATAAGAGGTCTATTTATCGACCTTCTCTAATTTAAAAGCTGATAAAGCGATTGTTGATTTATAAGAAAGGGGGCACCTCAAATTTTGCTAATTGTGGTGGATTTAATTGACTGTTTATTCATTTTCCATTTTCTCTTTTTTGCCTATCTTTCTTTTTCTTTCTTCTTCTTCCTTTTTTTTTTCTCTCAAAGCTTATCGATGTTTAAAATAAGAAAGACAAGTGCCAAATGATAAAAAATATGGATATTTTATTACAATGAAAAATTTTATTACAAGATAATAAAAAGAGACCAACATGATTGATGAAAAATACATGAAAAAGAAAATAAGGTGATAGACTCAGACCTTAAGATTTGGACTTAGACTCAACCTTAAACTTAGAATTCAATCTCAGATAAGTCAGATTAATGGAACTTGAACTCTTCCATATCATGCCACTTAGGGCTGAGGTAAGGTGGGGTTGAGTTAGGGTTCGAGTTTTTCATCACTATTTGGGTTGGTGGTGGGGAATTCAAGTTGAAATGATGCACTTTGGATGCAATCTTCAATCTTTGATGCAATTATAGCCTAAGCTTTGAAAATGGGTAAGTATTGGGTTAACAAATGGACTCAATAGGCAAGAAGTAGGTTCTTGATAAGGATGTCTACTTGTTCTTTCTCTGTTGGTCCGTAAAGGAATCATAAGGCACACAAGCAAACAATAACAAAGAGTACTATAACTTATTAGGATTTGGCGGAACTATACTAGCGATAGACTGCAAGTGACATGACAAGAAAATTCCTATGCTCCAGGATTATACTTACTCAAATCAATAAGCAGACAAGTCTAAACTAGACTTTAAAAACTATAGCTCTGATACCACCTTTGTCACATCCTAACTTTGGAGACATGACGGTCCTAGAACATGGGGAGACATAAGGTCCCTCACGTCCGTAGAACCCACTTACACTTATACAAATACTGCGTAGGATCATACCAAAAAAAACCTCTTACATTAACTTAAATAAACCCTTTTTTTTAAGCACCTTAAGTTGCAGAAGCATAATTAAAATATACTTTAAATATAATCCATAAGAAAATAATATTGAGAATTCAATTAAAACCTCGAAGGATAAAATTTCAAAGTAACCATCAAAAAATGAATATTCCTGGAGCATCTAAGGATAACTCTTCATGACATATTAAACTAATTTTCTTGGACAAGGAATTCTCTAAGTGAAGAAGGATGTTTGAGCCATCACCTTGCCTCCTCATAATGCTCACTTGGAACCACACAAGAAAAAAGGGTGACATAGATGATCTCAATGAGTAAACAATAGGGATTGTACAATAACACATATCCCTTAGAAATGACTCATAGCTCATAACTTATAGCTCATGATTCATAGTTTGCAATTTAGAAAGGTTCGCAGAAATCACACTTATAACACATAGAGTGAAAGCTACTGCCATAATCACAAGAACACATAGAGTGAAGGCTATTGCCATAATCACTCGAACACATAACACATAGAGTGAAGGCTATTGCCATAATCACTCAAATACATAGCCGATAATTGATCACATTGGTATGAGGATCACATAGCCAATGATTATTAGCATCAGTATGAGGAGCACATAATCGATGATTACTCGCATCGGTATGAGGAGCACACAGCTAATGATTACTCATATCAGTACGAGGATTTCTGCATAAAAAAAAAAAAGGTTAAAGGTACCATAGCAAGAGCTAATGGTAATCATATATAACAATAACATTTAAACCATCAATAACATGTATCCTAATAGCAATAGCAGTTTATTGAACAAAAGATATAGTGTAGTTATAGAAAGAATATAAGTTAGGGTGATAATCACGAGAAATTCTCATTAGATAAACAAAAATGGTTTGAACCAATTGTCCTTTGGCAATCCAAGCTTAACAAGGAAATCATAGAAATTCATTTTAGAATGGGATGGACTTGGGTTTCAAGAATTTCAAAGGCTCACATAACATGATATCATATATTTGTAACAAAACATATTGTTACTCATGCTTGTAGCACGAATACAGTGTTTACTCACACTAGAAGCAGGAATATAGAGTTTACTCACCTTGTGGTTCCTTTGCTCCTAATTCACGTAGCCCTTGGACTTCTAAAGCTCCTCAAACTCTAACATAATATTTAATTTAATACTTAGTATTTATTTACTCATGATGCTCCTATCCCATAACTATCTCATGCACATATAGTATACACATACATTTAGAGTTCACATATAGGTGTACTCGTCACTTGCACATAACACATTGACTTTAAAAGTCTTGCATACTTGGGCCTGATAGGCTCACATGAAAACACATCACAACCATGTCAATACCTTTCTAAGGTCATCATAATATTATTTCCTCAATATCCATTCACTTTTACAATCATCTTAATACACTTTACACTTCTATACATGTCACTTAACAATTAACCTTTCAAGTGTTATGCTTAACTCTTATGATCCTTTTCATACAATTGTCACTTCATCAACTCAAAACCATGTATTTATTATCAAGTCATCATAACATCTAGTTCCATATTTCTCAATCACATTTGCATTCTAATCACAATATAAGGTTAAGATACCTTAAGTATACCTTAAGTATACCAAAATGCCTTTAAGCTTATCTAAGGTCATACCTTCAACTAACACGAAATTTTATCATTTCTTATATATACATACATGTTAATAATCATCAAAACACATCACATAAAAATTATAAACATTGGCACAAGAATAGTAAAGTAGGCCGAATGCATCACCAAAGGAAGAATTAAATTTTCTTTCTTTTCGCACTTTCCTTCTATTTCAGAAATATGTAAAAACATGGTTTGAACAAAGATTTTTCATGTAAACACAAAAAAAATTATTTTAGAATTTAATTCATATAAATCGGCCACACTTGGTATTGTTCATACATAAAAATTCAACTTTTGAATTATAGAGTACAAAACCATGAGTTTTCTTATTTTCAGTATTTTTCGGTCATTTCAGAAATATGTAAATAGGTTGTTTAAACTATTATTTTTCATTCAATCACAACAAATATCAGTTTTGAACATGTCCATACATGATTCGGCAGCCATAGATAGTAATTATGCATGAAAATTCCAAGTTTCATGGCTTAGGGTGAAAATCATGAGTTTTCGCGCTTTCCGCTCATTACAGTAATATACAAACACATGATTTAAATCATTCTTTCTCATCCAAATATAACCAATATCAGTTTGCAATCCAATCATTTACAAATCAGCAGCCATATAATAATTTAATAATAGAATTTTCCAACTTCTAATTTCTAGCACAAAAACCTTGAATTTCTTTGTTTTCCGAAACTTTCCGGTCATAACAAAAATATGTAGAAATATAATTTAATCCAATATTTTTCATCCAAACACATCAAAAATCAGTTTGGAAATCATTCATGCAGGAATTGACCCCTTGATATGGTCTATGCATAAAAATTTTAATTTTGAGCTACAAAATTCACCTTTGGAGAAATCGCATAGAGAGGTTGGTGCTTTCAGTGAAAAAATTGATTTTTCTCTCAAGAAATAACCTATCCCAAATTTTATCAGTGAAAATCAGTAAATATTCAGTTCAAAATAATTTTCCCAAGATTACTTTCATAAAAATCAAATAGCAAAATGAAAGGAAAAGAAAAACTTACGAAACAGTCGCGAAATCGCAAGTTTGAAGGAATTTTTTATGAATTTCGGTAGAGAGAAATATTTTGAGAGAATTTTTCTATCAAGATACAGAAAAATAGAGTCATGGCTGCTAGAATGAGAGTGCTGTCCAAAATTTTCATTATATATTATGGTTTGGGGTGCAATTTCCAAGTTTGCCCTTAATAAGCTATATTAGGAGTGTTTTAGTGTAGTTGGCTTTTGGATATTTGGGCTTTTAATTAATTTAGGGCTGATTATAGGTGATTAAAAATAAAATATTTTTCTTATTATTTTCATTAAAATTTCCCCTAAAACATTTATTTAAAAATATTTTAAAAATACTCATAAAATTATTTTATACTTAAAAACCGCCTTTTTACATGAAAATTCATTTTACGAAAAATAAATTATTTCATGCTAATGCATTTTATTCAAATAATTTATTTCACAATAATAATTCATACTAGGCATATTAAAATTAATTAAATATGCCCTAAACTCATAAATCACGTCACACATGAATTTTCATATAGTTACACAATTTGTCACAATAAGCCTAAATTCAAATAATTTGTCAATAAAACTCCTAGGGTAGATGTGGGTTGTTACATTCTCCCCCTTAAAAGAAATTCATCCTTGAATTTCCAAATCTAATAGCACCACACATTTTACTCAACTTCTCTGCCACGCTTCTACTACGCCACTCAAACCCAATATCTAACCACAATTAACTTATCAAATACAGTAAGGCACATACTCATAATCTATTAAAATAATCACATTGATAAACTTTCAGCTTAAGCTATACCTATATTAATCTCTTGTTCTAATCCTTAATATTTTTTTATCCCCTTAACCTCAAAAATAAAGTAATAGAACCTTTAATTTCATCTTCAATCAAATGTTATCCCAACATTTCTTTTTCTTATATCTCTATTATTATTAACATCTATACTAATACCTTAATCACCATTTCCATTCATTATTTATCATATTTGTCATACAAGAATCTAACAGATAGTGCCAAATTAACAACTCCAATTGATATTTGATAATTCCCATTCCCTACTAATAATTATTACTTCATCTATTATAACCTCAATAAGTATTTTTGTATTTAATACCTTGCTAACATTATAATTTCTACACTCCCATCATTTATCAATTAAAATATATCTAAACTTAACAAACATTCCTATATATATCATATCCCAAATGAACTTGCATCCTATTAATTTATAATCCCAAATAAACTTCTTATTACTATTTCAGACTTACTCCCTTTCTAAAAAATATATACATCATTGTCACGACCTAATTACCTAATGCCTCATAATTTTTATACATTTAGCTAGTAATATCATCTCACTTTAGATTTTTTCCACTTACATCTTGCTATACTTCACATTCCTAATCATTTAACTTATCCATATTAAAATAATAAACCTTCTAATACCATTGATATTCAATGAAATCTCTATGCAACTCTTATATCTCTCCAAATCTATGCCATTCTAGGTTATCTCAATAAAAATTCTTTCCATACTAAAGATCACTACCAAATTTTTTAGTAACCTCAATTGAACATTATTGTGTCTAACACCTTAAAACATTTCTCATTAGAGTACTCAAATCCCTTTCAAATTTATTCAAAACTATAAAATTTTCAAAACTGCATAGAATCATTTATAAGATCTAAAACATTTTCATCCTTACATGTAACATGCAACCTTAATGTAATGCTTGACACGATTGATGATGTATGATTGATGATGTATGATTTCATAAAGCAAAACTCAGTGCATATAAACAGACACACTGGACACAAGTACATAATCAAATCAAATCTAGAACATTTTATCTTAAAATCATGTTATATCCTCATAGATCAAGTCCTTATGGATCCTCAAATTTACAATTCATATGGCCTTAACATCTATCATCTTATAAAAGTTCAAATCCTTATACTCTGATTGCACCCTATATACTCAAAGGAATCTCATCACTAAAGAATCTCTACTAGCATCATACTTATCCTTTTATCAACATTACAAGTCTGATAATACTTACAATTTTATATCTCCCCCTCTTAAAAGAAATTCATCCTCGAATTTCAGTACTTACTTACATATTCTCAAAAAACTAAGGATGCTTCTGCCACATCCCTTCCTCAGCTTCCTAAGTATACCCATTCATTCCATGATTACACTAGTAAACCTTAAATCATAAATATCTCCTTGATACACCAATATCTCCCATCTTTAGTTCAAAATTTTAATTGCTTCCCTCTACAATCAATATAAGCTCCATTGTCATATAGCCAATCCATTCCTAAGATCACATCGAATTCTAGGACATCAAGTTCTAATAACTCCATAAGAAGTTTTCGTCTATCAATTTCTACTTCACAATCCTTAAACAATACCTTACTTTCATCATTTCTCCCAAAAGAGTCAACACTACAAAGGGTTCATTAATTTATTCCTTAACTCTACCAAGACTCTTAGCAAAATATGGAGATGCAAACAATTGCATAACACCAGAATCAATAAGCATCTTGCACTAAAAATTCAAATAGGAATGACACCTTCTTTCAAATCACACTAGATAAATATTCCTTCCCTGACTATACTCTATATCTACATAAGTGATAGAGAAATCCTTAGCTTTTTTGTTATTCTAGTCTATATGGTAGTATCTAAACCACAAATTCTTTAATATACTTCACTTACTTCATACCATATACTTATGTATATATAATGTAACTGATTTGTTTTGTTCTCTTACCAATCGTTACTAATTATCATTCCTCTTCCTATGACATCAATCATAATTATCATTTAATGACTCCATATAATTCATATATCAAACCATTGTATCATGTAAGCATTTCATACCTTATAACATTATACCTATCAATCATTAATCTCAGTTGGATCAAAACCTAGTCCACTTCTCTTTCTAATCTATTTAACTCTAATATCAAAATGTCATACTTAGCATGTCCTTAACATTAGCATCCATCATATAATATCACATATTGCATAGCATTTATCACATAGCATATATATCAAGGCATGTATCATGCATTATAATTGTTTAACATATAACCTATAACATCACGAATTCTCCAATCATATCAAAGTGAATCATGCTATAGGCAAAAAGAATCAATCCATACTAAGTCGCTGAGCAATCAATTAACATCATTCACATCGCAGGAGTCTTCTTTTTCTTGAGGTAGATCACAGGCATGGCTTTCTCGAACATCTTTTCCCATATCCTCTTGTATGCCACACGTGGTGCTCTAGGTTGCGGTCCTCCAGCAGGGGTAATTTTCTTGGTCATCTAGTAAAGGAATCATAAGGCACACAAGTAAGCAATAACAAAGAGTACTATAACTTACTAGGATTTGAAGGAACTATACTAGCGATAGACTGCAAGTGACATGACAGGAAAATTCCTATGCTCCAGGATTATACTTAGTCAAATCAATAAGCAGACAAGTCTAAACTAGACTTTAAAAACTACGGCTCTAATACCACCTTTGTCACATCCCAACTTTAGAGACATAACGGTCCTAGAACATGGGGAGACATAAGGTCACTCACGTCCATAGAACCCACTTACACTCATACAAATACTGCCTAGAATCATACCAAAAAAAACCTCTTACATTAACTTAAATAAACACTTTTTTTTTAAGCACCTTAAGTTGCGGAAGCATAATTAAAATATACTTTAAACATTATCCATAAGGATATAATATTTAGAATTCAATTAAAACCTTGAAGGATAACATTTCAAAATAACCATAAAAAAATGAATATTCTTGGAGCGTCTGAGGATAACTCTTTATGACATATTAAACTAATTTTCTTGGACAAGGAATTCCCCAAGCGAAGTAGGATGCTTGAGCTATCACCTTGCCTCCTCATAATGCTCACTTGGAACCACACAAGGAAAAAGGGTGAGATAGATGATCTCAATGAGTAAACAATAGGGATTGTATAATAACACATATCACTTAGAAAGGGTTCCTAGCTCATAACCTATAGCTCATGATTCAAAGTTTGCAATTTAGAAAGGTTCGTAGAAATCACACTTATAACACATAGAGTAAAGGCTATTGCCATAATCACTCGAACATATAGAGTGAAGGCTATTGCCTTAATCACTCAAACACATAACACATAAAGTGAAGGCTATTGCCATAATCACTCGAACACATAGCTGATAATTACTTTTATCGATACAAGGATCATATAGCCGCTGATTACTCGCATCGGTACGAGGAGCACATAGCCGATGATTAATCGCATCAGTACGAAGAGCACATAGCTGATGATTACTCGCATCAGTACAAGGATTTCTACATTAAAAAAAAAAAAGGTTAAAGGTACCATAGCAAGAGCTAATGGTAATCATATATAACAATAACATTTAAACCATCAATAACATGTATCCTAATAGCAATAGCAGTTTATTGAACAAAAGATATAAGAATAGTGTAGTTCCAGAAAGAATATAAGTTAGGGTGATAATCATGTGAAATTCTCATTGGATAAATAAAAATGGTTTGGACTAATTGTCCTTTGGCAACCCAAGCTTAACAAGGAAATCATAGAAATTCATTTTAGAATGGGATGGACTTAGGTTTCAAGAATGTCAAAGGCTCACATAACATGATATCATATATTTGTAACAAAACATATTGTTACTCATGCTTGTAGCACGAATACAGTGTTTATTCACACTAGAAGCAGGAATATAGAGTTTACTCACCTTGTGGTTCCTTTGCTCTTAATTCATGTAGCCCTTAGACTTCTAAAGCTCCTCAAACTCTAACATAATATTTAATTTAATACTTAGTATTTATTTACTCATGATGCTCCTATCCCATAACTATCCTATGCACATATAGCATACACATACATTTAGAGTTCACATATAGGTGTACTCGTCACTTGCACATAACACATTGACTTTAAAAGTCTTGCATACTTAGGCCTTATAAGGTCACATGAAAACACATCACAATCATGTCAATACCTTTCTAAGGTCATCACAATATTATTTCCTCAATATCCATTCGCTTTTACAATCATCTTAATACACTTTACACTTCTATATATGTCACTTAACAATTAACCTTTCAAGTGTTATGCTTAACTCTTATGATCCCTTTTATACAATTGTCACTTCATCAACTCAAAACCATGTATTTATTATCAAGTCATCATAACATCTAGTTCCATATTTCTCAATCACATTTGCATTCTAATCACAATATATGGTTAAGATACCTTAAGTATACCTTAAGTATACCAAAATGCCTTTAAGCTTATCTAAGGTAATACTTTCAACTAATATGAAATTTTATCATTTCTTATATATACATACATGTTAATAATCATCAAAACACATCAAATAAAAATTATAAACATTGGGACAAGAATATTAAGGTAGGCCGAATGCATCACCAAAGGAAGAATTAAATTTTATTTCTTTTCGCACTTTCCATCTATTTTAGAAATATGTAAAAACATGGTTTGAACCAAGATTTTTCATGTAAACACAACAAAAATCATTTTAGAATTTTAATTCATATAAATTGGCCACACTTGGTGTTGTTCGTATATAAAAATTTAACTTTTAAATTATAGAGTACAAAACCATAAGTTTTCTTATTTTTGGTATTTTTCGGTCATTTCAGAAATATGTAAACAGGTTGTTTAAACTATTATTTTTCATTCAATCATAGCAAATATCAGTTTTGAACAAGTCCATACATCATTCGACAGCCATAGATAGTAATTATGCAAGAAAATTCCAAGTTTCAAGGCTTAGGGTGAAAATTATAAGTTTTTGCGCTTTTCGCTCATTACAGTAATATACAAACACATGATTTAAATCATTCTTTCTCATCCAAATATAACCAATATCAGTTTAAAATCCAATCATATACAAATCGGTAGCCACATAATAATTTAATAATAGAATTTTCCAATTTTTAATTTCTAGCACAAAAACCTTGAATTTCTTTGTTTTCTGAAACTTTCCGGTCATCACAAAAATATGTAGAAATATAATTTAATCCAATATTTTCATCCAAACACATCAAAAATCAGTTTGAAAATCATTCATGCAGATATCGCCCCCTTGATATGGTCTATGCATAAAAATTTCAATTTTGAGCTACAGAATTCACCTTTGGAGAAATCGCATAGAGAGGTTGGTGCTTTCAGTGGAAAAATTGATTTTTCTCTTACGAAATAACCTATCCCAAATTTTATCAGTGAAAATCAGTAAATATTTAGTTCAAAATAATTTTCCCAAGATTAGTTTCATAAAAATCAAATAGCAAATTGAAAAGAAAAGAAAAACTTACGAAACGGTCGCGAAATCACAAGTTTGAAGGATTTTTTTATGAATTTCGGTAGAGAGAAATATTTTGGGAGAATTTTTCTGTCAAGATACAGAAAAATGGAGTGATGGTTGCTAGAATGAGAGTGCTAGCTGAAATTTTCATTATATATTAGGGTTTGGGGTGCAATTTCCATGTTTGCTCTTAATAAGCTAGGTTAGGAGTGTTTTAATATAGTGGGCTTTTGGGTATTTGGGCTTTTTAATTAATTTAGGGCTGATTATAGGTAATTAAAAATAAAATGTTTTTCTTATTATTTTCATTAAAATTTCCCCCAAAACATTTATTTAAAAATATTTTAAAAATATTCATAAAATTATTTTATGCTTAAAAATCGTCTTTTTATATGAAAATTCATTTTACGAAAAATAAATTATTTCATGCTAATGCATTTTATTCAAATAATTTATTTCACAATAGTAATTTATATTAGGCATACTAAAATCAATTTAATATGCCCCAAACTCATAAATCATGTCACACATGAATTTTCATATAGTCACATAGTTTGTCACAATAAGCCTAAATTCAAATAATTTGTCAATAAAACTCCTCGGGTAGATGTGGGTTGTTACAGAAAATTGGTAAGTATTGGGTTAACAAATGGACTCAATAGGCAAGAAGTAGGTCCTTGACAAGGATGTCCACTTGTTCTTGCTCTGTTGGTCCGTTTACCATTTGTGCAACTTTAGCTCTTGACCTTGTAAGGAATATGGAGAAGGATTCCTTTAGAAGCTACTTGGTAGTTTGCAAATCACACCTAGTGACATCTATTTCACCATTGTAATGATACTGCTTGACCAAGGCACGATAGATATCATCCACATCCTTTTTTGGCTATTTTCTAGTGAAAGGAACCATCTCTTGGTAGCACCGGTAAGTGATTGTTGGAATAATTGAGTAAGGAGTTCATCACTAAGTCCTAAAGATTTCATTTCCCCCAAATATATCTTCAGATACATCTTGGGGCATGTGGTTCCATCAAATCTCACTAGTTTAGGTATGTTGAATTTAGGAGAAAGCTTGGAATCAGGGAATAAGGTTAGACTTTCCATATCAATCAGATTACTGTGGTGCTTTAGGGATTTGAAGGTTCTTTCCACGCTTCAAGTTTCTCCATAAGCAATCTAGTGTTTAACTGAGAGGACGCTTCTCCACCTTGATAAGGATTCAAGAAGGAGGAAGAGCTAAGGTGGGTAATGGTACTAGGGACTTGAGTATTGGTAGGTTTCTCAAGGTGGGTCTGATTTTTGCTAAGGTCAGCTTTGTTAGTCATAGCTTAGACTTTGTAAATGATGAAATGCCTTTGTTCCTTAAATTAGGCTTGTTGAGCAGCTAGGATAGCTTGGAAATGGTCATCTTGTTTCTTAAGGAGTCTAGTCACAAGTGTGGTTAGGGAGGCCATGTCAAGTGGGTTAGCCATTAGTACCTCTAAATCAAAGTAACAAGATAAGTGACGGGTATGGAATATAAAGGAAAAGGCTTTCTATTGTGTCATTGGCCAACCATTTTTTAGGCTTAAGATAAGATAGGGCACATGTTTTGGGTTTAGGGTAGGATCAAAGGTATTAGGTTTAAGGTAGCATGGTAGGCGAAAGTTGTTGGAATTAAGAGTAACAGGCTAGTTTTGAAGGTAATGGGTCACATATGTTAGGCTTAAGGATAGTGACTTTGATTTTAAACAAAGGGTAGGATCAAGATAATGGTTTTAGTATAGACAACCTAAGGTGTCTAGTTTTTTCTTTTTTTCTTTTTTTTTTAGATAAGGATAAGGGCTGTGGGTTAGGTTTATGGTCAAGTAGTAGGGTTTTTAATATTGGAAATGGGTTTTAGGGTTATAGGTCTATGGCTTAAGGTTTAAGGAGGTTTAGGCTTACATTTAAGGTGTGAGGTTTGAGTGTTTGTTATTTAGGGTAAGGCTAGAGTGAGGTGTTTAAGGTATATGATTAAGGTGATGGTGTTTATGATAAAGGTTAAGGTGAGGTGTTTAAAACTAAAAGTCAGGGTGATGGTTTAAGGTTTGTGGGGATTAAAGTGTTGGGATAGAAATAGGTGTGTTTAAGGTTTAGGAGTGAAGGTGTTTGGATGGAGGTGAGAGTGTCTAGGGTTTTGGGTTAAGGACTAGAGTAAAAGGATAATGGTGTTTAGGTCAAAGATTTAAGGTGATGGTTTAAGAGTTATTGGATAGGGTGATGGGATATAGGTGAAAGTGTTTATGGGAAGGTGTTTGAATGGAGGTAAGAATATTTGACCCTTCTTCACTTTAAGATTCAACATAGACTTGAGATGAATGCATGTTTTGTTATACAATATGGATGGAGGGTATGCATGGGGAAAACACTTCATGAAAATGCAAAGATACAAGGTTTAATTATGGTATCAGGATCTAGCTTCATTACATGAAAGGGTAAGGTTGGCTCGGTTTGGGTACCCGTCATACTAGAGTAGCGATATACCTAACCATATGTAAGTCAAGGAGCCTTGCATGGGTTGAACGATATGTGTATGCTCATTAAACCTTTAAAAGATCAAAGGATTCATTATGGGATAGATGATTTCACTATTGACGAATAGACCCAAGGAGAGTTACCCACTCAATGCTACTTACTATCCATTATTTTCCTAAAACTAGGTTGAACGGCGAAGAGCTTATGCAAGTGATGCATACGAAGTCATAATTATATTAAAAGGCCAACTCTTTGTAAACCGATTAGTAGTCCACTTATTTCTTTCAAAAGAATTCTCCCTAGTGGAGTTGTTATCTGTGAAGTCTTGCTCGAATACCAGTTCGATCTGCTAAAAGAAATCAAAATGCTCATTTGGAAAAGAATTCACAGAGAAGCCTTTAAGCTTTATTTTTGATAGATTTGAAATTATTTTTTAGAGTTGCCATTTTAATTTATTTTTATTTGGAAAAATATAAGGAAAAAAACCCATTATGACTTCTATTATTACCCAAAAGAAAATATTATTAGCCTTGAAACCAGAGAGAGCTCGAGAATTAGGTTTTCGGTTTATTTTAACAAAATAAGTTTGGCCATTTCTTATAAGAGTAGCTTAAAATATATTTTATGAACAATTTAATATGCATGATCATTTAACTCATCCATTCAATAATAAAATAAATACACAATTAAGGTTTGAAATAAAAGAAAGTTAATATTACAATAAAATCCCAAATTTAAAGGATACCTCTTCTAGCCCTTATGGGTTATAGGGAAGCCACACATTTTCTAAACTAAGCCTAATAACAAATTAAAAGAAAATAAAATAAAAGCAAGTGAAAAAGGTGATAGGGAGGAGAGTTGGTTAGTTTTAATTAGATTCGATGCTTGAACCAAAAATATCTGCGTATCCCTTTGAATGAGAATAAGAACCCATATAGTTCTCTCTTCTTATGAGGGAGTTTATGTAGTCAAGCCACTTTATCATTTTTTGATTGATGCAAAGATTTCAAGCTCCTAAAGTTGATATTTAGAGTGTGGAGAGGTCCTTTATATATAGAGGGAGGGCTGAAGGAAGAACATATTGAAGTTCCAATGTGGGATCTGTGAAAAATTAAAGGAAAATCAAAATCTCACTAAGGCTACCGCACAAGCCTTTGCAGAATCGCAAAGGTCTCTAGAGCAGTGCGTATAGGTCTCTATAGAACCGCAGAGAGCTCTATTGTAGCCGCAAAGGTCTATGTGGCAATCAACTCTAATTGAGCCCCTTTTTGTCCGTTCTTATTCATTTTTCATTTGTTTTTCATGATTCTAATTGCATTGTGTTTATTGTTTATCCAAGATGATCTGAAGGTCATTCAAATGTCAAGATTTTGATTCTCAGGGCTTCATTTCTTAGTTTTCCTATTTTGGCAATTTTGGCTTTCGGAGGCCTATTTACCGAGCTTAGATGATTCTAAAATTCCAATGCATATTGGTAGGTGTAAAATTAAGGGTTCACAATATATATATATATATATATATATATATATATATATATATATATATATATATATATATATATATATATATATATATATATATATATATACACACACATACACACACACACATATATATATGTGCGTGTGTGTGTGTATATATATATACACACACACACAATATTAAAAATAATATATAAAGCTAATATTAAGAATAATTATATAAACATAATATCGGGTCTCTACAGGGACAGGAATCTCCGTAAAGTGGGGAATACACTTCTCATTCCCACGTCAGCCTTTGCTAACAGAGAAGAAATATCCCTCATCTCTGTCCTCATAGAGATAAAAATTAGAAAATTCTTGCACCGTTCAGGGCCCTTGGCAAACAGAAATTCTCTATTCTATTGCCATCCCTAGTTGAGTGTATTTATTTTCATTCACAAACTTTGGAATCAAGATTTTGGTTAACAGCTAGTGGAGAGACGTTAATTTTTTTTTTTTTTAAATATTTGTAAAACGAAAAATTTTCAAAATTTTTGAAGGTTGACTACGACCTGCTTGTAAAGTTATATATTTTATGATATGGTAGAAATAAATAAATAATATTGTTAATTAGTAGATATACTTCCTATAATTTTTATATTTTTAATCATAACATTTTACAAAATTGTAATTTAATATTTCAATATATTAAATAGTTGACTTAAAAAAATTAAAACATAAAAATAATAAAATAAATTTATTCATATATGCTTTACGATGATAGTTATAAATAATATATTATTAAAAAAGAAAGAATATTATAAACTAATCAACTAGACTTTCACATCCAAATACAATTTACAATATCTTTGAACATAATGTAACACACTTGAATGAAGCAGCCGGCCATGCATTCCAATTATACAATTCCATATTTATTCATTTACATTTCGTTTACCATTTCTTACTTAAGAACACAAAGAAGAAGCTTAGCTATTAGGGAAGGAGGAGTCGGCCATTCAAGAATCATTGAGCAAATCAACTACAAAAGGTAAGAATCCATCTACTTGGTCTTCTAATTCATTATTAAAGGTATACGAACCATTATTGAGTTGAATTGTTGGTGGGAAGGCTTCGGACAAATGGAAGAAAAATGAAAATGTTAATTATTAACTGTTGCAAAATAGGCTTAATTGGGTATGTTGATGATAGAGTTGAATTTAGAATGTGTTGATTGGCTTGAATTAGCAAGGGATTGGTTCGGTTTTGAGGGATGAAGTTTCGACCAATTTGGGGAAACAATTGAAGAGTTTTGATTTTGATGTTGCATGCTTATGAAATAGGTTTGATTATGTGTATTAGGGATTGAATAGCTTTACCCTCAAATTTACTTGAATTTTGCATAATATTGGATTGGATAGATAAGCAAAGGTTCGGCCAATCTAGGGGACTTAAAAATGGTGAATTCTAAATTTAAAATGACTAAGAAATAAATTTGATTAGGTGAATTGATAATTAAATTAAGCTTACATAAACTTACGTAGGAATTGAGAAAGGGGTTCGGCCAAGTGGGGTGATGAGGATAATGATATATTCTAAAGTTGAATTTGGTATATTTAGAGTTGCATGTGTATAGAAATATTAGAATTTAACTCTAAATTCTTTAATTAGTTGAATGTAAAAATTCAAGTTGAGTTAAAAAGAAATTAATTTGTGTATATAAAAATGCAAAATTTAGCTAATTATCCATTGATTATTTACAAAATCTCAATAAATTGTAACTAAGGATTGAAAGGTAATTTTAGCCATAGTGAGGGATTAAATTGTAATTATTGTTCCAAATTGATATTATTAGAAATTAAATATAATTATGAGAATTAATAATAAAAATTAGCTAAAAGCTTAGTAAATTAGGGTTAATGAATAAGTGAATATTAGAAGTTATTAATTTCAAATGAGTAATTGATTTAATTAATAATATGTAATTAATTAATTGTAGCTCCTCAAGGCGGTACAAGGGGAGAGGGTAATCAGGAATTCTGTGAGCACCCGTTTTGTTTATTATGAAGAAGTACCGAAAGTGCAGTTGAGTTAAGGTAAGAAAGAAATATTCTGCTATACTTGTAGCTTTTTTACTTTTTATTTAAAATATGTAACCTTAATTTTCGATACCGAAACTGTCCATAATTGATATGTATATACTAAAAGGCTTACAAGTCCTTGACTATCATATATTAAATTGTGATCAATATATGTTCCTTTTACAAGATAGAAATGTCATGACCCTAAAATTAAGCGGAAATCCCCTTATTAATATGGAAATATTTGATTGTATACTTACATCCCCTTGAATAGGGCAAAATGTCCGAACTCTAACTAAAAAGAGTCACAAGACCTAATCAATCTTAAGTAGTAGCATCGCTCCAAAAGAAGAGTTGTAAGTAGTAGCATGAGTTGTGAATCAATTGTTATATCCACTAGTCAATGTGCATAACTCAATGTATATATACGTGATCCTTAAAAGTTCATTTGTCTGATTTGTGAACTGTAAACCATTCTTATCGGCCATATTTGTATACCTAGCCCCCCCAACACACACACACACACACACAACAAAACATACTTCTGAGTTCTCGTTCGAGCACCAGTCCAATCTAGTAAAGAGGAATCAAAATGCTCATTTGAGCTAAATCTCACGATGGGACTTTAGAGTTCAGATTGATTGATTTTAAAGAGTGCCACCCTAATTTTGTTTTGTTTGGAGAAAACATTAATGGAAAAACTTAAATTGACTCCAATTAATATTCCAAAGGAAAACATCACTATCCTTGAAACCAAAGAGGATTCGGAGACTAGGTTTTCGGTTTACTTTAACAAAATTAGTTTAGCAATGAACTTAGTTGTGACTTAAAACTAATTTCATAAATTATGCATGACATTCATCCCATTTATAAGTAAACAAAATATAAAAGTAAAAGAAAGTAGAAAGTTAAATCTAGATTACAACAAAAATCTAATTAAGGAATACTTCCTTTAGCCCTTATGGGTTTTAAGGAAGTCAAACATTCCCTAATTGATCCTAATAAAATCAATGTAATGAACAAAAAGAGATTAAATTAATGAAGAAGGTGATGGGGGAGAGAAGTTATTTTTTTTCTTTAATTGGATTCGCTGCATGATGAATCAAGCATTCCTACAAATCTCTTTGAATGAGAATCAGAATCCACGTAGTTTTTCCTTTTTGTGAAGGGGTTTCTTTAGCCAAACCACTTTATCATATATTGATTGACTGACTGATTATCAAGTTAAGTTAATTAGTTTAGATTTTAATTAACTATCCTAAGTGAATCAACTAAGATAAGGCAAGGAGTCTTAGAGGAAGAAGAGAGAATCTCAAAAAGGAAAATAATAAATAAATCCCAATGAGGGAAAAACTAAAAGAATCCTAAGTAGAGAAACGATAAATTGAAATAAAAAGAAAAGGAGAAAAAAAAGGGAAAGGAAATTTACCTTAGATAGCGGGCAATGACTAGCCTTGGGCAGCAGATGACGGCTTGCCTTGGACTACAAAAAGCTTTTAAGTTGACGAATCATAATTCCACCTTCCCTTGACTTGAGGTGGAACTTGGACCTCGAATGAAAGAACACTTGAAAATGTTGCAAAGCACAAAGCATAAAGCAAAGCAAAACTAAAAGGGAAATTTTTAAACTAAAAGCTCAATCATTTTGTAGAACATGCAAAAGAAAAGATTTTTAAAACTTGCTTTGAGATTCTAGGTTGATCCCAGCAAATTTCAGTGTGAAAACTGAGCTTGGGAGGTCAAAATATATAGTAAGAGGGTTTGGAAGTTGAATGGCGCATTTTCCAATGTGGGATTTGCGTTATGGGGGTCACGACCGCACGCAAGGCTTACAAAGCTGTAAGAGGAGTGTGCGGTTGCCTTTTGCAACTTCACGTGGCCACTTTGTGACCATACATGGGTTGTGCGGTTCCACACAAGGCCTATGCAATTTCGCACAGCTCATGTGTAGTTCTTGACAGGTCACGTGCATTTTCACCGCTCACTAGTTCACTGGTTTTGCCGTTTTTAACCATTTTCACCTGTTTCTTGTCCATTTTTTGCTATTCAAATGATCGTTATTCAATCTCGAATGATTTGAGGGTTATTCAGAGGTCAAAAGAGGTAAGTTTCAGTTCTCAAGGTTGTGATTCCTGATTTTTTTATTTTGGTAATGCACTGGCACTATGTAGTGCACTAAATTTAGCAAGTGTTAAGCTACTGCCAAAATAAAAAGGGTGTAAAATTAAGAGTTTACAATTCTCTCTCTCTCTCTCTCTCTCTCTCTCTCTCTATATATATATATATATATATATATATATATATATATATATATATACACATATGATCCTCAAACGTTCATTTATCCGGTTTGTAAACTATAAACTAGTCTTGTGGGCCACCTTTGTAAACTTAGCTCCCCTCCAACACACACATACACACACACACACACACACATGCATATATGTGGTGCGTGTGTGTTTCCTGAATCAATTGTTATATCTACTAGTTGATGTGCATAACTCAATGTAAATATATGTGATCTTTAAAAGTTCATTTTTCTGGTTTCTAAACTATAAACCATTCTTGTGGGCCACCTTTGTAAACCTAGCCCCACAAGTATGGTAACATATTTTTTACTCTCTAGGTTTTACTCACTAATTTATGGTAATGTTATTCAGGAGACTGTAGTTACAACGAGGCAATCCTCAACTTGATCCTTCCTCGAGGAACCACTTAGTTAACTTAAAGACTCGCATTCTAATATGCGTATATATGATATGGTTTGTACTCCTTATAGCTCCATGGTCATTGAGTCGTTAAGGATAATATGTCTTGGCTATTGTTTATAAATTGCTAGTAAACATAGAATATGTGATTAGTAAAGGTGACATAATACCTATTATCTGCTAATGTATGTAAGTCATATGTTTAATTGAATGTCCTCAATGTGTGTGAATGTGAATGATGAGCATGGCTAAGACGTCATTTGATTGAATGTAGGGAGGGATAGAATTGGATATTGGAAGTGTTGTTGCTTCTTTGCAGGTTTAAGTTTTGGGTTTTAAGTTTTGGGTTAATAAGTTGCAGCTGTTATGTTGTTGAATTATCACAATTTTATGTATATTAAGTTTTAATATAGATTGGGAGAAATAATTTTAAAAACTAGTTATTAAAGTTGGGAGACCCATTTATAGATTAATCTATGAATATGCTTATCAAAATTGAACCCAATATGAAATACGAGACAATGAGGTATTGTAAGTATCGATTATATTTTGATACTATATTAATCATGTGATATATTTATATTTAATCAATATGAGACTTTTTCCTCATTATATTAACTTTTATGAATGAAGGAGAAAGAAAAATATAGAAAAGTGCTAAGAATACAAACACATATTAGTATTATCATAACTAAAATAACTTGAACTAGCCATTTAGATAATAAGTTCTCACTATATATTAATCATTTATATTATTTCATTTCCAATTAATATGTGATTATTCTTAACACTTTCCCTCAAGTGACAATTGGGAATGGAACATCCAATTGTCACTTTGATTAGATACCATAATAGCAAAGATTGGACATTTGGCACGCGAAATAAGGAAACAAATTCAACACTCCCTTAAAATGTAGATGCAACACCATATTGGACTATTGAGACTAGATATCTAATTGGAAAACTGAGAAATAAAAAAATGAGCCAAATTTGCTCGATACCATATTAATTTTTATGAATGGGGGAGGAAAACAAATATAGGAGAATATTAAGAGTACACACATAAAACACATTGGTATATTGAGTACTATCATAACTAAAATGATTAGAACTAGCTACTTAAGTAATAGACTCTCACCATCTATTAATCATTTATATTATTTCATTTTCAATTAATGCAAGGTTACTCTTAAAAATGTACAATTATGTGGTACAAAACATCATAAAATTTGATTGATATCTTGAAATTTATAGTAAGTGGGATATATACACCTTGTACATATGCTTATACAAAGAAGAAAATCAACTTTTTTTAAAATCAAGTGAAACTGAAACAGCCACATTCACCAATAATCGCAGCATGAGCAACGCCCATCCTTAAAGTGGTGAAAAACTTTTGAATCTCCCACTATTATTTCTCTCTTAGTAACTTGTGAAATCTTCTTTGCAGCATTGTGGCAATCTTTACATATTCTAGTGTTCTTTCTAATAATTACAGGTTTTCCAATTACTGTAGAGAACAAGCTGAAGCAGATAGCTAGCTTGATGCTGTGATTCTTTGGTGAATTCATTTTTTCATTGATTACATCGTCTACTTGGAACTTGCTAAGAGAATGAACATAAACATCTTCCCCAATCTTCTTCAAGATAATATCCAACACATCGTAAATCATGTTTATTTGGCAGTGAGACTTGTCATAATTGATGAACTTGTGAATTTCACCCTTGGTCTCAACTATACAACGATCAATTGTCTTTGCTAACCCTTTTTTCTTCATAAGAAGTTTAATCTGTTCTGCATCTTCCCACCTTCCAGCTTCAGCATACATATTAGCAAGCAAGACATAGCAACCTGTATTGTCATGGTCAAAGTGCAAAATGTGCTTAGCTGCAATTTCAGCTGAGAAAATGTCATTATTGTTTCTACTTGCAGTTAGTAAAGAGCCCCATATCCTCGCTGTTGGGACCAAAGGCATCTCTTCGATGAATTGCTTGGCTGTGTCAAGATTTCCAGTGCGTCCAAGAAGATCTAGCATACAGCCAAAATGTTCTATCTCATGATCAATGTTATGGTCCATTTTCATAGCATTGAAGAACTCCCACCCCTCATCAACCAGACCAGAGATGCTGCATGATGATAATAAGGAAACAAAAGTGCTCCCATTGGGCTTAATGCCCTTTTCTTTCATTTCAGAAAACAACTGGATGGAAATTGTTCCAAACCCGTGAATCGCGTAAGCCATAATCATTGTGTTCCAAGAAACTACATCCTTACATGACATACCGTCAAAATATGTTCTTGCAGTGCGAAGATCACCACATTTTGCATACATGTAAACAATTGCATTTGAGGTCTTCGTATTTGAACGAAGCTCCAATTTTATGATGTAAGCATGAATCTGTTTGCACTCGCTCACTGTGGCTAATTCAGCGTAGGCAGGTAGGATGCTTGCCATTGTAACTGCATCTGCTTTAAGAGGCTCATTCTTAAGGCAATGGAACAATTCTAAAGCTTCTTCATTCCACCCATTTTGTACATAAGCAGCTATCATGGTG
Organism: Reutealis trisperma; assembly: GCA_947687605.1. Lineage (NCBI taxonomy): Eukaryota > Viridiplantae > Streptophyta > Magnoliopsida > Malpighiales > Euphorbiaceae > Reutealis > Reutealis trisperma. Next base: position 100,780 of record CANTUT010001325.1, read on the forward strand.
TTCCATGATACCAAGTTCTTTTCACTTATTTGACTAAATACACATTCTGCAAGTTTCAATTCTCCACATTTTCCATACATATCAATTAGAGCAGTTTCCAGCACTAAATGAGGGAGAAAAATTCTCCTAATGGCATAAGCGTGGATGCATTTACCTTCCAAGAGAGCTCCTAATTGAGAACAAGATTGCAGCAAACTTAACATTGTAATAGCATCTGGAATCAAGTTATCCTCTGACATTCTTTTCAAGCAAGAAAATGACTCAAAGAAACGAGAGTTCAGAGCATACCCGCCAATCATAGCATTCCAAGCCACTATGTTTTTATATGGCATTCTATCAAACACCCTCTCTGCATGATCTAGTTTTCCACACTTAGCATACATATCAATTAGTGATGTCTGCACCGTAATGTGCAATTCAAGCCCACTTCTAATAACTTGGCAATGAATTTCCTTCCCACCATGGAGACAACCCTCAATGGAACAACCACCAAGAGCACTAATCATACTGAGCCTATCGGGTTTCTCTCCAAAATCCAACATTTCTTGAAAGCACATCAACGACTTCAATCCATCACCATCTGCTTGATACCCACTAACCATAGAATTCCACGAAACTAAATCCCTCACACGCATTTCATCGAAAACCTTCTCTGCATGCTCAATCAACCCAAGTTTGAAGTACATATCAATTAGAGAATTACAAACATAGAGATCCAAATCAAACCCAATCTTAATCAACTTCGCATGAACCTTTTGCCCCTCAATCAAAGATAATAACCGGCCACATGCTTTAATAACAAAAGGAAATGTAAAATTATCAGTTCTAATTCCTTCAAATTCCATCCTATAATAAAAATCAATAACTTGTTGAAACATCCCATTGTTGGAGAAACCTCTAATAATAACATTCCATATATAGGTATCCGAGTGATTCATTTTCTCAAACAGAGAGAGTGCATTACCTATGGAACCAGAATCAACAAAATCACGAAGTGCCCGTGTGAGAGTGAGATTGTTGGGTCTAATTAAACTGCGTTTCGAAGCCTTAAATTGCTGTTTCTGAATCTGAGGGGCCGATTTTATTATTGTTGAAACTCTGAGAAGGTCAGGAATTGGAGTACTTTTTGGTGATTCCACTTGTTTTCGGCAAGCATCTTCGGGTGTGCAGGAGTTGAAGAAGTAGCTGTGAAAAAATTTCGCAGTCATTTTTTTGATAGTATCAATGTGCTAAAGCTAAGAGAAATAAGCCTTAAAGAATCATGGCTTCCCAATAGTAACAGTTAACTGTGTATTTATTGTCTGTACGTACAATTCGCAGCTCCATCAAGGCACATAGCTTTTTAGTATTTTCTAACGGTAAAAAACAAGGCACATATCTCAATTTAGGATTTTTTTTAGTCGTACAAACTTTTCTAATGTGATTTATTAGAGTATTTTAGAAAATAACAACATAAAAATTTAAAATTTAATTTAATTTTATATTTTTAATTATATCCTTTTAATATAAGAATTTATTTTTAAAGTAAAATTTATGAATTTTAAGTCTAGATATATTTTTAATTCATTTATTTCACATAAACTGTTGATCGTTTCACTCATTTCTTTAATAGCAATTAGTTTTGCATCTTTCATTTTTGCAATAAATTTTTGCTCAAGCATCTTCAATTTAGGGGGGTATTTGATAATCTAATTTATATTTAATTTAATATTATTTTCAGTATTTATTAGTAGGGATGACAATTTTATCCGTCTCGCCTTGTATCCGCTTTGACCCGACTTTAATTACCCACATCGTTTAGTAAATGAAGTGGGGCAAGTTTTTTATTTTATATCCTAATCAGGTATGGGTTGAATAAAGGTAATGGTTTAATCCGACTCAATTATTATATATATATATATATATATATATATATATATATATATATATATATATATATATATATATATATATATATATATATATATATATTATTTTTTAAATATTATATGTATTTAATTTATATTTTTTAAAAATTTATAATTTATTTTTTATGTGAAATATATATACACACACATGAGAAAATAACACAAAAAATTTTTTTGAAGAGAAAAAATAAAAAAGAAGTATAAATGGATATACCTGCCGTGCCCTGCTAGCGGGTATTGTATTTTTAAGCAGGTTGGTTTTGAGTTTTGCAAAACTCGTCCCAAACCCAATCTACTACCATCCCTACTTATTAGTTTTATGATGGTTTGATAGTATGAAATTATTCCAACTTAAAATTTTCAATTAAGTAAAAAAACTATTTAAGATGGCAAATTAAAATATTTGATTTAAAATTTCTATTGAATACACTTAGCTTTTGAAATATTGGAACACTGAGTGTACATAGGCTAAACTTGATGGCAAAGCCAATCTATATGATATATTACCATCTTTGTCAAGTACATCAAATGGCGTAATATACCTTAGAGTGGAGAAAGCTTGCTCTTCTTACCAAATCTCATCACATCTTTCATAGGAGAAACTTTAAGGAACACATCATCACCTATTAAAAAGTGTACAAATTTCCTTTTAGGATATGCATAGCTTCTCTATCAGTTGAAGGCAGTCTTCAACCTTTAATTCCCTGATTATTAGCACTTTCTCCATTGTTTTCTTGATCAAGTCTAGTCCTTTTACATGCTTATCTCATATCTCCATCTAGCACACTAGTGATATATATTTCCTCCCATACAATGCCTCTTATGGTGCCATACCAGTGGTAGAGTCATAGTTATTGTTATAAGCAAACTCTATCATAGGTAGATAAATATCCCAATTATCACCACAGTCAAGCATATACATTCTGAGCATATCTTCTAAGGTATGTATGGTCCTTTTTTACTGTCCACCAGTTTGTAAATGAAAAGTTGCACTAAAATTTAGCTGTGTACCCAACGCATCTTATAATTTTTGCCAAAATCTAAAGGTGAATTGAGACCCTGTATTAGAAATAATGATACTGAGACACCATGAAAACTCACAATCTTGTCTAAGTACTCTGCGCATATTGTGCTAATGAATGAGTGATCTTATCTTCCAAATAATAGGTTAATTTGGTGAATTTTGTCAACAATTACCTAGATTGAATCATAATTTCCTACAAGTCTTTGGTAAGGCTACTACGATGTCCATTATTATACATGCTCACTCCTATTCTAGTAGGTTGATCTCTTATAGTAGACCTAAAGGCTTTTGATGTTCAAACTTGACTTGTTGACATGTCAAGCATGAAGGATAAATACAATAATATCTTTCACATTCCAAGCCACCAGCGATAACTTTTCATATCATGGCACATCTTTATTGCTCCTAGGTAAACACTATAAGGAGCATGATGTGTTTCTTTGAGAATCCTTTTCCTAAGTACATCTACATTAGGCACACATAACCTATCATGACCCAACTTTTGAGTCGTGATGATTCTAAGGCATGGATAACCATAAGGTTACTAACCACCTATAAAATTCATACCTGCTATTAGTCTTTAACTAGGCATAAACAATATCAAATTTCACCAACTTTTCAAGATCTCAACATGCCTATCAATTAACTCTTCCATATTCATATTCAAATCACACATCACATTATACATATACACGCTCATATTCAAATTCAATATAATAACTTTAGACTTCATAACATATATAAACTCTATGATTCATTTCTTATATGTTCAAATATTATAATTATCTATCAAACTCATTACTCAACTTTGATCCACATAAAACAAAATCCAATAAACCATTTGACACCCATAGAGCACTAAAGTCACTATTGAACATAAAGATATACATACATTAAAATAGAGAATTACATTGATATGTATGGCCTCAAGAGAAGAAAAGATTTTGAGGATCAACTTAATGTTTCCTACTGCTTTCTTAATAGCCTTGGCTTAAGATCACTGTTTCAATATCTACCTGTAAGCATTAGTGAGTAAAGGGGAGAGCTTTGGGAAAAGCTCAATGAATAAAGAATATATATCATACTTATGAGGTTAGGTAATTTAAGACTAACTCACAAGAATGGCTCATAGTTTATTTAACTTGACATATACTCCTAATCATGAAGTAGATAAGCAATAATCACATTATTAATGATACATTATGTAGAAGATTATGAGTTCAAATAGAAATTATCATATTTACTTCTTAGTAGCAATAGGGAATGTCTTCACTTGAATATTTATAGAAATTGTCATGTAAAACCTTGAAGATTTTAGTAGCTTATGGTTTGTGGAATATATTAATCTTTATCAATTCTCACACATGTATTCTTGACTTTTAGGGTACGTTTAATAAGCCATAATGTAATGTAATGAAAATACTTTTTTAGTATAAATATTATATTAAAAATGCATTTGATTACATTGTATTCCGGCCTACCAAGCATACCCTTAGTGTTTTAGAATGAATAGATAATTTTCGTGTTATAAATCTTGTACTTAAAAGTTCTTATTTCAAATGAAACTTATAGACATTAGGGGTGTGCAAGAGACGCGGGGATCCTGAACCGAATTGATTATCCAAACTAAAAAATAATCATATATTAAAAATATCTGAATCCCCGAAAAAGACTTGAACAGTCCCAAACCAAAACTAGTATTATGGTAAGGGACCTGAGATGGAAGCCCCATACCAGATAACCGAACTAAACTGAACCAATTCCAAACCAACATAAAATACCCGATCACCAAACTGATAATAATAATAATAATAATAATAATAATAATAATAATAATACAGGTGTGGCCTGTGTGGGGCATGTGGCAACCATGCATAGAGAGTTAGAGACATAGTAAAGAAAAAAAAAACGGTTAACCCTAATCTTACTAAGCCGCCACCAGAGAGAGAAAATCTCCCATTCTCTAGAGTCTGGAGTCATCTTCTATGTTGTATTTCATCTTACTCTTCTTCCCATTATTGTAAATCAATAAGAGTGCTCATCTAATAATCTGTCAAAAATACAAATCGAAGAAGAAAATAAGAAAATAAGCAAAAAAATTAGAAAATCAAAGAAATAATAAAGAGATTTGAAGGATGAGAAGAAATCAAAGGAAGTTGAGAAAAATCAAGATCTACAAATAGATTTAAAGGCTAATTAAAGGTCAGTGTATTTACTTTGTGAGCATGTGTGATATAATGATATATGTATAATATGTGTGGTTTATGTGTGTGCTTCTATGAAATTGTGAAAGGGTTTTGAGTTTAAAATTAGGGCTTTTAATTTTAGGGTTTTCAATTTCTCAAATTAGGGTTTCAAATTTTATAATTATGTTTTTAATTTTTAAATTGGGGGTTATGTCAATTGATAAAAAAATTAGGGTTTTCATGTCTTTAATTAGGGATTTACCATTTTGATTATAAATTAGGGTTTTCAATTATTTAATTGAGGGTTTTTGTAATTGATGACAAAGTTAGAGTTTTCTATTCGTAAATTTAGGGTTTCTGCAATTGATTAAAAAATTATGGTTTTCTATACTTGAATTAGGAGTTTTTGTAATTGATTAAAAAAATTAGGATTTTTTATTCTTAAATTGGGGGTTTCTGTAATTGATTAAAAAATTAGGATTGTCTATTCTATAAATTGGGGGTTTCTGTAATTGATTACAAAATTAGGATTTGTATTTTTTAAAATTGGGTATTATGGTTTAAATTTAATTTTTAAATATAAGTCAAATTTGACCATTATAAATTAATAATAACTTTCCACTTTTCAATGGTAATATTTTCTATCAAAAATATAATGACAGTGCCAAGCTTACTATTTGTGTATAATTAATTAATATCTCTATCTCTATAAATACTAAAGGAAGCATATTGTATTTGCAAACCAAAATATTATATAGCTTCTAAAATCTATATTTGAAATGGAAGCGAGTTCATCAAGGTCCAGGAGGTTGAGTTCTAATAGGGTAGCCAGTTCAATTAATAGGAATACAATTAATTTTAGAAATCAGTTCTATCATTGTAGAAGGAAGGCTTTAGTTAAGATTTATGAGTCTACATCCAATCCTAGTAAACTATATTTCCATTGTGATAGTTGTGGTTTTTTTAAATTTTGGGAGCCAACAATAGATGATTTTGAAATTGTTAACATATATAGTAGTATAGGCAACAACAACACTGATATTCTAATTGATATGATGATAAAGTTGCTCCAAGCACAAGATAGAAACTATCAAGGTGATAGGATTCCTTCATTTTATTGTTTGTATATTATAATATTTCTCATCGTAATTGTGCTATTGTTGTTGAGTATTAACGTATTTATGACTGTATAAGTGTGTACTATTTTTTGTAATTGCTTAACTATTTTGTTTAGTTAATAGGCTTCTTGTTTATCTATTATATTATTAGTGCTTATGTACTTGAACTTTCTATAATGAAATGTACTTGAACTAATGGCATAAGTTATTTACTTTTAAATTTATGTCTATAATTTGTAATGTTTATGATTAATTTAATACTGATGTGATGTATAATATGTATGGGTGTAATTAATAACTTAATATATGTTGATAGGAAATGGTGAAGCAACAAAGAGGTAGGGAAGGTAATGGTACTGGCATAGGCAGTAGGGGTAGAGGGATTGCAGGAAGGCAAGTATAGGCTGCAGTGCCAACTATAACAACTGATTCAATTTCTTCTCCAGTTAACATTCCTACATCTACATGTGAAGCAACTGGGTCTGTTAATGAAAATGAAATGCAAATAGAAAGTAATCTTCATGAGTCTACAACTCATACACATAGTAATAAGAGGGGTAGATTAGGTGTGTGGTTACACTTTGAGAAACTATATGATAGTGAGGGTAATGAAATTGGCAGGGCAGAATGTGTGTGGTATGGGAGGGACTACCAAAGTAAAAGTGAGCAAGGAACCTTTGGTCTTTGGAAACACCTTAGGGAAACATATAAAAAGTTTCAAAATAAAAAAAGGTTAGTTAAGCCACATAGAAGTGGCAAGGATAAAAGTTAGAGTACACTGACTTTTAACAAGGGAATTCTAGGGAAAACAAACTGGCTTGTTGAAATTTGACCAACAAGCCAGTAGGGATGCATTAGTTAGAATGATTATAAAAGATGAGTTGGCTTTTAAGTTTGTTGAGAGGGAAGGGTTTAGGGAATTTTTGGATATAGTCTGTCCAGAATTTGTCATTCCATCTAGATATACCATTGCTAAGGACTATTTTAAACTTTTTGCGAATGAAAAGAAAAAATTGAAATCATTCATTGCTAATAACTGTCAAAGGGTGTCTTTGATAACAGATACTTAGACAAGTATTCAAAACTTGTCTTATCTGTGTTTGACAGCCCATTTCATCAACAATGAATGGAATTTACAAAAAAAAAAAAAAATTAAATTTTTGTGTAATTAAAAGTCATAAGGGTGTAAACATAGGGAATGCAATAGATTTTTGCATGGAGGAGTGGGGTTTAAGTAAGATGATGTGCACTACAGTTGATAATGCATCATCAAATGACATTGCTGTCCAACAATTAAAAAAGAAATTAGTCAAAAAGGATGCATTTGTTTTGAGTGGGGAGGCATTCCATATGAGATGTTGTGCCCACATCCTTCAATTAATTTTGAAGGATGGTCTAGAGTATGTGGGAAAGGCAATTGAGAGGATTAGAGCTATAATTAAATACCTTAGGAGTAGTCCAACTAGAGTAGATTTGTTTAAAATGTGTTGTGAGAGAGCTACAATTACAAGTAAAGCATCTTTAGCTTTAGATTGTCCAACTAGGTGGAATTCCACATATCATATGTTAGAATCTGCAATAGGATATAAAACTGCATTTGAGAAGATGGAGGATTTAGATCCAAAATTTATAGTAGAGTTTGGGGAAGAGGTACCAAATGATGTGGATTGAGATAGTGCTAAAAGAATTACTGGATTTTTGAAAAAATTTTATGATGTTACAGTTAAGATTTATGGCTCTTTGTATTCTACATCGAGTTTGTATTTTCTTGAAATAATAAAGATTCTTAGAAAGTTGCAATTATACGAGGGTCTACAAATTCTTTCCATTATAGGTAGACACATGAAAGTTAAGTTTGATAAATATTGGGGTAGTCTTGATAAGATGAATGTATTATTATTTGTGGCAGTTGTACTAGATCCTAGGTATAAGATTAATTACCTTAGGGTTAAGTACAATGGATATTATGGTGAGGTTGAGGCTACAAACTTGTGTGTAAGAGTGAAAAAGGCTCTCAATGATATGATGGAAGAGTACAAAGTAGTCAATGCTAAAATTGGATGTAGCCAAGCACCAAATACACCATCCTGTCATACTAAGAATCAGCTTGGTGATGTGGAAGATGAGATAGATGAGTCTTTCATTGAGAAAGAGAAAGAGAGTAATCTCAATGTGCAATCTGAGTTAGATATCTATTCAAAGGAGAGAGAGGAGAAATTTGTGCTGGATTTCAATTTGTTAGGATGGGGGAAGATAAATTTAGTGAGATTTTCCATATTAAGCAAAGTTACAAGAGATGTTTTAGCCATTCAGTGTTCAACAGTGGCAAGCGAATCTACCTTCAGCACTAGTGGAAGAACACTAGCTCAATTCAGGAGTTCTTTAACTCCTGTAACTACTGAAGTCTTGATTTGCTGCCAAGACTAGTTAAGGACCACTTCTCATCCCATTTAACTTGAAGAGACACTGGCAGACCTTGAGAACTTTGAGAATGGTATCTTTTCAGTTTCAGTTTACATTTTCTTTTTCATTTCAGTTTCAGTTTATATTTTTAGTTTTAATTTAGCTCTGTTAATTTCACTTGCAGGTGTATTAAAAGAGCCTGAAATTGTTAAGAATGTGGTTCCTAGAACTTTGGTGGATTGTTGAACAATTAAGGTAAAATTTCAATAATTTTTTATTTAATTCCATATTTTCTAGATTTTGCTCTTTGCAGTTGCTACTTGTGTGTTAGATTTATACTATTAGTTTCTTTCTACTTGCAGGCTTCTCTAAGATATACTTGGATTTTTAGGGAGTTTTTCTTATGAATTCATTTATCTTTTTATTTTAAACTTGGGAATCTATTAATTTTACTACTTGGTGACAGTTGTGGTTACTTATTGCCTTATTGTATGTTGATTTTTTTTATCTGAATATGCGAAATTGAAGTGCATATGGCATCCTATTTTTGCTCCTTTCTTGTTACTGCATACTCTACAATCTCCATATGGTATCCTTCCTTGTTGGTTGTTACTGCTCCAAAATGCCTCTACTACTGCTATTCTGCTGCTACTACTGTCTTGTTGCTACTGCTAGCCTGCTACCGATATCCTGCTGCTATTGCTACATTGCTTCTCTACTGCTGCTATCCTGCTATTATTGATAAATTGCTTCTCAGCTACTGCTAATATGCTCTATTCATGAATAATTTCAAATTTGAAAGTTATTTGGTGATGTTATATTTGCTACAATCTATTATGTTTGCTTGAATTCTGTAATATTTGGTATAATTTGTTATGATTTGCTTGAGAAGTATTACAACTTACAAGTATTGGAATATTTTCAAATTAATATTACTTCATATATTTTATGAAATGTAATTGAGTTTGTCTATGCAATTTGCTACAAAGAAAAAAAAATTGATAAGCATAAACATTTACTCAAAATACCAAAAATTCCCGACCCCCCCTGACTTGTTTCCCCTGAACCATTAGAATTGAATATCCGAACTGTCTCGAACTAAAAAATTGGTTCAATTCGGTCTGGGACTTTCTTTATAATAATTTGGTATCGGTTCTTTAATATCTCAAGAATTGAAGTTTTGGTTCGGTTTGGGTATTTTCAAATGTTCGTCTTCAATTGAACCATGCACACTCCTAATAGAATTTAATACTTGGGGATATAAGATTTTGGCTTAGATATGCTTTTTCAGCAACATATATTTATAAATATTTTTACACCAAACAAGAAGAATTTAGGATTAACAAATCATATATCAAAAGCGAATTAATATTTAGAAATCACACCTTTATATGCTTAGCATCAATATATATATATATATATATATATATATATATATATATATATATATATATATATATATATATATATATATATATATATATATATATATATATATACACATATATGTGTATATATGTGTGTATATATATATATATATCTGTATGTGTATATGTGTACACACATATATACATATATATGTGTATATATGTGTACACATATATATATATATATATATATATATATATATATATATATATATATATATATATATCTGTGTGTGTGTGTGTGTGTGTGTGTGTGTGTGTGTGTGTGTGTACACACATATATACACATATATGTGTATATATGTGTGTACACACACACACACACACACACACACACACACACACACACACACACACACACACACACACACACACACACACACACACACACACACACACACACACACATATATATATATATATATATATATATATATATATATATATATATATATATATATATATATATATATATCTGTATGTGTATATGTGTACACACATATATACACATATATGTGTATATATATATATATATATATATATATATATATATATATATATATATATATATATATATATATACACCTTTATATACACATATACACACACAGATATATATATAAAGTATATTTTTAGCTTCCACAACTTAAGATTTTTCCGCAACTCTATGTGTGTGGGTGACCTTATGTCTCCCCATATTCTAGGACCATCATGTCTTAAAAATTGGGATGTGACAATTGTCAAATGACTTATCTAAATTATCTTTCATATTTTTTGTTTAATATACACATATATGTGTATATATGTGTGTACACATATACATATACAGATATATATATATATATATATATATATATATATATATATATATATATATATATATATATATATATATATATATATATATATATATATATATATATATATATATATATATATATATATATATATATATATATATATATATATATATATATATATATATATATATACCTTTATATACACATATACACACACAGATATATATATAAAGTATATTTTTAGCTTCCACAACTTAAGATTTTTCCGCAACTCTATGTGTGTGGGTGACCTTATGTCTCCCCATATTCTAGGACCATCATGTCTTAAAAATTGGGATGTGACAATTGTCAAATGACTTATCTAAATTATCTTTCATATTTTTTGTTTAATTGCATAGTCATATACTAGAATAGTTGGGAAAAGTATAAAGATTATGGTTCTTTATGACTCATTATAATTCATGATATACATATAAGGTTATTAAGGAAATATTAATTGTTAAGTAATTCATATCACACTGTTATGGTAGCTTGAACATTGATCATGAGCTTGTTACATATACTTAATTACATGATCTTGGATTGTACTTGTAAACTTGATAAGTTTTAAAGAATTTAAATTAATATCCATAGTTTTTATACTTTTGAATCAATCTCATATTAATAGTAAATTGCACAATGAACATAAGTTTAACATATTTTTATTAATAAAATTGAAGTATGTGTATAAACTTTGTAAGTTATAAGGAGTCTCAATTGATGTGCCTAATTGTATAAATAAGTTGTAACACTCAAAGGATAAGAATAATGAAATTCTTTAGTATTTTGATTCTCATGTAGTGGATTTCATTTATATGATTCGCAAGTGGATTTTCAACTTAAGGATAATAAATATTAAAGTTCACATAGTTTATGTAATTTTCTTGATGGCATTTTTCTAAGGAAAGGTAAATAAACTTATATATCAATAAGAAATTAGGAAATCAATCATTGATGTTCATTACAACTCATGAACTAACACAAATTGCTCAAAGGCATTTCAAACATGTATGTGATAGTCTTAAACAAACAAATAGGCTTAGAAACCCTTTATGAAGTCAAAGATAAGTATAATAGTATAATCTCTACTCACCTTAAACATAAAACAAGTTATAATACTCCTTGTCATTCAACACTCATAAGAGTTCTCACTCTTTCCTTTACTTTCTCTATTTTTCTTTCTTAGGAACCTTACTAATACTCTTGATATATGAAAAGAAACTCATTTAATCATTTAACTTGACTATTGGATTAACAATCTATTCATTTCCAATTCAAATTACCCAAAACCTTAATAAAACTATCTTGACCTTAGGACTAATTATGCAATATCTTTCAATTTATTAATCTAAATGACCGGATTCCTTTTTTACTAAACTAGACAAGCGAGTATACAGCATATATAAAATTTAGCTCAAAATGTATACTACCAATTTATAGTGACTTTTCAAACTTTTTCTTATTTCTATACAAAGGATATATAAAGCACATTCCACATTCTTAATTATATCTCAAAATATCAACATTCTTAATTAAATCTCAAAATATCAACATTCTTAATTATATCTCAAAATACACTTGTCCAAATGTAAAACTAATTTATAGATAGTAGGACAAAAGTTCTCATGTTTTCAACTTTGTTTGATTTATCCTCTAATGTCATCAAATCAAATGGTCAACCTCGGATTGCCTATGGAAATAGTATTCTCAGCTAGTCCTTATCCAACAGCAAAATCTTTTTACATACACCAAATCTTAAAAAACTCTTTTTGCAAGATTATTGTTTAAACATAAATACAATTTTTATGTTCTAGCCTTTTCCAAACTTAGTTTTAGGTTCTTCAAAATGAAGGTATAAGTTTCTATGCTAACCTTGATTCAATCTCTTATAACCTTAACATAAAACCCTAATTTACAAATCATGCATGATTCAAGTTAATAAAATATTTTAAGCTCAATTTGAAGCCCTCTTTCCTATAGTCTTGATTGAATGATCTATTGAAGAAAAAGAAGGTAGTGTTTTGTGTTTTTGAGAAAAAATTCTAGAGAGTAAAAATGGTGTGGTAAAAATTTGCTATAGGAAATTAAGGTTTAGAATGAGTAGCTTCCTTGAGAAGCTTGTTAGTAGATATGGATATTTTTCTTTAGCAAAAGTTAGTGAAGATAGATTTCATAGAGAAATGATTGGGTGTTACAAGTGTAACTGTACGCTTGACACCATTAAATTTTTTTAGCCGAGCGAGGACCTACTTCCCTAGTTATTTTATTTCTTTATTTTCAATATTCACATGTTACAATTTGGCTTTATTTTCAAAAATGCCATTCATGAACATCTTTTTACTCTTTTTTTTAGGTGTTTTCTACTAGATGTTTTAGTTCTAACTTCTTGTTTAGTCACTTCCATTGCACTCATAGTCATCTAAATAATTTGAACAAATATTAAAGATTCATTCCAAAGTTAAGGATTTATCAATCTCATACTTAGAGTTTCGATTCCAATCTCAAAACCAAAGGAAGCTCAAAATCTAAGCATACTTGATATCACTTACACACGTTATCTACATAAGTCTCCACCATACTCATTTATTATGATTTTTAATGAATTACATAGACCTTTGAATATCAAATTCACTTCATCAATCTCCTAGAACTTGTTTGACTTGATCACAAAGAAATTCTCACATATATCTACTACAAGGATCTTGACATACTTAATGTAGCTTGGTGTTTATTTGTTAGGAACCTGGAAGTTAGCAAAGGGCCTGCAATAAATGATTAGTGATGATGCAGCCTAGGGAATTATGAAGAAAAGCCCATTGATGAAAGTTGTGACCATTAATTAGTTGTGAAGGATTTATGTTGACTGTTGGTAGATGTTGATGATGGAATAATGCATATAATGCATAAAGAGTATCGGTTATGTGTAGTTTTAGTAGTATTAGTTATTTTCCCTTTTATATTTTATTCCCTTGTTGTTTCGTCACTTAGCTAATTTATCTTGTTGCTAGAATTTTTTTATGCTAGCTAGTTTATTGGATATTTGAGTCAATGATTGGCAATTTGGAAGTTGTGAAAGGGAGTCGCCACTTTAATTTACTTATTTTAATTAGAAAAATTAAAGAAAACCCAAATTGATTGACTCCAAAAAATAATTTGATTTATCCCAATTGAAAAGTACACCAATCCGCGAGTGACCAATGAGAGCTCGGTGATCAGGTTTTGGTAATTACACAATTAAGAAAATATAATTTTCTTTAGTTTGGCTAAAAATGCAAAATAACTCTTGAAAAAAGGAATTTTTGTGTATGTATGAATAGGAATATAATGATGAATGAATAGATATATATATATATATCAAGTTAGTACCACCCACGGTGGCACAACAGGAATGCCAGCCGGCCGATGGCATGAAATGCATGCCGCCTTCTGGGTGGCACGGCAAGCGTGCCTCTCACGCGGTTTAACCTGTTTTCGTCCGTTTTGGCCTCGTTTTAGTTTTTATTCAAGCTTGGTTTGATCCTATGGGTTTGTAACTAAAAGACGGTTGACAGGAGGTGAAAGATTTAGGAGATTTATTTTTTCAACAGGGCGCTGCCCCTTTGACCCCTGCCCGCTGACCGGCTAGCAAGACCGCCATATACGTAGCGCCCTATTCCTAGTAGGTGTCAAGCTGCAGCCGAATTAGGATGTGTAAATTTGAGGGTTCACAGCTGCCCCCTCATTAGAATTGGCTTTAAGGAAAAGGCGATTCTGATGACAGTGAACCTTGTGAAGAGATGCCATATCAGACTTTGGGCTTGTGCTCTTGCAACATCAGATTTTTGGCTTATATATTCTTTTGCCATATCATATTCTAGGCTATACCATGTCAGATTCTAGGTTATACCATGTCAGACACTGGGCTTGTGATATCTGCTTGTGCTTATCATGCATGAGGACATTCATGTTTTATGCAAATTGAACCTTATGAAGGACAAACATGGTCTAAAGATATGAACCTTTCAGGAGAGGGCCCATAGGGTAAACGAGGTTTTGTCAATGGCTATTAGTTTGAACTTGGCATTGGATGTGAGAATGGTGATCTTTAATTGTTTGGAGATAAAGATGCTTTGGTGAATTTTAATCAAGGCTATCTGTTCTACCTAGACTTTGAAAGATTTAGAGATTTGGTCTATTTGGGGAATTCAAATTGGTTTAGCAAGGCCATCTGTTTGGCCCTACTATTAGGGAGATTATGATTAAATTTATTTGTTTGACTTTGATGTTTAGGAAGATTGGGATCAAAGCTATCTGTTTGGCTTTGTTGGTTGGGAGGATTGAGGTTAAAACTATCTATTCAGCCTTATTGGTTGGAAAAGTTAGGATCAAAGCTATCTGTTTGGCTTTAGTGTTGGGAAAGTTGGGATCAAAGCTATTTGTTCAGCCTTGATGTTAGGAAAGCTGGGATTAAAGCTATCTGTTCAGTTTTAGTATTAGAAGGATTGGGATCAAAACTATCTGTTCAGCTTTGGTGTTAGATTTAGAGAAGGTTATGTCTCTAAAAGGCGAGGGGTGTGGGAATTCCAATATGGGTGGCTAGACCCAGTTTGCCCATTGAAAGTTATGGTTGAGGATTAGTCCTTGTAGGGAAAGGTCTTGGCTAAGGAGGGTAGGTCTAGTGAGGAAATCCATTTGAAAGGCTTAGTCTGATTTTGCCTTAAAGGAGATCATAGGCTTCATAAATGAAGGCCTTTTAGGAGTGGACTTCATGGTGAAGACTTCTTGGTTTAGGCTTTATGATAAAGGCTGTTGGTCTTGGGCTTCATGGTAAAAGATTTTGGTTTTGGGCTTCATGGCAAAGGATTTTGGTTTTGGGCTTCATGGTGAAGGCTTATGGGTCATGTGCCTCTTAACAAAGGCTTATTGGTTTGAAGGTAGGTTGAAACCTCTGGATTTGAGCTTCTTGATAAAGGCTTTTGGATTTAGGCTTATTAATGAAGGCTTCTGGATTTGGGCTTCTTGGTAAAGGCTTTTGGGTCATGTGCTTATTAACAAAGGCTTCTTAGTTTGAAGGTAGGTTGAAACTTCTAAAAAGAATCATGGAGGTTGTATGATTTTGATTTTTATAGCATGAATCATGGAAAAGAGCAAGTCAAGCTTTTCTTATTGTTTGAGATTGAAGAGACTCTTGGAGTAACACTTAATTGTAAATTGCATTAGTTGACACAAAGAGCCCTTAGGAATGGCTAAAGGGTTAGTGGAAGAAGATAAATTGGGGATCATACTTCCAAATGAGAGATAAGGATGTGATAGACTAGAGAAATGTATGAGGGATTGTGCCTTAGCTCTTTGAGCTAAGCGATGAGACAGATTGATAGATGATGACATTCTTGGGAAGACATGCCCCCATTATAGGATAAGAGCATAGAAGATTGTATATCCTTTAGAAAATAAACCTCTGGTTAGGAAGGATGACAGATTGATTGAAGATGATTTGATAACTTTGGACATGAAGAAAGATGACTTGGATGAGCTTTCTCTCTCTCTCTCTCTCTCTTTCTTAGCTCTAACTTTTGCCTAAGCTGCCCTTTTTAGGTTTTCAGCTTAGCAAGCTTGCATTTAGGAGAAAATATTCCACCATGATTTGGGCTGCTACTTTGAGGGGCCCTGGCCTTTGAATTCTAGATTTGACAAAGGTCTTTTCTGAACTTGTTGACCTTGTTGAGGTGCATTGTTTGATTACCTAATGTGCAATAGGTAATTCCATTTGATTTGCTCTTTATGCTTCAACTATTTGACCTTCTTTGATTAGGTGCAATTGTTGATGGTACCTCAAATTCTAACATGTGCTAATAGTGGTGGATTTGACTGTTTGTTCATTTCTCTCTTTTTTTTCTCTTTTTCTTTTTCTCTCTTTTTTTTTTTCTTTTTTCTCTCTTTTTTTTTATTTTTTTTATGGCTCTTCCATGCTAGACTAAATAAAGAAGATGAAAAGAAAATGTATGTGCATTACTATAAAGAAAACTTTATTGTAAGATGACAAAAGGAACCAATATGGTTAACAAGAATAAAGAAAAATAAGATGACAGAGTCAGACTCAGATTTAGACTCAGACTTTGAGATTTAGACTTAGACTCAGGTTTAGATTTGGAATTCAATCTTAGACAGGTCAGATTAGCTGAACTTGAACTACTCCATGACATACCTTCTAAGGCTGAGGTAAGGTGGGGTTGAGTTAGGACTAGATTTCTCATCACTGTTCAGGTTGGTGGTGGGGAATTCAGCTTGAAATGATGTACTTAGGATGCAATCTTCAACTTTTGAAGCAGTTGCAACTAAAGCTCTGAAGGTGGGTAGGTATTGTGTTAACAAATGGGCTTTGTAGGTAGGAAGTAGATTCTTGACAATGATATCTACTTGTTCTTACTCGTTTGGCCTGTTTACCATTTGAGCAGCTTTAGCCCTCCATCTTGTAAGGAACATGGAAAAGGACTCATTTGGAAGTTGCTTTGTGGTTTCCAAATCCCTTCTTGTAATGTCCTCTTCACTATTGTAGTGGTACTGTTCGACAAATGCCTTGCAAATGTCCTTCCAAGTCTGTTTTTGGGTATCATCCAAGTTAATAAACCATCTTAAGGCAGAATCAGTAAGAGTTTGATGAAAGAGTTGAGTAAGAAGCTCATTATTGATACCAAAGGGATGCATTGCCCCCACATACATCTTTAAATGGATCTTGGGGCAAGTAATACCATCAAATTTTTCCAAATTCGGCATCTTGAACTTTGGTAGAACTCTTGTATTGGGAAATAAGCTCAAGGAGCCTGTATCAACCAGGTCCTCTTTTCTCTTTAGACTTTTTATCATTTTTTCCATGTGCTTAACTTTTTCCATAATGACTTTGATTTCAGAATTGACTTCCTTCCCTTGGAAAGGATCCGCGGGTCGAATTGAACTATCATGGGTTGATAGAGTGAGTTTTTTCTGAGGAATTCAGGTGGTGGAATAGGTAGTGGGAGAATGATGTCAGTGTTTGCAGGTTCTTTGTCTTTGGATTCAACTCTGAAAGTGGATCCATAAACAGGACAAAAGGCGGGTTTTGGGTCAGCTTTGAATGGTTTTGGGTTAGTTGGGTTTTGAGCTAGGGAGGCCTGTTCCAGCATGGTGTGGACATCCTCCATGATAGCCCTCCTTTGGGCTTTGAGCATGTCTTGGAAAAGGGCTTCTTGCCTCTTCATCATAGTTTCCTGGTGTTCAGAAAGTTTAGCAAAAAGATCATCAAAGATTTCATCAGCTCTAGTAGCAGTGACTTCATCTCCAGCAACAAACATTTTGTCAACCTTTGAAAGGGAAAAGGAATTGGGTTAGTATCAAGTTTTGGAAAAAAGGGTTATAGGAAGGTGTGACAAACCAAAGGATCTTAGGTTTAATGACAATGGATGATAGTGTCTTATGGTTAGGTTGACGGTGTATGGGTAAAGATGAGGATTGAGGTGTATGATGTTAGCTAGGTATATATTTAGCTAAGGGAGCTAGGTCAGATTTTAGCTTTGGGTGGCTAGATCAGATTTTAGCTTTGAGTGGCTAGGTTAAAATTTAGCTTAGGGTGGCTAGGTCAGATTTTAGCTTTGAGTGGCTAGATCAGAATTTAGCTTTGGTAAGGATGGTTGAGGATAATGCTATATCAATGTTTAGCTTGGGTAAGAACTATGAAAGATGAAAGCTAGATCAGTGTTTAGCTTAGGTAAGAGTTGTGAAAGATGAAAGCTAGGTTAGTATTTAGGTTTGGTAAGAATTGTGAAAGATAAAGCTATATCAGTGTTTAGCTTGGATAAGAATTATGAAAAAGGATGAGGGTACCCTAGATGGGTTTATTTTTACCATGAGTTTGACATGGGTTTGGACAGGATTGGACTATGGGTTTTAGATGAACCATGAGTTTTGGGTTTTGACAATGTATTTAGGTGGACTATGGGCTTTGGGTTTTAACCATGGGTTTAGGTGGACCATGGGTTTTGGGTGTTGACCATGGGTTTAGGTGAACCATAGGTTTTGGGTTTTGACCATGGGTTTAGGTGGACCATAGGCTTTGGGTTTTGACCATGGGTTTAGGTGGACCATGGGCTTTGGGTTTTGACCATGGGTTTAGATGGACCATAGGCCCTGGGTTGTGACCATGGGTTTAGGTGGACCATGGGCTTTGGGTGTGAAGGTGTTTTGATAGGTTTTCGACTCTTCACAAGGTTCAAGCTATGCATGCATGTATGCATGAAGGAAAAAGGTTTCATGATAATGACATACCAAATTCGAGTATTATGGTACATACAATTCTAAAGGAAAGGTTATATGAGTCATTACATGAAAGGGTTAGGGTGATTCGAAGGGAACCCATCACACTAGAGATGCGATATACCTAACCATATGTGAGACAAGGAGCCTCGTGTGGGTCCAATGGTACGTGCATACTCGTTACACCTCTAAAAGGATTAGAGGATACGTTGTGGGCTGGATGATTTCACTATCGGCAAGTAGACCTAACGAAGGTTGCCCACTCGATGTTACTTTCTATCCTTTGTTTTCCTAGGAAGCTAGGGTTTTTGGATAAGGAGTCCGATGTAGTGATGCACGAAAGAGTTATTTCGCGTTTGAAGCCAAACTCGGTATTTTACCAAAAGTAATCCACTTTATCTTTTATTTGAAAAAGATTTTTGAGTCCCCAGTGGAGTCGCCAACTGTGAGGCATCGACCGAGCACTGGTCCGATTTGTCGAGGAATCGAAATGCTCTTTCGGGAGAAACTCCACGATTGGAACTCGCTATGAGTTCAAAAAATTAATTTTTGTAATTTGGAAGTTGTGAAAGGGAGTCACTACTTTAATTTACTTATTTTACTTGGGAAAATTAAAGAAAACCCAAATTGATTGACTCCAAAAAATAATTTGATTTATCCCAATGGAAAACTACACCAATCCGCGAGTGACCAAGGAGGGCTTGGGGATCAGGTTTTAGTAATTACACAATTAAGAAAATATAATTTTCTTTAGTTTGGCTAAAAATGCAAAATAAGTCTTGAAAAAAGGAATTTTTGTGTATGCATGAACAGGAATATAATGATGAATGAACAGATATATATATATATATATATATATATATATATATATATATATATATATATATATATATATATATATATATATATATATATATATATATATATATATATATATATATATATATATATATATATATGATGTAATGGAATGACAATAATAAATAAATAGGCAAAATGAATCCTACTTAATTATTACAATATCAAAATAAATAAAATAAAGAGGATCTTTCTTCTTGCCCTTATGGGTACTAGGAACAGATATATATATATATATATATATATATATATATATATATATATATATATATATATATATATATATATATATATATATATATATATATATATATATATGATGTAATGGAATGACAATAATAAATAAATAGGCAAGATGAATCCTACTTAATTATTACAATATCAAAATAAATAAAATAAAGGGGATCTTTCTTCTTGCCCTTATGGGTACTAGGAAAAGCACACATTCCCCAACTAAACCAATAAAATTATAAACAAAAGGTTAAAGCGAATAAATCAAAATAAAAAGGAAAACAATATTGATAAAAAGATTTTAGAGTTGATGCCTTTCAGAATGGCAGCCTGTGTATCCTATGGAATAGGAATCAAACCCCATGCAGTTCTCCCTTCTTGCGAAGGAGGGGTTATAAAAAAGGTGTTGATTTGTTTATTAACTTAGTTCTGATTCTTAAATTAATAAATTTTAGATCTTTTCAGTTTTAGACCTAAAGAGAATTCTAGATCTGAATTTAGAATTTTGAAAATAAAGAAGGATTATACCTTTGCTTTTCTTAGCTTTCAAATGAATGGAACTAGTTTTGCTTCGGATCTCAACTCCACCTTGAATTCAAAGGAAACTTGGAATCTGGATCTAGAAGCAACAAGTGTGTTTGTATACGAAAGAATTTATGCTTTGAAATATGTCTCAACTACTTTAAAATCTCTTGAATTGCTTTGGAATGCCTTGGAAGTCGTTGGAATTGTCAAATGAGCTTGAAAATGTATTGGAATCTGTGCCAAATGAGGTTAAAGGAGGCTCTATTTATAGAGCTGCCAGAGGAGGCCCTGGTGGTACTGACGGCGGCGTCGGCGCGTCGCCGGCGGCATGGCAGGCATGCCGCCTATCTACCGGCATCAAGTTAGGAATGTCGGCCTGCCGGCGGCATGAAATGCATGCCGCCTTTTGGGTGGCACGGCAGGCGTGCCTCTCGCGCAGTTCAACCTATTTTCATCCGTTTCGGGCTCGTTTCAGTTTCGATTCGAGCTTGGTTTGATCCTGTGGGTTTGTAACTGAAAGATGGTTGACAGGAGGTGAAAGATTCAGGAAATTTATTTTTCGACGGGGTGCTGCCCTCTTGACCCCTGCCCGCTAACCGATTAGCAGGACTGCTATATGCGTAGTGCCTTATTCCTAGTAGGTGTCAAGCTCCAGCCGAATTAGGAGGTGCAAATTTGAGGGTTCACACTATGATATTTGTTGTTACTAAATGGAGTCATCACTTAGGTAATGCCCATTTCATTATTAAAACTAACCAGGAAAGTATTAAATTTTTGTTGTAGTAAAAGCTTCACACATATGTGTAGCAGAAGGGGATCACAAAGCTTTTGGGATTGGATTATAGTATCCTCTACAAGTAGGGTGTAGAAAACAAAGTAGTAGATGCCTTATCCAGACAAGGTTGGCCTGAGTAAGGGATTAGGAGTTGTTATGCAATTACTTCTGCTATATCTCCAAAATGAATGCAGGAAGTCATTGATAGCTATAATGGAGATAAAGGAGTCTAGGCTATCATTGAGGCATTGCTAGTTGATGATGAAGCAAAGCCTCACTGCACTTATTCTCAAGGACTACTGATATATAAGGGCAGGTTGGTCATTGGGTCTAAGGAGGATTTAAAAGTAAAAATTATTTAAGCAGTTCATGATTCTTCAATTGGAGGCCATTTTGGAATTAGGGGATCATATAACACACTTAAATCCCATTTTTTTTAGCATGGAATGAAAGCTAACATTTACAAATGGGTGCTTAAGTATGAAGAATGCTAGAGATATAAGTCAGAGAATGTAGTTGTGCTTGGGATGTTGCAGCCTTTGCCAATTCTTAACAAGGCCTGGGAATCAACTTCCATGGATTTTGTAGAATAATTATCTAAGTTTGAAAGGAAGGATACTATCATGGTGGTGGATTGATTTATAAAATATGCACACTTTATCCCTTTGTCCCATCCATTTATAGCTTTAAAAGTGGCTCAACTTTCCTTAGTCACATTTACAAGCTTCATGGGATGCATAAAGGTATAACATCTAATAGAGACAAGTTTTTTACAAGTGTTTTTTGGCAAGAATTGTTCAAGCTGGTAGGAGTGAAGCTCAATTTCATTACTTCTTATAATCCTTAGTTAGATGGGTAAACAGAGAGAGTGAATATGTGCCTTGAAAACTACCTTAGATGCATGAATTTTCAAAAACCAGGATTGTGATGCAAGTGGCTATATCTTACAGATTGGTGGTACAATACTAACTACCACACAAGTTTGGAAATGACTCCATTTCAAGCCTTATATGGTACTCCTCCTACTCAACTTTTTTTTTTTGTTCATGATAAATCTGTATATGTGGCTTCTGTGGAAGAATTTTTGAATCAAAGATAGGAAATGATTTAAATTATGAGGGATCAATTGATTAAAGCATAGAACAGTTATAAATAATTTACAAATAACAAAAGGAAAGATATGTCTTTTGTAGCAAATGATTTGGTGCTTCTTAAATTGCAACCTTATAGGCAAAGTTCAATTGCTATAAGAACAAGCTTAAAATTAGAAGCTAAGTACTATGGCCTATATAAAGTTGTTGCTAAAGTAGGAAGTGTTGCTTATAAGCCAGAGTTGTTGTAGGATTCATAGATTCATCCTATGTTTCATGTTTCATTACTAAAGAAATATGTTGGAGAAGGAATTACTTGCAAATTTCAACTTCTAGAAGTACATAAGAATGGAGAATTCAAAGTTGAGCCTATAGCTATTCTGTAATAAAGAGAAATTTCCAGGAAGAAGTAGATAGTTAAGTGAGTTCTTATTCATTGGGCTAATATGTCAAAAGAAAATGCAACCCAAGAAGACTTAAGCTTTATGAAGAAATAAGTCCCTAAATTTTTCCTTAAGGACAAGGAAAATTTTACAGGGAAGGGTAATGTCAGGAAATTGGAAGTTAGCAAAAAGCGCCTACAACAAATGATTACTGATGATACAGCTAAGAGAATTGTGAAGAAAAGCCCAATGATGAAAGTTATGACCATTGATTGGTTGTGAAGGATTTATGTTCACTATTAGTAGCTGTGGATGATGGAATAATGTGTATAATGCATGGAGAGTAACTATTATGTGTAGTTTTGGTAGTATTAGTTATTTGTCCCTTTTATATTTTATTCCCTTGTTGTTTTGTCATTTAGCTAATTTATCATGTTGCTGGAATTTTGTTATGCCAGCTGGTGTATTGGATATTTGAGCCAACAATTGGCAATTTATAGTAGAAGAGGAGGTCATTGTATTCATATTGAGAATTAATACAAAATCTAACCTTTCTCCCTAAAATTCTTCTATTCTTTTCTATTTTTCTTCTTCTTATTATGCTCCCTTCTTTCTCCTTCTTATTTCTTCCTTTTCCACTATTGCTATATGAATCAAGATCCTACTACTATCATACATTAATCATATGGTCTAGCATCGGTGATGAGCTTGAATTATGCTATTAATTATAAGAGTATTTATTAAAATTAGTCCAACAAGTCTGTTGTTTATGCTTTGTTTTTGTTAACTTTTTGTTCATTTAGTTTGTTTTAAGTTTTTATACGTTCTTTGGAAGGTTTATATGCAATTTCAAGGAATTTAGAATTTGAGAATTTATCAATCTCACACTTAGGGTTTTAGTTCCAAGCTCAAACCCTAAGCATACTTCATGTCACTGACACATATTATCTAAATAAGTCTCCACCATACTCATTCATCATGATTTTTAAGGAATTACATAGACCTTTGAATATCAAACTCACTTCATCAATCTCTTAAGACTTATTTGACTTGATCATAAAAAATTCTGACACATATCTACTACAAGGATCTTAACATACTCAATTATATAGCTTGGTGTCTATCATACCTTAATCATATGGTCTTGGTTTGTATATCTAGTAAGGATGATGAGCTTGAATTATGCTATTAATTATAAGGGTATTTATTAAGATTAGTCCATCAATTGTGTTGTTTATGTTTTGTTTTTGTTAACTTTTGTTCTTTTAGTTTGTTTCAAGTTTTTATAGGTTCTTTGGAAGGTTTATATGCAATTTCAAGGAATTCAAAAGTTTAGAGATCAATAGGAATGAAGATAAAAGCAAAAGAAGTGTATAAAGAGGGTTTCAAACATGCATGGCCATGCATTGAAAGGACATGACCATCCATTCAAAGAGGTGCCATCTATTTCTTGAAGAATCAAAGGGAACATGAGTGGTACAATCACGCATGACTATGCAGATTGAAATTGCATGATCATGCATATCTGATGCCATAATGGGTTTACGTGGAAAAGAAAAAATAACAAGGTAAATTTTATTTTTATTGTTAATATTATAAATAAATTAAAATTTGCTTCATTAAATTTGTTATTATGTTTTATAAATAATTGTATATATGGGTTAAAAATAATTTTCAAGTGTAATTTTTTTTATTAAGCTAAGAAAATTAGAAAATATTTGCCCCAAAAAAGGTAAGTATTTTTTTTGTTAATATATATGTTAAGTTAGCATATTAAATTATTTGTTTCTAATAATTTTTTTTATTGATAAATTTGTGTTAAAAATAGTTTTTTTAAATTAATAATTATTGAGAAATAAGAAAATGTGTGAAATAATAATTTAGGTGAAATAATAATATACATATGTCATCTATAAATTTTTTTATTTTTTATAGATTTGGTAAATTTGTGCAAAATAATAAATTTTTGTTATTTTTGAGAAATAATAACATTTGTAAAATAAAAATTTATGTGAAATAAAAATTCTCTTAAATGTTATATTTATATAAATAATAATAATATTTGTATATTTTTTGTAATAATCTTTAAGAAATAATAATATTTGTGAAATAATAATTTTTTGAAATATTAATACCTGTACGCTGATTGCAATAATTTTTTTTTTGTGGATTAATTAACTATATATGAAATAATAATTTTTATATAATTGATTCATATTATAATAGAATACAATTAATGGAGTAGATCATAGTTAGTGATATGATACAATTCATTAAATATTATATAATTAATATAATATATTAATACAGTTAATTAATATAATTAAATTAGTTAATGATAATAATTAATCTTTAATATTATAAAATTAATAATGTATAATATTATATAATCAATATACTATATTAATTAAGTTAATAAAATATAAATTAATATAATTATTTAATAACATTAACTAATATTTAATATAATTAATTTAAAAAGCAAGCAAAATTTTTAGTTTTTTATATTTGTTAAGAAAATTAGAAACATTCTCATATTATATGCCAATTGAAACTTAATTGCATTATCTAATTTTAACACATGCAATGAACTTTAAATTGGTAATTTGAAGCATCAGTTGTGGAAGTAATAATGTCACGTTTTAAAAAAGAGTATGAGCACAAAAAGTTTACTGATAGGAATGAATACTATGCAGTTTGCATCGTGTGCAGTATTTTCAAGTGGAGGAATTAAGTAAATTGGTTGAAAACCTATGTGCTCTTGGAGCTCTAATTGTACATCACTAGTCACTAAGTTTGATAATGAGAAATATGTCTACATATAAAACTGCTGTTATTTGAATACAAAAAGAGAATACATTGATGTTTCTTCACATATTAAGATACTACATGTTGGAACTTGCAAGAAATAAGCTAATGCGAATGGCAAAATATTATCAGATAAAGGGGATAGTAACGTACTTAGGTACCATAAGTATGCTTCAGATGATGAAACATCTGATAGAGAGGCATATGATAGTGTTTAAATAATATATGGTTATTTAGTAAGTGTTAGGCCTTGTAATAAATTAATTTAACTTAATTGCAATAATATAACTTGTCATATCTATGAATATTGTTACAAATATTTTGATTGTATTGTATGGATTGATATTGTACCGTTTAATCAACAAATAACATATCATTGAATCAATAGATATTGAAATGAAAACTAAGGAATATGATATGAAATATGCAAATAAAACCATTCAAATAAATAGTATATTAAGTTTACAATTGTCAAAAAAAAAAAAAAAAAAAGCTTTTGTGACCTCTGCGGCCCCTTTAAACATGACATTGGTCTTCTTTAATCCCACAGGGTAGAGGCAGATGGTCATGTGGTGGAGCACATTTAGGCTAAACCACTGTAGGTTGTACTTTTGTATGCTCATCTTTAGTAGTAGCATCCTACTCTTAACCCTCCATATGATATGAAATGGGAGAATGAGTAAAAGTAAGTGTCAGTATAATAGATGGATGCCCAAAAGCAGGTGCTAACATATTGGTCAGAGTGAAGAACCTACGCCAATATTACATCTGCTGTAAGGAGTTCCACATACTATGTCCTTACCTAAGGTGTGAATGTAGAAGATAGCATTGTATAAGGAGGCTACATATATGAATCGAACTGTGATAATGAAGTGAAGAACTAGGACTATCCGTACATCTCTTGTATAATCTCAAGTTGTTAAGTCTTTGATGAATTGCCAAACTCAAATCTAATTGATGTCCAAGTTGAAACCTATCTTCATCAGCTATAACATCCTATTAGCTTGATTGGTGGAATTCAACTGTATGTAATACATTTGAATAACTAGACGTACCCATCCATCGCCTATCGCTTGCACTCCTAGAGCATCATTAAGCTTGTGGTTCACTAGGACCAACATCTGACTGATACTGCTATGGCATTTGCTTTGGATCTAGAGGTTGCCTCATTGAAATCTATTCCTCCTCAAATAATGTATAACATATGGCATGATTGATATCATGTATTGTGTTGACATCATTTATGATACAGGTTCTCTCCATAGCATCTTTTTGCAACAAAAACATTATTAGTTAGATGTTATACAAAAAAATTAACATGGCATTATATATAAAAAAAAATTAATGTTTTATATAAATGTTTGAATTGAATAATCACAATGTTATCAATTTATTTGTTAACTAACCACTGAATAAAACAAGCCACCCTAGTGAGATATATAACTCCTGGTCACCCTTTTGAACCATTTTGTATACTGAGAATAGTATTTTAGACATGTGACTCATGGAATGTTTGCATGGATTTGTTGAATGTCTATCATCCCAATTGTAATTCATTGTTGATGGTGGACACACTAGTCATCTATCCTAGAACTTAAGTCAATGCCCTCATGCCCTTTAGGTTCAAAAGGCTGCAATTGTATGCATTGCTACTATCTAAAATGTCTAAAAAATCTCAAGATGGTGTCACTATACAATGTGAAAGCAAATCAGGGGGACCATTATTAAGGTAATAATCAGGGAGCGATTTCAAAATCTCTTGAATATATGGCTGCTAAATCATTTGCATGAGAAATTATTCAATAATTAAAACAACACACATGATATAATATGAAAGCATAATTTTTTACTAACTCATCCTAATTAGAATTATAGTTTACATACCTACTAATCATACATGATATTAAATTTGTACATAATATCATGTAGGCCATAGGTACTTACTTTAGTAACTAATTGTGAGGTGCTTCATCTGTAAAATGAAAGTAATTACCGCAATTTCATTAAGATTTTATGCAAATATGTTAATCCATATTCATAGTTACCCAAGAAGGATGTTATCTGTTAGAGTTCTTACACACAATCTGAGAGAAATAATGGAAAGTTTATCCCATGCCCATAACTGCAGTATGAATAATGGCCATGCAATTTTTGTGGTATCTCAATGTGATGCTAAACATAACTCATTATACAAACATGGAAGACTGACAACTCCTTAACTATACGATCGAAGTCCTCTAAGAGAGGTAACCATATCAAATGAACTCAGGTATTAGTGTCAGTATGAATAAAACACCACCTATAAGACGGAGTATCAATGCTTATATATAGGCATCTGTTTGAAACTCAGTTGGATCAAGTGTCGAATGTTGCATTTAGCAAAGAAATCAACACTTTGTTGCCTTTAATTACATTACATTTAGTACCACACCCAAAAGTCTCTTGCATAAATCCTACATTTATGTGCAATAATCTTGTCACTGTATGACCATATATAGGTAATCTAGTCTGCATGCAGATCTAATACAAGGTGATGGTCATCTTTCTATAAGGGAAATGGAAGTTAAGCATCTCCCATCTTCATCTCTTTACTAATGCATTGATAAGATGGTGATCAAACTAGAAATAGCCAAGCCTAGCCATGCCATAAAATCTTAAGCGATGTAATTAAGGAATTATGTAGTCATTAAGCTCAATGCAGAACTAAGTGTTACGCCTGCATCTTAGTGGCATAGTGGAGCCCTAGTCTGCCTATAAACTCTCGATCGGTGATCATCCTGCATGTCTAACAATATAATATCATATGGTCCAGGATGTATATGATCTCAAGTATGTCCACCCTTTACACCTCAATGGATATAATATAACCATAAAATAAACTAGTAAAATGATATCTTTTAATTGATACTATACAACATAGTAACTAAAATGGTAGTAGATCTAAATTATAATGGAAAATAAGATAGTGTATTAGAAAATATATGAAATAGTATTACAAAATATATGAAATAGTAAAGTTTGTAAATATAATAACATAAAAAATAATAAATTATGCATCTTATTACAATAAATTATCAAAAGAAATTAGATCACTGCAAATTTAATGTTTCAATATATCATACATTCATTTCTTTATCAATTAATTATCAAATAAACAATCAGTTGACGCAGATAATATTCTAAAATAGGTGTTTAACTGATGTTATTATCATAAAAAATTCTCTAGCATGATGATTAAAGTAAAACCTATTCAGTTTATTCTTATCTTAATATAGTTATTCTCTTTTCTTATGTGAAATAATGCATGAAAAATTTCATTAGCATTTGATTTGGCATATGAACTGCCTAAGCACAAAGTACTCAGATACGTAAGTCTATCGCTTCTTCTTGAAGTACTAATAACTATTGGGTATGAATGACTATTCGTCCAACATCATGGCAATACTTGTTCAGTGTGTTATTGATTCATATAAACAGGATAGTGAAAATTATAATCAAGTGACCAATATCAATTATTTGCTCTAAATATGTCACCAGGAGTATAAAATGACATTGTCACCTACCATAGTTTTGTATAAACAATATCAAATATTTTGTCATATAACAAATACAATTCAAGCATACATTAAAAGTTAATTTACTATAAAAACAATGGTCTAACAACATTTAGGCAAATAATACAATTAAATATGTTATAAAATCATAATCATATGTTATAAAATCACCATCATCTATTATCAAATCATCATCATACAATTACAATATTTAAATAGGGGATAATCATGAATTAAAATACAAAAGGCAATAATTGAAGTACAATTTGAAAATACTATTTTATGGATGCCTATTCGTTGCTGGACATGTCTTAATGTTATGCATAGATTGACAACATAATCTATATGAATAACCAGCTTTGTCCATTACACGCTAGTCCATTTCATTTTTTTATCATTGTGAACTTTGGTCTACCCCTATCGTGCAACTATTCTTTATTAGGTATGACATGCAATTCTTGACAATCGAAGCAATAATTTTGATGGTCAATAGTGGTGAAAGTTTAATTCCCAGCATTTTAACAAATGTTCCAATGTGTAAAATGGGAAAATGAATTGCTTCTTAGTTAATTTCGTTCATCACACAACATGTAACTGCATGTGAGCAATGAATTTTATATTGTTGGAATTTGCCACACAAGCATTCAAGTATTGCAAAGTCTATAATCTATACATTGGCTCCCTTAAGCTTTCTTCTCTCGTTTTGGCAATCAATGGTCACTTCACATTCACTTGTTTTTCTATTAAAATTGTACTATATGACCACTTGTCTGTTTGGTTCATCTAGATAATTTGTCTTAATGAAAATAGGTGTACGTGTGTCCTTCAAGTATTTCCTTCTCATACACTTTTATCTAATGGTCAAATGCATTAACAAGTTTATAAAAAATTTTGTTCACCAGGGTGGTTATCGATAAGCCTTTGACATGTTTTAAAAAACTCTTTACTGATTTGACAATATTCAACATCATGCTACCATATCTATAGTCGTTGTCTTGGAAAACCGTCCATTGTTCCAATGGTATTTTCTTTAGCTAGTTTGATGACAACTTGTCCAACTGTTTGATCTCCTTATTGTAGAATAAAATCATAGAAATGCATGCTCAAATTAGATACTTAATGAAATTCAATAGGGAATCAATTAGATTAGATCAAATAAGAATTTTACATAACGAAGAGAAAACATCATCAATTGAAAATTGTCGATACATTAAGAAAATAATTTGGATCTTTAAGGAAATCAAGGACATTATATATTCAAATTTCATCATTTAACTTAATAGAAACATACTTTAGAGCACTCTAGTTTATCATATCCATATTACTACAAGTGCCACACCATTAACTATCAGAGATCTAATGGTGGGACAAATCACAACCCTAAAAAGCCTTAGTAATCAGTAGCATCATTATAATACCTTCGTGATATAAAAATATCATAACCATTGAAGGCACTCATGAAAGAACTTAAGTACTCTTAGTAACCATCAAGCGGTGCTATAATACCCTAGAAAATTTTTTTGTAATACCCTAGACTTCCAGAGCTTACTAGAATTATTATAATGCCATAAAATATATATTTATGGAAAGAATGGCAAAGAAACAGTGATGGGATTAAAACGGAATCTTTTTGTGTTAAATGCATTATTTACTTATCGTGACCTGTGTGCATGTTTATATGTATTTAATTAAATTGAATGGACAATGTGGCATTTTATATGGGTACATAATGATATGGGAAGACAAGAATTAAATTTCCAAAGTGAAATAAAGGAAGACAAGTTGCATAAAAAAAAAAAAAAAAAAGCTAAGTATGAAATATAGAAAATGGGCTTGTTAATGGGGTATGGATGGCCTATTAGAGCTCACAAATTGGTAGAGGTTAACTTAACTAGGGTTAGAATAAATTAACTATGGTTAGAATGGTGAGTAATTGGGTTAGACACCAAAGTTGATTAGAAAGCCACCATATTTGACTAAGTTCACTTCTTAATAATGGTGGAAATCTCATCTCACCATCACCATTGCCCAAGTTCATTATTCTTCATCATTATTTATGCTAAGTTACCATCCACTTAAGAGTGATCTTAGCCATCCACCTTGATTAAATCATAGACATCCACCAAGATTAAATCTTAGCCATTGGATTAAACTTGATCAAATCTTCACCATCCAACTCATCATATATATATATATGAAAATTTTATGTTGTGAACACCATTTTTCCCATCTCTACACCAAAGTTTCCCAATAACAAAGGAAGCTCTCTCTACACTAGAAGCAATAACACTTTAGCAAATCCAAGCTAACCAAGGTGAGAAATCTTGTTCCTCTTCTCTTTTCAGCGTTTTAAGATTGAATTTAGTATCTTGCTTATGCAAAATCTATTCTACACTAAATGCAAGTTTTGGCCAAAGCTAGAAATTTATCAAGGAGATGTTCAAAGTTCTAATTAAATACAACTATGGTTACTATAGATGAAGAATAATGATTTAGAAATGTTGAAATGAACTTTAGAAGTTTGGTTCAAGATTTGAACATCTTAGAGGCATAATATAGTTTGAAAAGGGAACTTGATGTTCTAATGCTAGATATTGACAATTGGATGATCACATAGGTTTTATGTTATGCTAATTACATAATTCCATGATCAATTTGAAGATTAGATGACAAATTAATAGTTTTCCCAAAATTCTAGGGTTTATGGAAAATTAAAGATTTTGAGTATTGAATTTGAACTCATAAGAGTGAAGGGAAAATTAAGCTCAAGAATGGAATTATATGATTTGTACAGTGCTAATTTTGAAATTTAATTGATAGAAATGATTTTCCCAAATTTAATGAAATAGGTTCATTTATAGAATTGTTGGTGGAAATGGAATTAGCTCTCTTGAATTTTGGAAATTGCTTAATTGGTTCTAATTGACCAATATGAAAATTGAAATGTGAAATTAGAAGGAAAATAATTATTTTCCTTAAATGAGCCATTTGGAGAACAACTAGGAAAAATGTTAAGTTTAGTAATAAGTGTATATATAGTATACCTTGATTTTAAAAATGATAAGTTGTGCTTTAGCGAACAAGATAGAGGTGTTAGCAAGTTAAGCTAAATTAAATAAATATTATAATGAGAAAGTGATTGATATGTGATTGAAATGCAATATATAGAGTCTAAAGATAATGATAAGAATATTGTACAAGAGTGCGAGAAGCACTGCTAGCGTCATAGTAAATGTAAATAGGAGCAAAGGAGTCCAAGGTGAGTACTTAATAATATAATATGTATTGTATTATGTGCTTGAACCTTTATTGTTCAAACATAAATTGTTAAAGTATTCCAATTAATTGATAAGCTTGAACTACTCATTAACTATTGAACCAATTGATATGATGCTTCTTGACTCCTTGATAAGCTTGAATTATCCATTGAATATTAAGTCATTGATATGATGTTCTTGATGATAATTGACTATCGTGAACCTATCATATCGAATGCATACTATGTTCATTAAATTTCTTGACATAAACTTGATATGGACTCCTTATTGAATGCTTATTGATAAGCAAAAATCCCCTTCTGATATGGGAAAATACATCAGACCTTGTGCACTTGGTATAAGTTTGCGGGTAGGGCGAGAGTATCCAACCTCTATTAGGGGGGAACGCCTAACTATAAGACCTAATTAGTCTTACGTAATGTGATACATGTGAGTGAGCATGGCTTAGGCCGTCACTCTCAAATTTATATGTGTGGGAAGCATCCTGCTCCCAAGAAAATGTTATTTCTACTAAAGATACTATTCTATCATAAATGAGAAATTGAACCATAATGATAATATTGGTTGAAACCATTCCATTGCTATAAGGAACCCTTCCTAAAAATGGTCCTTATGCTCATCATATGTATGTATATGTATATATATATATATATATATATATATATATATATATATATATATATATATATATATATATATATATATATATATATATATATATATATATATATATATATATATATATATATATATATATATATATATTGTATTATTATGTACTCACTAAGCTTGTCTCATTCTTTAGTGGTTTAAACTTTTCAGGCAAGATCGATGAGTCAGCAAAGTAAATTCCTAGCTATATTCTTCTGCTTGGGAGATACTCTGCCAGTTTCAAATGTTATGATTCTTGACTATGAAGATTATCGTTTTAGAGCTCTATGGTAGTAGAAGGTTTATATGAAAACATTAATGAATTTATATACGTTGTAACTTATATGAGATAATGTACATTTAGTTATTAATATGAAATGAAATTTTAGAAATTTTACGAGTTGTACTTGTAAATGGTATTATGAGTTAGCTAAGAAATGATAAGTGACTAATGGGTAACAAGGAAAGGTAATTAGCTTACAATCTTGGGATAAGTTCTTACATGACGTATAGTAAGAGATTATAAGTGAACTAGGGTTCTATGGTTTAGGTGACTTTATGTTTCCGTATGCCCTATGACTATCACGGCTTAATAAGTGGGTCATGACAAAAGTAGTATTAGAGCAAAGGTTTAAGTCTATTTTAGACTTTATAAATACTATGGATTATAAGTTAAACCATGGAGCATAGGAATTCCTTCTTTTCATTTAAAGTATATCGTTAAGTCTAGATCCACATTATCTATAAAAGTTTAAGTTCTTAGTATAATGTATGATATGTGCATCATGACTATGGAAAAAGGAATAATAAGGTGAAATAACTGATATATGCGACTGAGCTATGTGCTATATGGAAATGGGATGGTAAGGATAAATCATGTATATGAGAAAATGACAGTATATGCTCAAAAAGTGTGTAAGTGAACATGTGTATGTGTCTTACTAGGAGTAAATTTCCTAATATAATTGAATGTTGATTATTGATATTGTTTAGTGCAATTGATGTTCTGGAAAAATATTTATATAACATACATAATTATAAAGGTATAGTAAATCCTTTGTGCTTATGATGTATGCACACAACAATTATTAGCTAAATGCTATTAAGTGAAAACTTAAATTTGATTTCATGAAAAGTTTATAAAACATGAATAGTGATGTGAATATGTTTATTTTTGCATATACTACAGTATATGCAATGTTTAGGATATGAGATACCCTAAGGCAAGTTATATAGTGATAGTGAGAGAGACTTTGGGAACCTATAAGATTGGTTTATGAATGGATAGATTTTGAATATAGAAAATGTCATGTATGTACATATAGTAAGAAATTTAAATTGAGAAGTAAGTGATACAATATTATAGTTTTTTTGTACCTATACAACATGTGACTATTGTATGAAAATTGGGATGATTAATGTTTAAATTGCTCTTTAAAGTAATGCAAACATATTTATATATTAAATGGTGAAATCCTCAAATTTGAAAGGACTAAAATAAAGCCTCATAACAAGATCAAAAGGAATAGCCCATAAAAGTGCATAAAAAGTTGAATGGAAAAACTTTAGAGCCTCCAAAACAGCTTTAAATGATTGAATTTGGGCCCAAAAGTGGGCAATGTCGGGTAAACCCTAACACGATTATAGATCTTTGAATGAGCTTCAATTTGATATATTATAGGTCTGTAACTCATCCGTAGCTAAGATTTATGGTTTCCTAAAGTTGGATTACACAGAAAACTTATCCTTTTGTCAATTAGATTGCTGCGATTGCAGATGAGGTCACAAAATGCATTGTATTTTGAGGTCCAAATATAGTGCTATAAATCTTAGTGAGTCATAACTGAGTGGGAATAACAAATATGATAAGCCTAAAGTCTAAACATTGGAAGAAGATGGGAGGACACAGGTCACCACACGGCTGGGATTCTAGCTGTGTAATAAAGGTAATTTAGAAAATTTATCCAGTAGCTTCCCATGGGTGGAGACGCAGCTGGGGTTTCACCTGTGTGACTATTGGGCTTAGCCCCTGGATTGGCATAACTGGAACCCCAGCTGTGGATCCAGCCATGTAGGTTTCCACTTAGTGTTTTCATGAATTTCCTCCTTTGTGTACTTATAATAGGATCATTGAAAATGTAAATTGAATACTAGTATTATACATGTTTCCTTGATTGTGTTATGACAGGTATCTAAGAGATAATGAATGGGTTTGTGATATGTGTAAGCAATGTGTTAAATGATATGTGATATTAATGAATGATATGGTTATATGAAATTGTTAAAGGTTACAAACCATTAAGATTATAAAACAAAAGATAATATTTAACAGTGGCCAAGTGGGACTACAAATGGTTTATATAGATATTACATATCAAGATATATGTGAGATGGGCTACAAAAGATATTATCGAACTTATAGTCTGGATGTCATCCTATAGCATTTCTATGTCACTTATGAAAATATCAATTATAGTCAAAGGAAGAATATTAATCTAGTGTGATTAAAGGAAGGTCACTTCATAAGGAAGTGATCAATTGTGTATGTGTTCAAGTGACTTGTAAAAAGGGTGATTAGGTATGTGTAATAGAAAAGTTCTTAAAATTACTAAGGGAATTAAGTTGTGAGGACAATAAAGGATCAAAGTGGAATATGATTCAATGTCGGACCAACTTAAAGAAATGGTATATGAAATCGACAATTACAAGAAAGTATGTGCGATTAAGGAATGGTTTTTAAAAGAAAGTGAGAAAAGATTTCACAAAAAAAAAAAAAAAGATATGTGTAAGTTAGGAATGAATCGGTGTAAGAACATGGATTGATTTTGACAAGTACCTTATATCGAGAACAAGTTTACAATGGGAACAATGATCATAAAATAAAATAAGAATGATATTAGAGGGTTATATGTTAGTTACCAAAACAACGTGAATGGGGTCAAGCAAGGTAAATAAGATGTGGAAAAGTAAAAATAGTGAATGATAAGAGGAAGAACATATGAGGAAATACTAGAATATATGAAAAATAGAATTAAAACAAGTTAAAGGAAACAAAAGTTATGACATAAAAAATTAAAGAATTGATATTTTTTAAATTATGAAATAAAGTATTTTCATTTTTACCTTTAAAAAATATTGGCAAGCCAAACTCACCACTAATTCCTTGTTTTTTTTTTCAGATTTTAATTTTTAATTTTTAAATTTTAAGTCAAATAAAAATTTTATTTATTATGCATTTAAATTATTTCTTTAATAAAATTTGGTAAAATTATATTAAATTTTAATATTAATAGTGAAATTAATTTATAAGGATATTATAGTCATTTATGTAAATAGAATAGTTATTCTATACTTGAACCAAATTATGAAATTTAAATAATTAGTTTATTCCTACCCTATTGTATTCCTCAAAGATAGTTATTCTTTTTTTTATATACTCTATTCTGTGAACCAAACATTACCATAGGATAAATTGCCAGGGATCATAAAATTATGGGCGTTATTTTAAATTGGTCACCAACTATTTTTTTATCTCAGATTTGTTACTAAACTTTTAAAAATGTAATAACATACAGTCACTGGCATGATCGAAGGAAAATTTTGGCTAGTATGCATGATACGCAATAGATTAAACTAGTCGACATGATACATCATCGCCATGTCACACACTTTTACCACATCATCTACCACATCACTTAAGTAAAATTTCTAGATTATAGCTGTTCACTTAAGTATTTTGTTACAAAAAAAATACCCTCCTCTAGCCCATTATATTTTCTTGCCACTTGTTCACCAACCAAACAAAGGAAGTACATAAAATCAAGAAAATACACATAATATCAAAGACAACAACAACCATTTAAAAATCATTTTGCCAAATATTTATCCTAACAAAAAAGACATAATCTTTATAGTTAATCAACAAAACCCAATTTTATGTTTCTTTTCTTTTTTTTTTTTTTTTTCAATTCTGTGTTTCTCAATAACCAAACAAGCAAAATAATAGAAAAGGATTACAAAAAACCTTTACCAAAATAATTAATTGGGATTGGTAGAGCTCAAATTATCTATGATAGGTAACAACAACTCCAATCAATCCATATATCACAAGAATCAGAAACCATTTACATAGAATTCACATCTATCATCTATTAAATCAAAAATAGACCATTAAAATGTGAGTAATTAACCTAACTATGCTAATTTAAAAAACAAATACTAATATGTGCTTATTCTAAAAAAATTTACCGAAACATGCTGGTCAATAGTCAACCCACAAATTGTTTGGCATTAAAAATGTTGAGTTTGTGGGTGGTGCATAGTTCGGTATTTAAAATGCTACACTATGCTTGCCATGCACAAAACTGTGCATGAAATGCTAGTTTGGTATTTTAAATACCGAACTAGCATGCCATGCACAGTAGAGTGCTTGGCACGCCATGCCATTATTCTCAGCTATTTTGGAATCATCACTATCTGCACTTCAGTATTTTAAATACTGAACTTGGACTCCTCTATCTTTTTTATATCCTGTTGCTACTCTCTTGTATTTTCACTTGCTAAAATTTATCATTATCTTCTTATTTTTTTTTTCTCCAGATATACTATCATAAAATTATTGAAAAGAAGTAGAAGAAGAGAATGGGGAAAGGTTAATTTTATTTTTAATATTATAAATAATTTATATATTTTTCATTTAATATTTAGAGTTTTTTATTACAAATAATTATAAATATGGATAAATAATAATTTAGAAATGATATATATTTTTAGAACAATTAAAGAAAATTTAATTGAACGAGATAAATTTTATTTTTATATTTGTGAAAATAACATAAGATAATAATTTATATTTTTTATTATATGTTAATTGTACGATAATATTTTTTATTATTTTTTAAAATGTTATTTGTTATTTTATATAATTAATTTTTTTTATTTTTTAGTATTGTGTTAAAGTGTTTAAAGTAGAAATATCTAAAATAATAAAAATTATGAATATAATTAGGCATAAAAATAATAATAATAATAAGAATAAAATAACAGTGATTATTATTATTATTATTAGATAATAATTTAGCTATAGCATATTTTATTAATAATTGATTTGATATAACTTTTTTATTTATATGTTTTTATTTTTTATTATTATATGACATAATTTATTAATAAATTGTATTAGTTTATTTTGTGTAATGAATTGTTATTTTTCAATGGGTATAAAAATATGTAAGTAATTTAATAAGATAATATGTAAAGTATAATAACAATAATTATAATAATAGTAATATAAAATATTAATATTAATTGATGGACAAAAATTTGAGCATTTTATTTTTTATAAATAATTATAAATATGACTAAAAAATATTAATTTTTTTTTTGTAGGTTATATTAAAAAATATTTGAATTTTTAAAGAAATTTTGCATAAAAAAAGGTAAATAACATATTAATGCATGACTACACTGATAGTATTTTGTTTCCTTTATATTAAAATTTATTTGTGTTCTTAATTGTTCTAATGTTTAAAATAAAATTATCTACAAATAATAATGGAAAAATTGGGTTTGCTTTTTAATTTTCTTGTTATTACATAATTAAAATTGAAAAATTGAAAAAAAACTAAAATGTGTATTAATTTATATTTTATTAATTTTTTATTTTAATTTATATGAAATTTTTGAAAATTATATGTGATTTTTCAATATTTAAATAATTATTTAAAAATATTTAATTGATAGAAATTTTAAAAATATTTAAAGTAGAATAATAAATTGTATAATAATAATAATCATAAACATTAAACCCTTAACTAATCCTAAACCCTAAACCCTTAAATATCTAAATCCTAAACCCCAAATTTTTTTTAAAATTTTTGTGAAGTATATAATTTAATTAGAAAAGCCTATAAATATTTTTCATTTTATATTTCTGAAGCATATAATTTTAATACAAGTGCCATAATATAAATTCATAATTAAGTGTTTTAATCGCATATTAAAATTTGATTGTAACAATGTCATATTTCAATGATGAATATAAAAGCAAGAAGTATTCAGATAGGAAAGAATACTACTCAGGTTTGCATCGTGAGTGTGTGAACCCCTAATTTTGCACCTTCCAGTTCTGAGGCCTCACCTGAGCACCTGTCTAATTCGCTAAATGGGATCGAAACGCTTATTTGAGTTTGAACTCATAGTGGAACCCTCAAGTTCAGATTGGTTGATTTTTTAAAATAGTTGCCACCTTAATTTTAATTTATTTGGGAAAAGATTAAGGGAAAAACCCAAATTGACTCCAATTAATATCCCAAAGGAAAAATATCACTAACCTCAAAACCAAAGAAGATTCGGGGACTAGGTTTTCGGTTTATTTAGAAAAATGATTAGTTTGGCAAATTTAATACAAGATGACTTAAAATGAATTTCATGAACAATTTACATAATGCATGAACGATCATATAATGCATGAATAAACAAATAAATAAACATTCATTCAAAGCAATAAAGCAAATAAAGTAAAGGAATTAACTTTACAATTCAAAACCAAAATAAAGGATACTTCCTCTAGCCATTATGGGTTTTAGGGAAGTTACACATTCCCCAAAATAATTCTAAAGCAATTATTAAAGAAAAATACTGCAAAAAAAAGACAAAATCAATATTATAATAAAGAAAACTAACTAAAAATAAATATCACAAAGAAAAGAGCTAATTCATAAAATAACATACAAGAGAATGTTTATACTTTATTTAAATTAGATTTGATGCTTTAAACAAGCAAGCCTACGTATCCCTTTGAATGGGAATCAAAATCCATATATTTCGCCCTTGTTGCGAGGGGGTTATTTAGCCTGGCCATTTTATCATATTTCAGTTCATTGATTGAAAGGTGAGTTGATTGATTAAATCATATTGATTACCAAGTCGTTAATTAGGTTAGGTTTTAATTAATAAGTAGATATATCAATTCAAATTGCTTACCAAGTTAATTAAATCAAATTATAATCAACACGCCTCAAAATAATGAAAGAAAATGATAAAGCATGCAAAGCAAATAAATAATAAACGAAAAGAATAAACTAAGCAATCCTAAGAAAATAAAACAAAACAAAATAATAAAAGAAGAAAATAAATACCTTACAAGGATGAGGCTTAGGACGAAAGGCGGATAAAGTGGACGACCATATCATAATTCCACCTTCTCGGCTCGGCGGAATGACAACCTTTGAACAGCAACTCGAAGGTGTATTTGGGACCTCCTCAGACTGATTTGAGGAGAGCTACCTTGAAGTGACCACCCAAATAAAAATTTAAAATAAAAAAGTCCATTCCTTTCAGACCAAACTTATGAAACACAAAGGCTAATCAAGCAAACCAAGAAGTTAGGAGGTGAAGAAAATGGAGTGGGAGGACCCCTATATATAAGGGAGAGGTTGGGGGAAGGTTTCATGCACTTCCAATGTGGGAAAAGTGCACA
Source organism: Reutealis trisperma (assembly GCA_947687605.1). Classification (NCBI taxonomy): domain Eukaryota; kingdom Viridiplantae; phylum Streptophyta; class Magnoliopsida; order Malpighiales; family Euphorbiaceae; genus Reutealis; species Reutealis trisperma. The sequence goes on from CANTUT010001325.1 coordinate 141,583, forward strand.
AAATGAAGAAAAAATGGAAAAAATATGGAAAACCCGATTGTTATTACCGGAAGCCCTATGGCAGCCGTAGGCTTTTTAGCGGTAGCCATAGGTCAACATGCGATAGCCACAGGCATTTTGGCTACAACCGCAGGGCCTTCTGCGGCTGCAAGCTGAATTTTGCCCGTTTTGCGATTTTTGTCACATTTTCGCTTGTTTCAGCTCTGATTTAAGCCTTGTTTGATTCTACAGATTTGTAATCAAGTGTCAATTGTCTGGATGTGCAAATTTGAGGGTTCACAGCTACCCCCTCATCAGAATTGGCTTGACTAAAAGGCAATTCTGATGATAGTGAACCTGGGGATGGAAAAAATGAACTAAAGAGATGTCTAAGTCAGGATTATGACATGTTTGGGTGAGAGACATTATTGATTTTTATATGTAAAGGATATATGGAAAAAGAAACCATAGGAATATTTAGGTGATCATTACTAAATATTTATGGGTGAAATTTTGAAAGAATTTTAATAAAGGGGTAGGGGTAGGAACCACATGGATGCCTAGGTGATCGTTACTAGACATTTACGAGTAAAATGAGGTTTTATCATTGGCTATCGGTTCGGCCTTAATGTTGGATGCAAGATTAGTCTTGGTGAATTTCAATTAAGGCTATCTGTTTGCCCCTAATGTTGGAGGTAAAGATGATTTCGGGTAAATCTCAATCAAGGCTAACTGTCTAGCCTTAATGTTAAAGGTAAAGATGATATGGGGTAAATCTCAATCAAGGTTATCTGTTCAGCCTTAATATTAGAGGTAAAGATAATCTGGGGTAAATCTCAATCAAAGCTATCTATCCAACCTTAATGTCAGAGGTAAAGATGATTTGGGTAAATCTCAATCAAGACTATTTGTTCGGCCTTAATATTGAAGGTAAAGATGATTTAGTGAAATCTCAATTAAGGCTATCTGTCTAACCTTAATGTTGGAAGTAAAGATGATCTAGATAAAATCTCAATCAAGGCTATTGTCCAGCCTTAATGTTGGAGAATCAAAATCAAGGCTATCTATCTAGCCTTGATTTAATCTAGCCTTAATTTTAGAGAATTTAAATCAAGGCTATCTGTTCGGCCATAAAGTTGGATAAATCTCAATTAAGGCTATATGTTCGGCTTTAATGTTGGAGGATTTAAATCAAGGCTATTTGTCTAGCATTAATGTTGGAGGATAAAGAAAATTTGGTGAAATCTCAATCAAGGCTATCTGTTTGGCCTTAAAATCAGAGAATTTAAATCAAAGCTATCTGTCCGGCTTTAATGTTGGAGAATAAAGAGGATTTAGGAAAATCTCAATTACGGCTATCTATTTGGCCTTAATGTTGGAGGATTTAAATCAAGGCTATTTGTTTGGCCTTAATGTCAGACAATTTAAATCAAGGCTATCTGTCATACCTTAATGTTGGAGAATCAAAATCAAGGCTATCTGTCTAGCTTTAATTTTAGAGAATTTAAATCAAGGATATCTGTTCGGCCTTAATGTTGGGTAAATCTCAATGAAAGCTATCTGTTCGGCCTTAATGTTTAGAGAATTTAAATCAAGGCTATTTGTCCAACCTTAATGTTTGAGGATAAAAAAAATTTGGTGAAATCTCAATCAAGGCTATCTTTTTAGCCTTAAAGTCAGAGAATTTAAATCAAAACCATCTGTTTGGCCTTAATGTTGGGTAAATCTCAATTAAGGCTATCTATTTAGCCTTAATATTAGAGATAAAGAAGATTTAGGGTAAATATGGTAAAAGTAATGGTTCCAATCTATTTTGGAAAGTCTAGCTTGATATATGGTCAGTTTTGAGACATTTCTGGTAGGAATGATAATGACCCTATCTGGTAAGAATTGATGGAGAGATGATATTATCTAGCAGGAATGATGACGACCCTGTCTAGTAGGAATTGATAAAAAGATGGTCCGTTTTGATTCAGAAGTCTGACTTACAACTTGCTCTATTATGAAATGCATCTGACTATGCAATAATTGGATACTTTGAACCTATGAAGGGTCAGTTTAGTAGGAAAGTGCTAAGCTTTTGGGAAAAAGATGCCCCCACTTTGGAAGGTAGCCTAGTTATTTGGTCTTTGGTTGTTTGGTTTAGGAAGAAGTCACTTTGGGAGGTTAAGCCAAAAGAGGTCTGGTTGGGCTTAGGTGGGTTCGGCTTGCGAGAAGTTTTGGTTTGAGGCTGAATTGGAAAGCTTGATCAGGGGGGTCAAGTCCTTAAAGATGATTAGGTCGAAAGGGTAGGTCAAGTTTTGGGGAAGGTTAATTTGTTGGGCTTGTCTCCAAAGAAGTTCCTATAGGAGTCTTTGGATAGATATGGCAATTGGCTTAGTCAGTTATGGCCTTTTGGTTTAGCTTTAGGGAAGATTGTTTAGAATGAGTGGATTATCTTGGAAGGCTAGGTTAGGTTTGGCCTTAGCTAGGGTCATTTGGAAGCTTAGGTTGTTTTAGCTTTGTAAAAGATCATATTAGAGGCTTGGTCAAGTTATGGCCTTCTAGTGAGTTCATTCAGAAAGCTTGGTCAAATTTTGCCTTAAGATTGTGTTTGAGAGATTAGGCGAGAATGCTAGACCTAAGAGGCTAATCTTGGTTTAGAGGAAAGGTCAAGCTAGGAAATCCAGCTCGGGAAGGCTCAATCAGATTTGGCCTTGGAGGAGATCGTACGCTTCATAGTGAAAGATTTTTAGGAGTGGGTTTCATGATAAAGGCTTTTGGTTGTGTGCTTCATGATGAAGGCTTTTTAGACTGGGCTTATCAGTGAAGGCTTTTAGGTGTTGAGGATAGTTTTTTACAAGGGTGCTTTGGATGGTTGGCTTTGGCTATGGGCTTCATGATAATGGCTTATTGGTTTGTGCTTTGTGACAAAGACCTTTGGTTATAAGGGTATTGCATGATCATGGTTAAGGATTTACCATTTGACTTGGTTGCATTAAAATGGTTTGCAAGCCTTAAGAGACGTTGATCTTAGGGATTATGTGTTTTGCCAATGAGTTTTAATCTTTCAAAGATAATAAGATGTTTACTATAGAGGCATGAGATGGGCATTGACTAGTTCAAGTCCTTCTTAATCAACTTGAGGATGATAAGCTTTAGGAGATATGCCTCGACTAGATTCAAAAATGATGAGTCTTAAGAAACTTAGGATTTTTTATTCTACCCATGATGAGATTTTGCCAAGGAAAAGATGGTATGATTTGGCAATGAAGCTTGGGATGGAACAGTATGATTTCATAAAGTTCAAGAATGGCTTGAAGGTAGGCTGAAATTTCTGAAACGAATCATAAATGTCATATGGTTTTGCTTTTTGTAGCATGAATCATGGAAAAGAGCAAGTCAAGCTTTTTTTATTATTTGAGAACGAAGAGACTCTTAGAGTGACACTTAATTAGTTTGACTCGACATAGATGACACACTAACTGAAAGAAAAAGCCCTTAGGAATGGCTAAAGGACTAATGAGAAGAGACCACTTAGGGATTATGCCCCCAGTGAGTGATAAGGACGTGACGGACTGAAGATTTAGCTTTTGAGCTAAACAATGGGACGGATTGACAACAGATGATGACGCTCTAGAAAGACATGCACCATTATAGGATAAGGGCATAGAAGATAGTATATCCTTAGAGAATTAACCTCTAGTGAGGAAGGATGACTTTGGAGACATGAGATGAGACGGATTGATTAAAGATGATAACTTTGGACATGAGGGAAGATGACTTGGATGAGCTTTCTCTCTCTCTCTCTCTCTCTCTCTCTCTCTCTCTTTCAACTCTAACTTTTGCCTAAGCCGCCCTTTTGGGTTTTCAATTTAGCAAACTTGAATTAATGAAATTTGGAACGAAATTCCACTATGGTTTAGGCTACTACCTTTTTTCATTTTGAAGGCTCTGACCATTGAATTATGGATTTGACAAAGATCTTCTCTGAACTTGTTACCCCTTGTTGAGGTGTATCATTTGATTACCTGATGTGCAATAGGTAATTATATTTACTTGCTCTTTATGATTTAACTTATTTGATCATTTGACCTTCTTTGATTAGGTACAATTGTTGATGCACCTCAAATTCTAACATGTGCTAATTGTGGTGGATTTGATAGTTTGTTCATTTCTCTCTCTTTCTTTTCCTTTTTTTTTTCTTTTTTTTCTTTTTGCTTTTTTCTTTCTTTTTTTTTTCTTATAAGCTCATCCATTTTAGACTAAAAAGGAAGATAAGAAAATAAATGCACTAATAAGAAAATGTAAATATATTACTATAAAGAAAACTTTATTACAAGATGATAAAAAAGGGGACTGACATGGTCGACACAAAATACACGAAAAAGATAATAGACCTAGACTTAGAATTAGATGGCAGACTTACAGATTTGGACTTAGACTCAAGCTTAGACTTAGAATTCAATCTCAGACAGGTCAAATTAACTGAACTTGAACTACTCTATGACATGCCCCTTGAGGTTGAGGTAAGGTGCAGTCGAATTGGGTTTGGGTTCATCATCACTGTTTAGGTTAGTGGTAGGGAATTTAGCTTGAAGTGACGTACTTTAGATGCAATCTTCGACTTTTAATGCAGTTGCAACTAAAGCTTTAAAAGTGGGTAGGTATTGTGTTAACAAGTGGGCTTGATAGGTCGGGCGTAGATTCTTGACAATAATATCCACTTATTCTTGCTCAGTTGGCCTATTTACCATTTGAGCAGCTTTAGCCCTCCACCTAGAAAGGAACATGGAGAAGGACTCATCTGGAAGTTGCTTCATGGTTTCAAAATCACGCCTAGTGACATCTACTTCAGTGTTGTAATGATATTGTCTAACAAAGACATGACAAAAATCATCCCATGTTTTTTTTTGGCTTTTGTCTAGTGAAAGAAACTATCTTCTAGCAGCTCCAGTTGGCGTTTCTTGGAAAATTTGAGCAAAGAGCTCATCGCTAAGTCCATAGGTTTCATTACTCCTATATATATCTTCAAATGAGTTATGGGGCATATGGTTCCATCAAATCTATCCAACTCAGGCATTCTGAATTTAGGAGGAAGCTTGGCATCAGGCAATAAGATCAAGCTATCCATATCAATTAAGTCATTATGTTGCTTCAGGGATTTGATGGTTTTCTCCATAACTTCAAGTTTATCCATAAGCAATTTGGTATCCTGAGAGAAAACTTCCCTACCTTGAAAATGATCTAGGAGAGAGGAAGAGTTAGAGTGGGTAGTGGTGTTTAAGGCTTGAGTATTGGTAGATTTCTTAATATAGGTCTGATTTAGATTTTTATCGAGGTTTGTTTGGTTAATTGGGGCTCGAACTTCCTCAATGATGGCTTGCCTTTGTTCCTTTATGTTTTCTTCAAATTAGATCTATTGAGAAGCTAGGATAGCTTGAAAATGCTCTTCATGCTTCTTAAGAAGGCTAGTCATAAGTGTAGTTAGGGCATCCATGTCAAACGGGTTGGCCATTGGTACCTTATAAACCAAATCAAACAATTGAGGTAAGTTTTTAGTGAAGAGGCAGAAATATGGGCATGCAAACTTTGGGGAGAAAGACTCTCTTTGATATTACAAGCTAACTGCATTTTGGGCTTTTGAGGATTTCCTAAGATTGCCTAGGTCAAGGTTTCAAGTTTAAGGTATCAGGTTGAACCAAAGGTACTGAACTTAAGGTAGTGCATTAGACCAAAGTTACTGGAGCTTAGGATAGTGTGCTAGGCCAAAGGTATTGGGCTTAGGGTAATGTGTTGGGCTAAAGGTATTGAGCTTAAGGTAGTGTCTTGATGATTTGGTTGGCAGGATATAGATAAAAATGAGGGTAAAGGTGTTCTAGGTTAAAGGCTAAGGTAATGGGGTAAGGTTTAAGGTGATGGCTTAAGGTTTATAGGGGCAAAGGTGATTGAGACAGAGATAGAGTGTTTAAGGTTTAAAAGTGAAGGTGTTTGGATAGAAGTGGAAAGTGAGTATGTGACCCTTCTTCGGTTTAAGTTATAACCAAGACTAGAGATGAATGCATATTTTGTTATAGAATATGGATGCATGATATGTATGGAGAAAATATTTCATGACAATGCAAAAAAGGATCTAATTATGGTACATAAAACCTAAGGTCCAAATATAGGTTCATTACATGAAAAAGGGTAAGGGTGGTTATATTTTATCGCAAAGAAAAGAGCTAATTCATAAAATAACATTTAAGAGAATGGTTATATTTTATTTAAATTAGTTTTGATGCTTTAAACAAGCAAACGTACATATCCCTTTGAATGGAAATCAAAATCCACATAGTTCGCTCTTCTTGTGAAGGGGTTAATTTAGCCTAGCCATTTTATCATATTTCAGTTCATTGATTAAAAGGTGAGTTGATTGATTAAATCATATTGATTACCAAGTTGTTAATTAGGTCAGGTTTTAATTAACAAGCAAATATATCAATTCAAATTGCTCACCAAGTTAATTAAATCAAATTATAATCAACATACGTCAAAATAATGAAAGAAAATGATAAAACATGCAAAGCAAATAAATAATAAATAAAAAGAATAAACTAAGCAATCTTAGGAAAATGAAACAAAACAAAACAAAATAATAAAAGAAAATAAATACCTTACGAGAATGAGGCTTGGGATGGAAGGCAGATGAACTTCTTGACTTGGCAGAATGACAACCTTCGAACGACGACTCGGAAGGTGTATTTGGAACCTTCTCGGACTAATTTAAGGAGAGCTACCTTGAAGCAAACACCCAAATAAAAATTTAAACTAAAAAAGTTTGTTCCTTTTAGACCAAACTTGTGGAGATGGTTCACTTGATGCAAAGGCTAATCAAGCAAATCAAGAAGTTAAGAGGTGAAGAAAATGGAATGGGAGGACCCCTATATATAGGGGAGAGGTTGGGAGAAGGTTTCATGCACTTTCGATGTGGGAAAAGTGCACAAAAAGAAGAAAAAAATGGAAAAAATACGAAAAACCTGACTACTGCTACCAGAAGCCTTACAATAGCCACAGGTCAGTATGCGGCAGCTGCATGCATTTTGGGGCAGTCACAGGGCCTTCTGCTACTGCAAGCTGAATTTTGCCCATTTTGCAATTTTTGGCCCGTTTTCAACTATTTCAGCTCCGATTTAAGCCTAGTTTGATTCCACAGATTCGTAATCGAGTGACAATTGTCTGGAGGTACAAATTTGAGGGTTCATACTAGTATGTATTTGAACCTCTTAGGCTTAGTGAACAAACATTCAGAAGTCAAAAACTCTCAAAATGGAAAAATCAAAATAATTTTTTTTTTGGCATTTGAACCCTTTCAAATCATCTAAGACTAAGTAATGAGTACAACGCAAATAGAATCATGAAAAATGGACTAAAAACAAGCAAGAATGAATGAAAACAGCAAAACGAGCCATTGGCCCGTTACCGCAAAGGGCAGTGGCATTGTCACAAAGGCCTTTGCAGAACAGCAAAGGCCTATGCGGTAATGCCGTAAACCACTCTACAGTGCTGCAAAGCTTTATGCAGCAACTCCAATGAAAATTCAATTTTTTGTAATACCACATTAGAAATTTGTGTTTTCTATGCTTCAAACCTCCTCCTATATATAGAGGGCCTCCCCACACTTCAAAACACCAACTTTTAGAGATTGAAAAGCAGTAACTTCAAGAAAACTGCTTTGCATTTGCTCCTTGCTTCGCAAAGCGAGTTGGGGAGTCTCTCCTTGATTCCTACTCGACCAGTTTAAGGCTTTCCACCACCCACCTGTTCGAGGCAAGTCTCTTGCCTAAGGCTCGTGTCCGCTGCCTAAGGCTAGCTGCCTCCAGTCGCCCAAGGCTATCCGCTGCCCACCAAGGCTAGCTGCCACCTGCCATCTAAAGCCACCTGCCGCCCGCTGATGCTAGCCACCGCCTACTCTCCTAAGTTAGCCACCGCCTGCCATCCGAAGACAACCATTGCCTGCCATCTAAAAATAGTCACCGCCTGCCATCCGAAGCAACCGCCACCCACCATCCAACACTAGTCGCCACCTGCCATCTGAGGCCAGTCGACACCCGCCATCTGAGGTAAGCTTCTTTTCCTTTAAATTTCTTTTGTCTAAAATTTCTTGCTTCTTTTAGTTAGTTAATTAAATTGATTCATCTAGGTTGCTAACTAATCAACTCAGTAATCAATTAAATTAATTAATTAACTCAACCCTCTTTTAATCAATCAATCAAAACATGATAAAGTGGCTAGGCTAAACTAACCCCTTCGCAAGAAGGGAGAACTACATGTGTTCTTATTTCCATTCAAAGGGATATGTAGGAATACTTGGTTCAGGCATCTAATCCAATTAAAACTAACCAACTCTCCCCCCATCACCTTCTTCACTTGCTTTTATTTTGCTTTTCTTTACTTTGATATTAGGTTTAGTTTGGAGAATGTATGACTTCCTTAAAACCCATAAGGGCTAGATGAGGTATCCCCTATGTTTGGGATTTATTTGTAATGTTAACTTTCTTTGGACTATTACTTGTATTTATTATTGGATATATGGAATCAATGATCATGCATATTATAAATTGTCTATGCATTTTAAATTATTCATGACATATATTTTAAGTCACTTTTATATTATTTGGCCAAACTTATTTTGTTAAATTAAACTGAAAACCTAGTCCCTAAATCCTCTTTGGTTTTGAGGCTAGTGATCTTTTTCCTTTGGGTAATAATTGGAGTCAAATGAGTTTTTTCCTTATATTTTCCCAAATAAAAATAAATTAGGTGGCGACTACAAAAAAATAATTTTCAAACCTATCAAAGATAAGCCCGAGGGCTTCCAAGTGAGTTCTTTCTCAAATGAGCATTTCGATTCCCTTTAGCTAATCGGACCGATGCTAAGGCGAGGCCTCACAGCTGGTAACTCCACTGGGGAGTGACTTTCTTTTAATAAAAGGAAACATAAATGGACTACTAATTAGTTTAAAAAGAGTTTGGCCTTTTAATATGATTGTGACTTTGCATGCATCACTTGCATAAGCTCTTTGCCATTCAACCTAGTTTTTGGAAAACAATGGATAGTGAGTAGTATCGAGTGGGTAACCCTCTTTAGGTCTACCCGCCGATAGTGAAATCATCCACCCCGCGACGAATCCTTTGATCCTTTCAAAGGTGTAATGAGTATGAATGTACTGTTGGACCCATGCGAGACTCCTTGACTCACATGTGATTAGGTATATTGCTGCTCTAGTGTGAAGGGTACCTAAACTAAGCCACTTTTACCCTTTCATGTAATGAACTTAGATCCTTGCCTTAGGTTTGTGTACCATAATTAAAACCTTGCATCTTTGCATTCTCATGAAATGTTTTCCACATGCATATCATGCATCCATATTGTATAACAAAATATGCATTCATCTTAAGTCTAGGTCGAACCTTGAACCGAAGAAGGGTCAAATATTCTTATCTCCATTCAAACATCTCCCCCATAAACACTCTCACCTATATCCCATCACCCTATCCAAATACCCTTATACCATCACCTTAAACCTTTAGCCTAAACACCACTATCCTTAACCTAAAGCCCTCTCATCTTTATCCAAACACCTTCGCCCCCACAAATGCAAAACCATCACCCTGACCACCTCACCCTAGTCTAACCTTAAACACCTCACCCTAACCTCCATCCAAACAACTTTTCCCCCATAAATTTAAAACCATCACCTTGACCTTTAACCTTAAACACCTCACCCTAGTCTTACCCTAAACATCTCGCCCTAGCCTTATCCTAAACACCAAACACCTGAACCTTATACCTCAAATGTAAACCTAAACCACCTTCAACCTTTAGACCTTAAGCCATTAACCCACAACCCTAAAACCCATATCTAACCTTAAAAACCCTGTTACCTAACCATAAACCTAACCCACAACCTTTATCCTTACCCAAAAAAAAAATAGACACCTTAGGTTCTCCATACCAAAACCATTATCTTAATCCTACTCCTTGTTCAAAATCAAACCCACTATCCTTAAACCTAACACCCATGGCTTATTACCTTCAAAACTAGCCTATTACCCTTAAGCCCAACAACTTTGGCCCAACATCTCACCTTAAGCCCAAAAAATGGTTGGTTCATGATATGATAGGGAAGCCTTTTCTCTTAGGATCTGCATGCTTATACCCTTATCACCTTTTCTATTCCATGCATGTCACTTACCTTGTTGCTTTGGTTTGAAGGTACTAATGGCCTACCCGCTTGATATGGCTTCCTTAACCACACTTCTGACCAAAGTCTTTAAAAAGCAAGAAGAGCATTTCTAAGCTATCCTAGCTGCTTAACAAGCCCAATTTGAGCAACAAAGGCAATTCATCATTGAGGAAGTTCGGGTTATGATTAACTAGGCCAGATATAACCATCCTAACTCAAACCTTATCTTGAACTAGACCAATCCTAGTGAAACCAACTCATATCTCGACCAAGGTGGGGAAGTTTTCTCTTACCCAAACACTAGATTACTCATAGAGAAACTTAAAGCCATGGAAAGAACCATCAAATCCCTAAAGCATCGCGATGATCTAATTGATATGGACAGTTTAACCTTATTCCCTAATGCCAAGCTTCCTCCTAAATTCAAAATGCCTGAATTGGAAATATTTGACGGAACCACTTACCCCAAGACTCATTTGAAGATATATGTGAGGGCAATGAAACCTTTTAGGGTTAGAGATGAGCTCCTTACTTAACTATTCCAACAATCACTAACCGGTGTTACTAAGAAATGGTTCTTTTCACTAGACAAGAGCAAGAAAAGGACATGGGATGATATCTACTATGCCTTTAATGAACAATATCATTATAACAGTGAAATGGATGTCACTAGGTGTGACTTGGAAACTACCAAGCAGCTTCTAAAGGAGTCCTTCTCCATGTTCCATGCAAGGTGGAGGGCTAAAGTTGCTCAAATGGTATCCAGACCAACAGAGTAAGAACAAGTGGACATCCTTATCAAGATTCTACTTTTGACCTATCAAGACCACTTATTAACCCAATACTTATCCACTTTCAAAGATTTGGTTGCAACTGCATCAAACATTGAAGATTATATCCAATGTGCATCATTTCAACCTAAATTCCTCACCATCAACCCGAGCAGTAAGGAAGAATCTAAACCCAATTCAACCCCACCTTACCTCAGCCCCAAGTGGCATGAAATGGAAGAGTTCAAATTCAACTAATCTGACCTATCTGAGATTGAAATCCAAGTTTGAGTTTGAGTCTAAGTCTAAATTTGAGTCTGTGTCTATTTTCCTTTTCATATATTTTTCATCAATCATGTCAATCTCCTTTTGTTATCCTGTAATAAAATTTTCCATTGCAATAAAACATCCATATTTATTTATGCACTTGTCTTTTCTTGTTTTAAATATGGATGAGCTTTGAAAAGAAAAAAAAATGAAAAAGAGAGAAAAATGAAAAAAAAAAAGAGAGAAATGAACAGTCAATTAAATCCACCATAGCTAGCATATACTGAGGTGCTATCAACAATTGCTTTGCTAGCTCCTAACCAAAGTAGTTCAAAAAATAGACCTCTCATCAAATATTTAAAGTACAAAATCAAATGATACACCTCAACAAGGGGCAATAAGTTCTTCAAATCCAAAATTCAAATGTTAAAGCCTCTCAAAGTGAAGAAAAGCAACAAATCATAGTAGAATGTTTTCTCTCAAATTTCAAGCTCGTTAAGTTGAAAACCTAAAAAGGGCGGCTTAGGCAAAAGTTAGAGTTAAAAAGAGAGAGAGAGAGAGAGATAAAGAAAGCTCATCCTAGTTATCTTCCTTCATATAAAATCATCTTTTCGTCTTGTCTCATGTCTTTAAAGTCATCCTTCCTTACTAGAGGCTCATTCTCTAAACTGATATTGTCTTCTATGCCCTTACCTCACAGTGGGGGCATGTCTTTATCGGTCATCATCATCTTTTATTAATCTGTCTCATCATTTAGCTCAAAGAGCTTAGGCACAATCTCTCACATTGCTAGTCTGTTATGTTTCTATCTCTCATTGGGAGCATGAACCCCAAGTTATCTTTTCTCATCAGTCCTTCAGCCACTCTTTAGGGCACTACCTTTCATCCAGTCTATCATCTACATTCAAGCTAAGAAAGTGTCACTCTAAATGTCTCTTCAACCTTAAAACAACAAGGTTAGCTTGGCTTATTCTTTTCTATGAATCATGCTACAAACAGTAAAATCATACAACCTCCCTGATCCTTTTCAGAATTTCCAATCCACCTTTGAACCATTCCCAAACTTCATAATGTACAAGCCTCGTCAACCTTTGAAGCTTAAACCTCATAACTCAAGCCTCGTACCACCATTTCTTTGGCAAAGTCTTGTCATCTTCTAAGAGCCAAGCCCATGAGCAGAACCAAAGATTCTAAGTCTTTCAAGACTTATCATCTGTAAAGCTAGCTTTCTCTAGCACAACCAAAATCAAGTCATGTCCTACAAAGTTTAAGAAGGGCTCGAACCAGTCAAGGCCCTTCCATGTCTCATTGGCAAAATCTCATCATCTTTGAAAAGACCAAGCCTCTTTGGCAAATTACATCACCTATAAAGTCTAATTGAGTAAAGGCCTACTAACTGTATAATAGGTAAGAAAATATGATGCAACTATGTTAAAGGGCAAACCCTCATCCATGAGCCTGCAGCCAAAATTTATAATACCATACCTGAGATAAAGACAATCATCTTCTAAAAAGGTCCAAAGCACCTTTGTAGAAAAGCCCAAGCTGACAAAGCCTTTTAACCAAATGCCTTTAAGACTTCACCATAAAGCTCAAACCATAAAGCCTTCACTATAAAGCCCACTCCTTAGGAATCTTCACCTTAAAGCCTAAATAAAAAAGCCTTCACCCAGAAACCCAAACCTAAAAAAGCATTCGCCAAAAAAACCACTCTCAAAAAGCCTTCACTAGGAAGCCCAAGCCCAAAAGCCTTCACCATGAAGCTTAAGCCCAAGAGCCTTTACCATGAAGTCTAAGCCCAAAAGTCTTCACCATGAAGCCCCAAACTAAGAAGCCTCTACCATAAAGCTTTTACCATGAAGCTCACTCCCAAAAAACCCTAATCTTTTCCAAAGCTAACACCTAACCAAACCTTCCTAAGATGGTTTCCTAGCCTAACCTTTCCTCTAAGCTAGTCCTAACTAAGCCTAAAGCAAAACCTAATTGAGCCTAAGACAGAACTTGACTGAGCCTTTCAATTGAACTCCCCAAAAGCTATAACATGACCAAGCCTAAGTGCTAAACTTGACTAAGCCTTCCATATGAACTTCTCTGAAGATAAGCCCCATAAGCTGACCTTCCCTAAACCTTCCAATCTAAATCATCTCTAAAGACCTGACCCTCTTGATCAAGTTCTCCAAATCCAGCCTCAAACCAAATCTTCTCCAAAGTCAGACATATCTAAACTGAATAGGCCAATCTTTTCCAAGGCCACACCTTGTTTGACTTTCCAGAATGACTTTTTTCCTAAACCAAACTGATAGCCATTGACCAACTAGCCTCGTACCTAACATGCCTACTTCACCTCTAGGCTAACTAATCACCCAAAAACCAAATGGCCAAACCACTTTCCTCCATCATTCTAAAGTGGGGGAACATCCCTTCCAAATATTCACCTTTCTAAAATGGAGGCATCTTTCTCTCAAAGATCAACACTTTTATATTAAGACTGACCCTTCACATGTTTAAGGTATTAGATCATTGCATAATCATCTAGCATTTTTGCATTGAACAAATCATAAATCAAGGCAAATTGTCAAAACTCTTGAAGAAAGACAAGATCATCATCATCATTCCTACCAAATAGGATTACCACTTCATCAATTCCTACCAGACAACGTCATCTTCTTTCCTACCAAACAGGATCATCATCACCATTCCTACCAAACAGGATCATCATCATCATTCCTACTAGACAAGATCACTACTATGTCAATTCCTACCAAATAGGGTCGTCTTCAAGCCTACTAAATAGGATCACCACTTCGTCAATTCCTACCAAACAGGGTTGCCTTCGAGCCCACTAGACAAGATCCCCATTTCATTAATTCCTACCAAACAGGGTCGTATTCAAGCCTACCAGACAGGATCATCATTATCATTCCTACCAGACAGGGCCGTCTTCTTTCCTACCGAACAGCATCATCATCATCATTCCTACAAAACAAGATCACCACTTCATCAATTCCTACCAAACAGGGTCACCTTCAAGCCTATCAGACAAGAACATTATTATCATTCCTACTAAACAAGATCATCACTTCATCGATTTCTACCAGACAGGGTCACCTTTTTTCCTACTAGATAGGATTATCATTATCATTCCTACCAGCCAGAATCACCACTTTGTCGATTCCTACCAGCTAGGGTCGTCTTCTTTCCTACCAGACAGGACCATCATCTTTAGCTCCTACCAAACAGTAGAAGTCCCAAACCAAATCTCATAAATATATAGAGGGCATCTTCCTTAAAATTCAACCACACCTCTCACCCAAATGTCTGAACTTTGTTCTAGATATTAATTTGGTTCCTTTCACCATCTCCCATCCTCAGGTTCACTGTCATCAAAATTGTCTTTTTGACAAAGACAATTCTTATGAGGGGACAGTTGAGAACCCTTAATTTTGCACCTAGAATCTTAGAAGCACTTAGACTCAGTGAACAAACTTTCAAAAGTCAAAAACTATCAAAACAGAAAAATCAAAATATTTTTTTTGGCATTTGAACCATTTCAAATCATTCTTGACTGAGTAACGAGTACAACACAACTAAAATCATGAAAAATGGATGAAAAAAAAAAAGAAACAAGAATGGGTGAAAATGGCAAAATGAGCCAAAACAGGCCCATTGTTGCAAAAGGCTGCGACATTGCCGCAAAGACCTTTGCGAAATTGCAAAGGCCTATGCAACAGTGCCACAAACCACTCTATGGCTCCACAAAGCTTTCTGCAAGAACTCCAAAGAAAATTTGAATTTTTGCAATCCCACATTGAAAATTTGTGTTTTCTATGCTTTAAACCTCCTCCTATATATAGAGGGCCTCCCCACACTTCAAAACACTAACTTCTAGAGCTTGAAAAGCAATAACTTCAAGCAAACCGTTTTGCATTTGCTCCTTGCTTTGCAAAGCGAGTTGGAGGGTTTCTCCTTAATTCCTACCCAACTAGTTTAAGGCTTTCCGCCGCCCGCTTGTTCAAGGCAAGTCTGTTGCCTAAGGCTCATGTCCGCTACCTAAGGCTAGCTGCCACCTAAGGCAATCCACTGCCTACCATCCAAAGCCAACCGCTGCCCACTGAGGCTAGCCACTACCTACCGTCCTAAGTCAGCCACCACCCGCTGAAGCTAGCTATCACCTGCCATCCTAAGTCAGCCACTACCTGCCATCCAAAGATAGCCACCACCTGCCATCCAATGCCAGTTACCGCCTGCCATCTGAAGCCAGCTGTCGCCTGCCATCCAACACTGTTCGCCACCTACCATTCGAGACTAGTCGACACCCACCATCCAAGGTAAGCTTCTTTTCCTTTAAATTTCTTTTGTCTAAATTTCCTTACTTCTTTTAGTTAGTTAATTAAATTGATTCATCTAGGTTGCCAGCTAATCAACTCGGTAATCAATTAAATTAATTCATTTTCTCAACCCTCTTTTAATCAATCAATCAAAACATGATAAAGTGGCTAGGCTAAACTAACCCCTTCGCAAGAAAGAAGAACTGTGTGGGTTCTTATTCCCATTCAAAAGGATACATAGGCATGCTTGGTTCAAGCATTGAATCCAATTAAAACTAACCAACTCTCCCCCCTATCACCTTCTTCATTTTTTTGCTTTCCTTTACTTTGATATTAGGTTTAGTTTGGGGAATGTATGACTTCCCTAAAACTCATAAGGGCTAGAGGAGGTATCCCCTATGTTTGGGATTTTATTTGTAATGTTAACTTTCTTTTAAACTATTACTTATATTTATTATTAGATATGTGGAATCAATGATCATGCATATTATAAATTATCTATGCATTTTAAATTATTCATGAAATATACTTTAAGTCACTTTTATATTATTTGGCCCAAACGTATTTTGTTAAATTAAACTAAAAACCTAGTCCCCGAATCCTCTTTGGTTTCAAGGCTAGTGATCTTTTTTCTTTGGGTAATAATTAGAGTCAAATGGGTTTTTTCCTTATATTTTCGAAAATAAAAATAAATTAAGGTGGCGACTCCAAGAAATAATTTTCAAACCTATCAAAGATAAGGCTGAGAGCTTCCTCGTGAGTTTTTCTCAAATGAGCATTTCGATTCCCTTTAGTAGATCGGACCAGTGCTCGGGCGAGACCTCACAGAGTGGCATTTTCTAGTGGAAGAATCAAATAAATTATTGGTAGACTTACATGCTTTAGGAGCTCCTATCGTACATCGTAAATCACTTAGTTTGATATAGAGAAATATATATACATATGAAACAGCTATTATTCAAATACAAAAGAAAAATGCACAAATGCTTCTTCGTAGACCAAGATATTACATGTTGAAACTTGTAAGAAAACAAGCTAATGTGAATGACAGAACATTGTCTAATACAGAGGTTAATAATGTGCTTAGGTACTATAAATATCATTCAGATGATGAAAATGTCTGATGAAGAGTAATAGAATTAGATGTGTAATATGAATAACATAATGTTTTTTATTAAATGTTATGTGTCATATTAATGCAGTTGTAGTAATATATTAACTTAATAAATATTATATGCATATATAGCAATACAAATAAATATTATACCAAGTGTATAATTGTCATTAAAAAAAAAAAAAAAAAGTAATGCCCTGCACATCATTTGTGTCCTCCTTGAACGTGACACCGGTCTCCTCCAGTCCCACAAGGTAGAGGCCTACAATCATATGATGGAGCACATATAGGTTGAACTACCATTGGCTGCACTTCAATTTGCTCTTCATCACTAGTAGCGTCATGCTCTTGATCCTGAACTTGATATGGTACAGGAGAATGAGTATATGCTGGTGTAGCAAATGGATGGCCAAAAGCAGGTGCAAACGTATTTGTTAGAGTGAAAAACCCACCTGAATATTGCATTTACTGTATGGGAGTTCCATCCCATTATGCCCCTACCCAAGGCATGAATATAGAAGATGATGCAGCATATAGGGTCGGTTGAAATGATGTAGATGCAAATCGATCAGAAGCATTCACTTAAGAACTGAACTATGCAAATAAAGAGGAGGACTGGGACTATCCATACATCTCAGGTGTGACCTCGGGTGGCTAAGACCCTAATGAACTACTGAACTTGAATCTAGTTGATATAAGGAGGAAACCTATCTTCATCAGCTATGACATTATGCTGACTCAATTGGTGGAGACTTGTAGGCACATTATGAAATTCGATTGGGCATAATACATTTAGATCAACAGATGTACCCATTTGTCACCTTTGGTTTGCATTTATGTTAGAATGTCATTGAACTCATGGTTCACTAGGACCGACATCTAACTGATGCTATTCTGGCACTTGCTTTGGATCCGAAGGTTGTCTGATCACAATTTGCTCCTCCTCGGCTAATGCATCAAACATAGTTTGATTGATCTGATGTATTGTGCTGACATCATTAGTGATATGAATTCTCTCAATAGCATCTTTCTACAATAAATACATTATTAGTTACATCTGTAAAATGAACTAAATTAACATTTACACTAAAATATATAACATGCTAATATTCTATATAAGTGAAACATGTACTAAATAATCAATTACTCTTAATTTCTTCATTAACTCACTATTGCATTTAACAAGCCACCCTGGTGAGATATATATCTCCTAGTCACCCTTCTAAACCACTTCATATACTGCGAATGGTATTATGGTCGTGTGTCGCATGGCATGTCTACATGAATTTTTTTATGTCAATCATTCTACATCATAATCTATTGATGATGGTGCACATGCCAGTCACCTATGACAGAATGCAAGTTAATGCCCTCAAGCCTTCTGGGTTAAAGTGGATGCAGTGGTATATGTTGTCTTTATCCAAATTGTCTAAGAACTCTATCCGACTGATGCCACTGCAGAATGTGAAAGCAAATCATTGGGACTACTGTTTGCCATATCTTTTGTCCATTTAGGCAGCACTGAGGGAGCGATTCCAACATCTCCTCATCATATGGCTTCCAAATCATCTGCATGAAAAATTATATTGATTTAAAACAACAACATGTGATACCGTATTGTGAACCCTCAAATTAGCACCATTAGGATTTGGCTGTAGCGAAGATTAGTGAGCTATATAGAACTAGTGTAGTAAATTTCCTAAAACTTACACTTTTAGATGGCCTCAATTACGAACCTATAGAATCAAACACGGCCTAAATTAGATCAAGAACGGATGAGAACAAGCCAAAAAAAGGGTGCAGCAACCTACAGGATAGCTGTGAATTGCAACAACTGCAACCCTTCTTGTGGTTGCCGTAGAGGCTTTGCGATTGCCACAAAAGCTCTGCGATTGCCACAAAAGCTCTGCGGTTACCGCAGACCCTAAACAGTTACCGCAGTGTGTTTTTCCTAGTTTCCATACCGAAAATTCATAGTTTTGAGCCCCTAAACTTCCCTTATAAATACTTTACACCTCCTAACAACTTAGACACACAATTACATGCTTATATACTCTCCCTAAGGCTTTATAAACCCTATTCCTAAGCTTTCTAATCATCAAAACCCTCTTTGTAAACTTCCAAATCTCTAAAATCCCATTCCAATACTTCTCCCATCACTTCAAACCTTATTTATAAGCCTTCTAATTATCTCAAAACCCTCTTCATAAACTTCCCAATCATCTCAAAACCTTATTCATAAGCCTCCTAATTATCTTAAAACCCTATTCATAAGCTTCCTAATCACCTTAAGTCTAATTCATAAGTTTCCCAATCATCTCAAAACCCTATTCATCAACCTCCTAATCACCTTAAACCCTATCTCTAAGCTTCCTAATCAAGAAAAGGTGCAATTCAAATTATTCCATTCAAAAGGAATTTATGGTACTCAAGCAAAGGTGTGATTCAAGTCCCTCCAAAAAGAGTTCATGCTATCCAAGAGCCCTTTTTCCAAAAGGAGTGCTCGTGCTATCCCTAAGGAAATGTGGAACTTAGATCTGGTGCCAAGCTCATCCATACGTTCCTTGCAGTTGAAAGCCAAAGGTAAAAGTTCTTTCTCTTTTCTTTTTCCAATTCTAATTTCAAGATCTAAATATGAAAAGATCTAATTTTTGTTAATTAAAATCTGACCTGATTAACAAATCCCTAAAAACTCCTCCTTTGCAAGAAGGAAGAATTGCGTGGGGTTTGATTCCTATTCAAAGGGATACGCAAGCTTGCCATCTCTAAGGCATTCAACTCTACTAAAATTAATAGCTTCTTCTTTCTATCATCTTCTTCACATAGTTTAGGATCAAAATTATTTTTTCTTAAATAAAAGTCTAACTTTTAATTCTTTTTATCATAATTTTTTTATTACTTTTTTTTATTTTAGTTGTTTAGATTATATTTGGGGAATGTGTACTTTTCCTATAACCCATAAGGGCTAGAGGAAAGATCCCCTTATTTGGACATTTTGACTTGTAATAGTTTGATAGTTTTTTCCCCTTATTTTTCATATTTTGTAATTATCATTATTTCATTTTTTTCCATGCATTGTACGAGTAATATTTATTTCATGCATCATATTATATCTATTCATACATACATAAAAAAAACTTCTTTTTTTTAAAAAAAAAAGCTATTTTATATTTAAGCCAAACTAATTTTTTTATATTGTTTTAACCAAAACCTAGTCTCCAAGCCCTCTTTGGTCATTCGAGGACTAGTACTTTTTCTTGGGATAAATGGTGTAATTTTGGAGTCAATCAAATTGGATTTTTCCTTTAATTTTCCTAACTAAAATAAACAAAATTAAAGTGATGACTCCTTTGCAAATTACAATTTACCAAATACAATTTTTTAAACTCATAGCGAATTCCAATCGTGATGTTTCTCTTAATGAGCATTTCGATTCCCTTTAGCGGATTGGGCCAATGCTCGGGTGAGGCCTCACAGTTGGCGACTCCATTGGGGACTCCAAAATCTTTTTCAAAATGAAAGATGAAAGTGGACTACTCTTGGTAAAACAAAAAGAGTTTGGCTTTTTTAGTGAAAAATACCTTTTCATGCATCACTACATTTGACTCCTTATCCAAAACCCAGTTTCTTAAGAAAACAAAGGATAGAAAGTAACATCAAGTGGGCAACCTTCCTTAGGTCTACTTGCGGATAGTGAAATCATCCAGTTCGTGATGTATCCTCTAATCCTTTTAGAGGTGTAACGAGTATGCATGTACCGTTGGACCCATGCGAGGCTTTTTGACTCATATGTGGTTAGGTATATCGCATCTCTAGTGTGATGGGTTCCTTTCAAACCACCCTTACCCTTTCATATAATGACTCATAGAACCTTCCTTTAGAATTGTAAAACCATAATACTAAACTTGGTATTTCATGAAACCTTTTTCAATCATTCATTCATACATGCATGCATAGCTTGAACCTTATTAAGAGTTTAAAACCTATCCAAACATCTTCACACCTAAAACCCATGGTTCACCTAAATCTAAGGTCAACACCCAAAACCCATAGTCCATCTAAACCTATGGTCAAAATCCAAAACCCATGGTCCACTTAAAACTATAATCCACCTAAACCTATGGTCAAAACCCAAAAACTATGGTCCACCTAAACTCATGGTCAAAACCACAAACTCATGATCTACCTAAATCCATGGTCAACACCCAAAGCCCATGGTCCACCTAAATCCATGGTCAAAGCCCAAAAATTAATGGTTCACCTAAGCCCATGGTCAAAAACCAAAAACTATGGTCCACCTAAACCATGGTCAAAGCCCAAAACCTATGGTTCACCTAAACCCATGGTCATAACACAAAACTCATGGTTCACTTAAACCCATGGTCTAGTCCTACCCAAACCCATGTTAAACTCACGGTAAAAATAAACCCATATATGGTTCCCCTATCCAAATCCACAATCCTTATCTAAGCTAAACACTGACCTAGCCCTATTCTAACTTCATCTTTCACAATTTTTACCCAAGCTAAACACTGACCTAACTTTCATCCTTTATAGTTCTTACCTAAGCTAAACACTAATCTAGCTTTATCCTCAATAATCTTTACCAAAGATAAACACTGACCTAACTTCATTCTTATCCATAGTCCTTACCTAACCTAAACCCTGATTTGTTTCATCTTTTATAGTACTAGCCAAACCTATGGCCCATCTAAGCCCATAATCCAGCCCAATCAAACTCATTATCCAACTATCACTAAACCCATGGTCCACCTAACATCCAAATCCATGGTACATCCAATCTCAAAACCCATGATCACTCTATCCTTAAGCCCTTGGCAAAACCGTTCATAAATCGCAATCCCAATTACTCAAGGCTAAACTCTGACCTAACCTTCAAGGCAAAAATCTGACCTAACCACTTAAAGCTAAATTCTGACCTAGTCACTCAAAGCTAAAATCTAACATAGTCACCCAAAGCTAAAATCTAACCTAGCAACTCAAAACTAAATTATGACCTAAGCATTCAAAGCTAAAATCTGACTTAGTCACCCAAAACTAAAATCTGACCTAACAACTCAAAGCTAAATTCTGACCTAGCTACTCAAATATAAAATTTGACTTAGCTACTCAAAGCTAAAATTTGATCTAGCTACTCAAAGCTAAAATCCAACCTAGCCACTCAAAGCCAAATGCCAATCTAGTTTTCAAAGCTAAAATCTGACCTAGCTCCCACAGCTAAATATCGATCTAGCTAACATCATACGCCTCCATCCTCATATTTACCCATACACCATTAACCTAACCATAAGACACTATGATCCATTGCCATTAAACTAAAGGTCCTTGGTTTGTCATACCCCATAATTTTTTCCAAAGCTTAATACTAACCATGCTCCTTTCCCCTTTTCATAAGGTTGCAAGATGTCTACTGGATTCGACAAAGATGTTATGGATAAGATTTTGGCCAAACTATTGGAACAACAAGAAAAGATGTTCAAGAGCCAAATTGCCTAAATTCAGACACAATTGCATGCCCAAAAGGAGGCCATATTAAATGATGTATAAGACATGCTAAGTTGGGCTGGTATAAATCACCCAAATCCCACTCTCCAAAATCTACTTAAACTAGACCAAAATTTGACATCAGTTCAAGCCTATGCTTCTATTTCCTCCACCAAGCCAACATCTCCATCACTTCCCTCATCTAATATCCTTTAAACAAACACTCTCTCCCAACTGGCACCCGCTAAACAACCACAAATCACCTCCACTCCTATGGATTCTTCCCAATGGAGGGAACCCATATGTAATCATAGGCTTGGTGTTTTCCTAACCAAACTGGAAGCCATGGAAGTTGATAAAAAGTTTGAAAAAGAAGGAAGGCATGGTTGATACAAGTTCATTAAGCCTCTTCCCAAATGCTCAGTTACCACCAAAGTTCAAGATGCCAAATTTGGATAGATTTGATAGTACTGCTTGGCCCAAGGTCCATTTAAAGATGTACGTAGGGATAATGCATCCTTTTGGTATAAATAATGAGCTCTTTACTTAACTCTTTCAGCTAACCCTTATTGATCCCGCCCTAAGATGGTTTATTAACTTGGATGACACCCAAAAATAGACCTGGGAGGACATTTGTAATGTATTTGTCAAACAGTACCATTACAGTATTGAATAGGACATTACAAGAAGGGATTTAGAAAGCACTAAGCAACTTTCGAATGAGACCTTCTCTACTTCCAAAATACTAAGATCTCTTGTTAACACAATACCTACCCACTTTCAAAGCATTGATTCCAACTGCATCCAAGGTTGAAGATCACCTCCAAAGCAAATCAAAGATTGCTACCATTGAGGAAGAACATGAACTCGACATTGAAGAATTTGACTCTAGCTAAACCTGAATTGTCTAGAATCAGTCCAAGACCTCATTGGCAATAAATACCTCTTTCACCCATCAACCTTTCAAGCCACCTAGTGAGTCAACAAGGCAAGAAGGATACTAGTCAGAGTCTATGTCATTAAAGTCTGAGTCATCGCTTAAGTCAGAGTCATCTTTTTGAGTTTGACTATTAGAGTCATTTTTTTTTAGTTTGACTATCAGAGTCATCTTTTTTTAGTTTGACTATCAGAGTCATCTTTTTTAGTTTGACTATCAGAGTCATCTTTTTTCAAATTTGTTTGTCAGCATCATCTTTTTTCAAGTCTATTTGTCAGAGTCATCTTCTTCAAGTCTATTTGTCAAAGTCATCCTATTAAGTTTGTTGAAGTCATTCTTATTGTAATAAAGAAAGATAGCATTATCTAATAAAAGTGTGAATATTTTTCAAAATCTTTTCTTTATGTGTTTCTTTTCATCCAATTTGAATTAAAAAATGAATTTTTGTGCCATTAAGGAATCACATGTAAAAGGGTCAAAATTTCATGTAAGGCCACAATAAATGACCATTTAAAGGTAGCCTTCACCAAAATTGTAGTTCCTTGGAAAACATTCAAATTCCCCAAACAGACATTCATATCACTTTCTCTCCAAGCTATAAGCTAGGGGCAACCCTCAATCATCTTCATAAGCAAAGCATAACAGATAGCTTTGCTAACTAAAAAGGGAAGAAAAACTAGAAATCCAACCCATAATTCAAACAGAACCAAACCTTTCCAAGCAAGTCAGAATAAATAGCCTTGCTAACCCAAAAAAAAAAAACCAAAAAAAAAGAATTCAAAAAAAAAAGAAGAAAAAGAAAAATAATAATAATAATAAAAGAGAAAAAAAAAACAAACAACCAAAGAAAGAGAAAGATTCAGAAGGGTAGCCTAAAGCAAGAAATCAAAACCCATGAAAATAGCTTAGCCAAAAGATAGAATCAACTCAAAGCAACAATTCAAGATGGAGCTCTATTTCATTCAAATTAGATTCATTATCTAGTCTAAAGATAGTCGTTTTATTAGTCTTACCTTTCACAGAGTCATACCCCATTAAGTGTTTTCACCACTTTTGCTTAGAGTTTTTAGCCCTTTGTGTCTCATTTTATCATTACCACACTAGTCAGAGACTAGTCTCACCTCCTAGTCTATGTGTTCAACTTGCTGAGTCAACTCACGAGGTGGCATCCTACGTATCTCCTTTAAAAACACCTTTACCCCTAACTCCTTGATCAAAGGCTATTATCTCTTCTAGTGATCAACCATCCCATTCTTCTAAAGATTATGCATCCTGGGTATATTATTATCAAATTCATTAGCAAAATATCAAGGCTTGGGCTCATTAGCAGAACCAAGGCCCAATATCAAAGCCCAAGTTTCCTAGCTAAACTGCCTCCTTTGGAATACTTGTAGACTATTTTAAGCTCAAGGTCTCTTTATCAATTCAGCTCAACTAATGAATCCACTATCCCAGACACTGTATTAGGTCGACCATCTTTGCTCAAATCTTGCAATCTGAATTTTCAAATGACAGTCGTTGACCTAATCTAGAACCTAACACAACCTCACCTACATATCAAGGCCAATCTATCCTTCTAAGGACCTATTTGACCTACCTTCCTAATGACCAATCCTTAGCTTAGACCTTCCCTTACAAGGGCTGATCCTCAACTAGAACTTTCTATGGGCAAATCAAGTCAAGCTACCCATGCTGACATTCCCATACCCCTTGCCTTTCAGAGACATAACCCTCTCTAAATCCCACAACATCAAGGCCAAACATATAGCTTTGATCCCATTCCTCCCAACACCAAAGCCAAACAGATAGCTTTGATCCCAATTTTTCCAACACCAAAGCCAAACCAATCTCCCAACACCAAAGCCAAATAGATAGTTTTGATCCCAATTTTCCAACACCAAAGCTGAACAAATAGTTTTGATCCCAGTCCTTCCAAACATCAAATCAAATAAATAACTTTGATCACAACCTCCCCAATAGTAGGGCCCAACAGGTGGCCTTGCTAAGTTAGTTTGAATTCCCAAATCTCCCCCTTCTAGGTGGACCAAATCCCTAAATCTTAAAAGCCTTAATTAAAACTCACTAAGACCATTCTCACTACCAACATCAAGGTCAAACCGATAGCCATTGACAAACCCTCATTTATCATAGGGAGTCCTCCCAAAAGTTTCATATTCTTATACCATGTTTAAACATCACAAGGTTCAATTTGCATAAAGCATCAATGCTTTCATGCATGACAAACATAAGCAGATATCATAAGTCCAGAATCTGACATGGCACAAGCCTAGAATTTGATATGGTATTGCCCATAATCTAACATGGCACAAGAACACACAAGCCTAGAGTCTGACATGGCACAAGCCCAGAGTTTGACATGGCACAAGCCTAGGGTCTGACATGGCACAAGAACATATAAGCCAAAAATCCAACATGGCATAAGCACAAGCCCAAAGTCTGGCATGGCATCTCTTCTCAAGGTTTACTATCATCAGAATTTCCTTTTGCTTAAATCCAATTCTGATGAGGGGGCAACTGTGAACCCTCAAATTTGCACCCTTGGGATTTGGCTGTAGCTAAGATTAGTGAGCTATACAGAGACAGCATAATAAATTTTCTCAAAATTACACTTTTAGATGACCAGCACTTAATTATGAACCCATAAAATCAAACAGGGCCCAAATCGGATCAAGAACGGATGAGAACAAGCAAAAAAATGGGGTGTGGTAGCCTGCAGGCCAGCTGCAGTAATTCACAGTGAGCTGCAGCAACCATAGCCCTCCTTGCAGTTGTCACAGGTGTCCCTACAACAGCTAATTTGGCTATTGTAGAGGCTCTGCAGTTGCTGCAAAAGCTCTGCAGATACTGCAGACCCTGAACAGTTACTGCAGCGTGTTTTTCCTAGTTCCCATACCGAAAATTCATAGTTTTGAGTCCCAAACTTCTCCTATAAATACCTTATACCTCCTAACAACTTAGACACATAATTACATACTTCTATACTCTCCCTAAAGCTTTTTAAACCTTATTCCTAAGCTTTCTAATCATTAAAACCCTCTTTCTAAACTTTCAAATCTCTAAAATCACATTCTAATACTTCTTCCATCACTTCATAAGCTTCCTAATTATCTCAAAATCCTATTCATAAGCTTCCCAATCATCTCAAACCCCTATTCATAAGCCTCTTAATAATCTCAAAATCCTATTCATAAGCCTCCTAATCACCTCAAGTCTTATTTATAAGCTTCCCAATCATCTCAAAACCCTATTCATCAGCCTCCTAATCTGTCACATCCCAACCTTAGAGATATGACGGTCCTAGAACATGGGGAGACATAAGTTCACCCACGCCTATAGAACCCACTTACATATAAACAAATCATGCCTAGGATCTTACCAAACCTCTTACATTAACTCATTTAAAACATTTAGATGAATACCATATATTTGCAGAAGACTAAAGTAAATCATTACATATAAAATCCATAAGGAAAAATAATATGTATCAATAAATATCAATCAACATTCCCGGAGCATCTAATGACAAGACTTCATAAAAATAGTATTATTGATAACTTAGATAAGGAATTCCCCAAGCGAAGTAGAATGCTTAAGCCATCACCTTACCTCCTCACACTTGCTCACTTGGAACCACACAAGGAAAAAGGGGTGAGATAGATGATCTCAATGAGTAAACAAAAAGGCACATACATTATCACATATTCCTTTGAAAGGAAACACATAGCTTGTACACATAGTTCATGATTTATAATTCATGAATCAGGTTGCAATTTAGCAAGAGTTCAATTTGGCAAGTTTGCAAAAATCACACTTATCACTTATAAAGAGTGAAGGCTATTGCTCTATCACTCGAACACATTGAGGAGAGGTGGCCTTATACCAAATTCTAACTCTTATCACATATAAGGCATGAAGCTGATCAGGCTCTATGGCTAAAATCGCCCCTTCTAGCTGAGGTGGATACACTACCCCTATCCATCAGGTTAAGACCATATGTACAGGTTTTGATGATTATTTGCATCGGCACGAGGATTCTGCATAAAGGGTAATAGGTACCATAGCTAGAGCTATTGGTAAACACAATTAACAATATCACACAAGGCAACAATAACATGTATTTCAAAAACATTAGTGGTTTAGCTTTCAAACAATGATATAATGATAGTGTAGTTCCAGAAAGAATACAAGTTAAGGTGTTAATCATAAGAATTTCTCATTGGATAACAAAATAGTTTTGGACCAAATGTCCCTTGGCAACCCAAGCTTGACAAAGAAATCATATAATAATATTTAAAATGGAAAGAACTTGGGTTTCAAAGATCACAAAGGTTCACATAACAATATATCACATTCTTGTAACACAACAAAATGTTGTTCACACTTATAACATGAATGTGGCATTTGCCACACTTGAAGAATGAATACGATGTTTACTCACCTTAGGGTTCCTTTGCTCCTAGTATACGTAGTCCCTTTTGCACTTTTAAAGCTCCTTAAACTCTAACATAATATTTTATTTAATACTTATTATTTATTTACTCATGATGCTTCTATCCCATAACTACCCATGCACATATAGTATACACATTAGAGTTCATACATAGGTGTACTCA
The DNA here is from genome assembly GCA_947687605.1 of Reutealis trisperma. Lineage (NCBI taxonomy): Eukaryota > Viridiplantae > Streptophyta > Magnoliopsida > Malpighiales > Euphorbiaceae > Reutealis > Reutealis trisperma. The sequence goes on from CANTUT010001325.1 coordinate 169,325, forward strand.
TCACTTGCACATAACACGTTGACTTTGAAAGTCTTGCATACTTAGGCCTTATGGCTCACATGAAAACACATTGCAATCACATCAATACCTTTCTAAGGTCATCACAATATTATTACCTCAATATCAATTCACTTTAACAATTATCTTAGTTTACTTTACAGTTCCATTCATGTCAACTTAACAATTAACCTTTCAAGCGTCATGCTTAACTCTTATGATCCCCTTTCAACTCATAACCATATGTTCATCATCAAGTCATCATAACATCTAGTTCCAAATTTCCCAATCACATTTGCATTCTAATCATAATATAAGGTTAAGATACCTTAAGTATACCTTAAGTATACCAAAATGCATTTAAGCTTATCTAGGATCATACCTTCGACTAACATGAAATTTTATCATTTATTATACATCCATACAAGTCAATAATCATCAAAACACATCACATAAAATTTATAAACATTGGGACAAAAATGTTCATATAGGCCGAATGCATCATCAAGGTAAAAACCAAATTCTTCTTCTTTTTGTACTTTCCGTCTATTTCAAAAATATGTAAAAACATGGTTTGAATCAAGATTTTTTATGTAAATGCAACAAAAATCATTTTAGAACTTAAATCCATAAGAATCAGCCACTATTGGTGTTATTTAGACACAAAAATTCAACTTTTGAATCATATAACTCAAAACCATAAGTTTTCTTATTTTCGGTATTTTCTGGTCATTCCAGAAATATGCAAACAGGTTGTTTAAACTATTATTTTTCATTCAATCATACAAAATACCAGTTTAGAACACATCCCTACATGATTTGGCAGCCATAAATAGGGTTTATACAAAAAAAAAATTCCAAGTTTAAAGGCTTAGGTGAAAAATCATGAGTTTCCACGCTTTCCGCGCATTTCGTTCATTTCAGCGATAAACAGACACATCATTCAAATCATTACTTTTCATCTAAACAAAAAAAATATCATATTAGAACACTTCTTCATACAAATTGGAAGCCATATGTCCATGCAAGAATAAAATTTTCCAACTTCCAAGTTCTAACATGAAAACCTTGAACTCCTTTGTTTTTCGAAACTTTTTGGTCATCACAGAAATATGCAGAAATATTATTTAATCCAATATTTTTCATCAAAACAAATCAAAAATCAGTTTAGAATACAACCATGCACAAATCACCCTCACAACCCCCCCCCCCCCCTCTTATGATGTTTATGCATAAAAATTGTGATTTTAAGTTAGAATTCACCTTTGGAGGAATCTTGCAGAAAGAATTGTGTTTTTGGTAGAAAATAAATTTTCTCTCCCAAAAACTCATCCAAACAGAATTAAATCTGTAAAAATCAGTAATCAAATAGTTCAAAATAATTTTCCCATAATTTATTTCATAGAAATCAGTTTAGAAATCGAAAGAGAATAAAAACTTACGATTACGATCAAGAAATCGTGAAACAGAAAGGTGTTTTCAATATTTCAGTAGAAAGAAATATTTTGAAAGAATTTTCTACCAAGATACAGAAAGAATAAGAGAATGGCTGCTGCAAACCCTGGTTTGGCTGAAATTTTGAATATATATTAGGGTTTGGGTGAGATTTCCACTAATACCCTTAATGAATTAGGTTAGGAGGATTTTGTGTAGTGGGCTTTTGGATATTTAGGCTTTTCCTTTAAATTTTTTGCTGAATAAGAATTAAAATAAAAAGAATATTTTTCTTATTAATTTTGGAACATTTTCCTCAAAAATATTTATTTTAAAATATTATAAAAATACCCATAAAATTATTTTATGCTTAAAAATTGTCTTATGCATGAAAATTCATTTTATTTAAAATAAATTCTTTTATGCAAATGCACTTCATGTAAATCATTTATTTCACAATAGCAACACATATTATGCATATTAAAATTAATTTAATATGCCACATACTCATCAATCACTTAAACACAAATTTCCACACAAGCACACACTGAACCTTAATAGTTCTAAATCAAGCAATTTATCATGAAAATTCCTAGGGTGGGTGTGAGTTGTTACATAATCACCTCAAACCCTATCTCTAAGCTTCCTAATCAAGAAAAGGTGCAATTCAAGTTATTCCTTTGAAAGGGAATTTGTGGTACTTAAGCAAAGGTGTGATTCACTCTATTCAAGAGTCCTTCTTCCAAAAGGAGTGCTCGTGCTATCCCTAAGGAAATGTGGAACTTAAATCTGTTGCCAAGCTTGTTCCCTACGTTCTTTGCCGCTAAAAGTGAAAGGCAAAAGTTCTTTCTTTTTCCTTTTTTCAATTCCAATTTCAAGATCTAAATATGAAAAGATATAATTTTTGTTAATTAAAATCTGATCTGATTAACAAATTCTTAAGCCCTTAAAATCAATCAAAACATTATAATAAAGACAATGACTTAAAAACTCCTCCTTCGCAAGAAGGAAGAACTGTGTAAGGTTTGATTCCCATTCAAAGGGCAGGCTTGCCATCTCTAAGGCATTCAACTCCACTAAAATTAACAACTTCTTCTCTCTATCACCTTCTTCACATAGTTTAGGATCGAAATTGTTTTTTCTTAAATAAAAGTCTAACTTTTAATTCTTTTTATTATAATTGTTTTATTGCTTTTTCTTATTTTAGTTGTTTAGATTATATTTGGGAAATGTGTGCTTTTCTTATAACCCATAAAGGCTAGAGGAAAGATCCCCTGATTTGAACATTTTAACTTGTAATAGTTTTAAGTAGTTTTTTCCCTTATTTTTTGTATTTTGTAATTGTCATTATTTCATGTTTTCCATGTATTGCACGAGTAATATTTGTTTCATGCATCATATTATATCTATTCATGCATACATAAAAATAATAAAAAAAATAACTTCTTTTTTTTTTAAAAAAAAAAGCTATTTTGTATTTAAGCCAAACTAATTTTTTTGTATTGTTTTAACCAAAACTTAGTCCCCAAGCCCTCTTTGGTCATTCAAGAACTAGTGTTTTTCCTTGGGATAAATGGTATAATTTTGGAATCAATCAAATTGGGTTTTTCCTTTAATTTTCCCAACTAAAATAAAAAAAATTAAAGTGGCGACTCCTTTGCAAATTACAACTTACCAAATACAATTTTTTGAACTCATAGCAAGTTCCAATCGTGATGTTTCTCCCAATGAGCATTTCGATTCTCTTTAGTGGATCGGACCAGTGCTTGGGCGAGATCTCACATATAACTAAAGCATACTTTTATAGCTAATTTATCATAATTATATTGATTTAAACATACTTGCTGGTCATGCATAATATCAAATTTGTATCGAATGTCATGTACGACGTGTGTAGTGACTTCAATAACTTGTTGCAGGTTACTCCATCTGTAAAATAAGATTAATTAGATATAATTCATAAAATTGTTTTTTGAAAATTTTAATTTGTGCTTACCGTTTCCCAAGCAGAGAGTCTCCCGGTGGAACTCACACATGCAATCGAGGTGAAATGATGGAAAATCTATCCCATGCCCATAACTACAATGTAAATAATTGACCTGCAATTTCAGTTGTATCTCAATGTGATGCTGAACATAACTCACTGTACAAGCAGGCTAAACATACAGCTCCCTAACTATATTGACCAATCCAGTCTAAGTCGTCCAAGAGAGATAGCAACATCAAGTGAACTCGATTATCAACTTCTGTGGTAAACAAAACACCACTTATAAGGCGGAGTATAAATGCTACATATGCATCTATCTCAAACTCAATAGGATCATCGAACAAAGTGGAAAATGTAGCATTCAGCCAAGTAAGTGACAATATGTTTCCTCTAATTGCATTATCAATAAGTTCTACAGCCAAAAGTCTCTAACATAAATCTCTTCCATTTACATGGGAGGATCTAGTCAGTGCATGATCATCTATAGGTAACCTAGTCTGTATGCCAACATCCTAAAGTGCGATGATCATGTCTCCATAAGGAAAATGGAATGTGTGTGTCTCTGGTCTCCATCTCTCTACTAGTACAGTGATAAGATGGTGATCCAATATAAAATAGCCAATCCTAGCCATGCCATAAAATCCAGTCAGGCGTAACCGTGGAATTACTTGGTAGTCAAGCATAAAATCATGCAATACTAATGCATTACACCTATAATGCAGTGGTGGGGTAGTTCTCTGATCAACCTATACATCACCTGATTGGTGAACATCCTGCATGTCCAATAATGAAATGTCGTATGGTCCAAGATGTATATGATCTGTAGCATATCCACCCTCTATACCTGAACAGATATAATGAATCCATAAGATACTTTCATAATGTTTATATTTGTATTGTACAACATAAATAATAAAGTGATATCAAAGCTCAATTGAAAATAAAAAGTGTAATGCAAACACATATGAGATAATGTCGTTTATAAAAGTTGTATAACATAATACCAATACCAATTACTTTAAGTTATAGTATATCACTAATTATTAGCGACAATAATTATTCATTAATTTATCATTTGATTACAATATATTATTAATAGAAATTACATCACTACCATTTTTTGGTCAAATGACATATCATACAACATTTTCTTCATTAGTAAGATGAATATCAGATAAACAATCAGTTGACGTAGCTAATGTGCTAAAAACACGTGCTTCATTGATGTTTCTGTCATCAATAAATTCTCTAGCATGACGATTAAAGTAAAATCTATTTATTCTTATCTTAATATGATTATTTTCTTCTCTTATATGTAGTAATGCATAATGAATTTCATCGACATTTGTTCTTGGCATATGGATTGCCTTACCCGAGGTATTTGGATACCCAATTCTATCATTTCTTCTCGAAGTACTAATGACTAACGTGTGCGAAATGACCATTCATTCAGCATCATGGCCATAGCTTGTTCACTCTATTGTTGATTTGGATTAATAGGATAAAGAAAATCATCATCAAGTGACCATTGTCAACCACATGCACAAAATAAATCACCAAGAGTATAAAATGTCATTGTCACCTATCATAGTGTTGTATAAAGACCATCAAATTGCTTGTCTCACAATAAATAAGTAATAAATATAATGAAAGTAATGGTATAACAACATTAACACACCTAACTATCACCATTACATGTAAGTATGTTATAAAATGGTGTAGTCATGATTAACAAATTATGAAATACACCAACGAAGGTACAAGATGAAAATAACATTTTATTAGCACCTATTCCTACTATTTGCAACTGGACATATTTTAATATTATGGCCAAATTGACCACATAATCTGCATGAATAACCAATTTTCTCTTTTACCTGACAATCCATTTCATTTCTGATCCTTATGAATTTTGGTCTACCCTTTCCGTGCAACCATTCTTTATTAGGTATCAAAAACAATTCTTCACAATCTAGCCAATAATCTAGATGACCAAAGGGATGGAAGTTTGATTCCTAGCATTTCATTGAACATTCTAATTTGTAAAATGGGGAAATGTAATGCTCATAATCAATATCATTTTTCACAAAGCATGCAATGGCATGCAAGCAAAGAATCTTATATTATTGGAACTTGCCACACGAGCATTCACCTTTTGCCAAATCCATAACCTATACATTGCCTCCCTTAATCTTTCCACTCCGATTTTGTCGACCAGTGGTCACTTGACATTCACCTATTTTTCTATTAAAATATTG